>OY998181.1:73482506-74082506 GCA_963921935.1 Galeruca laticollis
TGCTTTGGCGGAGCATGTTATAGTTGATAAACATAGTATGATGTTTGATAATGTTAAAGTACTTGACAAAGAAGAAAATTAAAATAAAAGACTTTTTCTCGAGATGTGTCATATACGCAAAAATTTAAATAACTGTTTGAACAAAAAGTCTGATCTTGATGGACTTAGTAAAATTTACACCTATCTGTTGTCTTTGTAGAATGACTGAGTTTCTTTAATCGTTTTTCATTTTTCGCATTGATGTTTTTACATTTACTGTATAAATATAAATATAATTGATACTCCACTTGCTGTTAAATTCATTAGATTATGGGGTCTTCTTTTTGTTTCTTGATAAAAAACCGATATGGACTTGAAATAGATGCCTTTCTACTTGGGTAATGTATTGAACATTCATTTTAATTGTGTTTGGATTGTTGTGTTTGTTAATAATTGTTACTTTTCTGCTTGATATTGCAGTTTTAATGTTTTTAAATGTTTTTGACTTTCAACGTGATATTTCGGTTATTCGTTCAATGAATTTTCTTGCTCCTGTAAATCTTGATGTACTTGATGCATACATGTTAAACTTATTCTGGTGAGTAATTTTGTATTCTAAGCAGTTTTTCAGTTTTATTAATTCAAATTTTGTTCATTTGTAGATGTTCTGATGAAGGAAATAAATTATTTCCGGAAGCTCAACTAGCAAAAAATTGTTGTTTAATTAGCCCTATATTGACCGCATCCCAACTACTTTGTTTACAGTTTGTTTACATAACGGTCACTTCCTGGCACGTATATATATATATATATATATATATATATATATATATGTCTGTGTTATAACGGAATTTGTAAGCAAAGCGAAACCAAACTCGCTACAAAAATAGGTTGGGCCAAAAACTTGGACGAGTTCGTTAATGAGCCAAATCAGCCCAGTAAAAACAAAATGGCGGCCTGTCAAAGTTGAAAAAAAAACGTATTTCCTTTGTTGTTCATTTGACGCAAAAAAGTTACTGAGCTTTTTCATAGACCTTAACACGTTCTACAACTTTTATATTCAACATTTTTCTCTAAATCGTACATTAAAAGATTTATTCAAGAAAGTTCACAAATTTACCAGAATTTTTTTTAGTGTTTTTAAATGAAACTCAAGGTCTCTAGTTAATTCCACAATATAATACAAGTTATTGAAAATTCTAAAAAATTGACAATTGTTTCGATAAATCAATATCATATTGATTTATCGAAACAATTGTCAATTTTTTAGAATTTTCAATAACTTGTATTATATTGTGGAATTAACTAGAGACCTTGAGTTTCGCTTAAAAACACTAATATGAGCATATTCCACGAAGTAAGGGTCGAGACAGTCAATTTTTTAAGAATTTTTTTTTATTTTTGATTTGATGTCAGAATGTTACTGTGGTTTTTTGTACATTTCAAAACATTCTATTACTTTTGTATCTAATTTTTCATTTTGGGTTTTATGCAAACATGTTACTGAAATAAGTCTGTCCAATTGGTCCTGTGTCATTGGGATTTTTTTATAAAAACCGTCTTTTCGTGCTGTTCTTGATGGAAAATGTAGAAATAACTCAGATTTTTTTTCAAAATTCCAACTTTTATTGGGTTAAACCAATACTTTTCTCGCATATTAGATAAGTTGGGCGGAAAAGTAATATGTACATACAGGGTGCGCCATTAGTGTGACAAAGTTCGATATATCCATTATTATAGAAGATATGGAATAAAGTTGTATACGAAAATTGTAGGCATCTGTAAACTTCACATTTCAAATTTATTTTCATTTGTACTTGGTGTTCCCTATCACCTTTGACTGATGTTTCATTATTTTTGTAAAAGAATTTGTCTTACGGTCAATTTTCTATACCTTACTTCGTTCAATACATTATTTTTTCAACTTTTTATTATTAAATTGACAATATCTCAGAAATTAATGATTTTAGGTATAGGGAGTGCCTGATAAAAATGAAAGCTTATAAGGTGTCTTTTCACTTTTATTAATAAAATGCAGGGTGATTCGTATGAAAAAATAGAGAAAATTATGTTTTCGACTCTTGGCTCGCCCTGTATTCAGATGTTGTAGTATCTAAAAAATGGCACAATATCATGAATCTAGACCAATATCAAAATGTTACGTCTGCTAAATATTTATGTCAAATTGTTTCGTTTGGACTACACAAGGCGTTGAACTCACAACGATTTTCATGTACAATTGGGCATAACTTTTGAAATACCTTATATACTTATATGAAACTTTACATAGTAAGTATGGGGGAGGTGGGCTCAATCTGAATCTGAAATAATATCTAGGGTGTCTCATTCAAAAAAGGTATGTTTGTTTCACCCTGGTGATACGGAACACCCAGTACAAATGAAAATAATTTTGAAATGTGAAGTGTACAGATGTCTACAATTTTTGTATATAACCTTATTCTGTATCTTCTATAATAACGGATATATCGAACTTTGTCCCACTAAGGGCACACCCTGTATATAATTCAAGCTGCCTCGATCTGTCGACCAAAATGGGATTCATGTATTGTTGGAACGAAGTTAATGATTCAAAATGTTCTCAATAAATTGCTACCTGTTTAATTAAACATATTGAAACTAGAGCCCCAGCAGCCAAACACATGGTTATGTACAGTGATACATGTATAGAACAGAATCGGAACAGGATAGTTGCCGTGATGTTATTGAAACATGTCGTAAGTCCAGATATACAACACTGAAATCATTGACCAACAATTCATGCAAAGCGAACATTCGTTGATTGTGACTTTGGATCAATTGAAAACTTCAGCAAGTCATAGCAAATTCATACACCTGATAACTGGTACAGAATAATCGCTAGGTCGAGGAAAAGGAAAGCTCTCGCGTCATGGTTATGACGATTGATAATTTTTGTTTGTTGAAAACATTCAAAAAATATCAGCAAAAGAAAAGAATACTGTGATGGTCATCCTGTAACATGGGTAAAAATGCAGTGGACACGCTAACAGAAGAGCAAACCATTTAAAATACTTTCCAAGGAAACTCTCTATGACGAGATGCCGTTATCATCTCTGAATTTCATACCGTCGAGCAAAAGAGGACAACCGGTTAACGTTTACAACATTGATCAGGGTAAACTATACACAAGTGCTCGGCCTGTAACAAAAGAAAAAAAGATGGACATATTGGATATGACGCCATACGTCCCTGCTGTACGCCACAAGGCTTTCCACTAGCAAGAAAACTGTACATATTGGCTCACTACATGACGCAAATGAAGACAGTGAGATTGAGTAGAAAAAAATAAACGGTTCTAAAGATTAAAACAAACTTTTCCGCATCGGTGGCCCTGAACAATATTCTATCATAAAATTGTTACTTATATACACTTCGGGGGATGTATCGTGCTAACAAACCGAAATTTCTCCAAAAATAACCATAAATTTCGTATATCTGGATTTATAGGACCCGCTGTACTCGCTCTAGTCAACTGAAAATCAATAGGGTTCATCAGTGAGATGCCCTGAATAATATTAAATCATAAAATTGGTGACTTGTTGAACTCCGGAGGCTGTATCGTGCTAACAAACTGAAATTTCTCGAAAAACGACAAAATGTCATACTTCAAGTACCATAGCACCCGTTGCACTGGCTCTGGTGAGCTGAAAATCAATAAGGTTCATCTGTGAAATGTCCTTAACAATATTCCATCATAAAATTGGTGACTTATTGCACTCCGGAGGCTGTATCGTGCTAACAAGACTTGCAAGGAAAAGTGGCCGACGACGACGACGACATACACACAGGATTTTTTTTCTAAAAACCGTTTTTTCGTGTTGTTGTTGATGGATAGCTTAAAAATAACTCAAAAAAAATTCAAATTTCCAACTTTTTTGTGGGTAAACCAATACTTTTCTCGCATATTAGATAGGTTGGCGGAAAAGTAATATATGCATTATTACTTTTCCGCCAACCTATCTAATATACGAGAAAAGTATTGGTTTACCCACAAAAAAGTTGGAAAATTTTTTTTGAGTTATTTTTACGTAATCCAACAACAACACGAAAAAACGGTTTATAAAAAAAAATCCTGTGTGTATGTCGTCGTCGTCGTTGTCGTCGGCCACTTTTCCTTGCAAGTCTTGTTAGCACGATACAGCCTCCGGAGTGCAATAAGTCACCTATTTTATGATGGAATATTGCTAAGGACATTTCACAGATAACCCTATTGATTTTCAGCTCACCAGAGCCAATACAACCGGTGCTACAGTACTTTAAGTACGATATTTTTGTCATTTTTGGAGAAGTTTCTGTTTGTTAGCACGATACAGCCTCCGGAGTATATACAAGTGATGAATTTTATGATTGGATATTATTCAGAGCGTCTTAAAGATGAACCCTATTGATATTGAGCTCATTAAAGCCAGTACAACGGGTGCTGTGGTACTTGAAGTACCAAATTTTTGTCATTTTTGGAGAATTTTCAGTTTGTTAGCACGATACAGCCTCCAGAGAGTATACGATTGATCAACTTTATGAATAAGTATTGTTCAAGGTGTCTCACAGATGTATCCTATTAATTTTCAGTTGACTAGAGCGAGTACAGCGGGTCCTATAAAACTAGATATACTAAATTTTTGGATATTTTTGGAGAAATTTCGGTTTGTTAGCACGATACATCCCCTAAATGATTTTTTGTAGAGTTTTATTGAGATTGAACGGTTTTAAAGATTAAAACTAACTTTTCCGCATCTATGGCCCTGAATAATATTCTATCATAAAATTGTCATTAATTTTAGATTGTTTATTTATTATTAATAAAAATTCAAAATAAGAATACAATGTATATATAAATTAATTTTGCAGAAAAAACCAAATAAGAGATTGGTTTACAATGAAAATATACAATTTAGAAACGAATAAAAAAAATATTGAACTTAAAGGTGGGACTTTGTGTCATCTTGTTCATAGAAGAGAACATATGCTTCTCCACTGACTAAAGATTTCCACGATATTGATGGCACCCTTGAATCGGTATATTCGAGCCACTGTCCCGTGTAGGATGTCGGCAATATGCTGTGTAGTGATCATTGTAAGTGGTTCCAATGTGATTTGATATAGCGTAGAGGTTGTACATACAAGGTGCCACATTATCAGCCGCGTAATGGCTCATATCAAGCCCTTCTATTGGAAAATCTATTGTAACAAGTTTTCCACTAAATCTTTCTGTTATCGAAAAGCGCTACAGGAGAATAACCAATATTTTCGAAAATTTATGAATTGAGAATGATTTAGTGCATCGTCTTCGTTCCTTACATTTCGAACACGTTGGTTTCTCATCACCGTCGAGTATTTCTTCTCTTGTAAACGAATCTAAACATTGTGAAAGTCGTAATTGACTTGTTTTTTCGAGTATCGAAAGGGATAATTCCCAGAAGGAATCGTATGTAACTGAACAGTGACCACAGTGTATGCACTTGATTGTTGATTTTAATTGACCGACAAAGTTATCCACAATCTTGGAGTTGTCCATTCTCGGGTATCTCAACCAAGATTCTTGTGCTTTCTCAATGTCACTAAGTTTGTCATCAATTTCTGTTAATATGGGCTTTTGTTTTTCATATACCTTGTTGACATCTTCGTGAAGTCCTGTTAATAGGTAACGAAGAAACTCCTGTGCATCATGTTGAGTGTATCCCATAACCCTTGAAGTGAATCGCTGCATCTGACTTTTCAATGATACTGTATTAACTACTCTGTCGGAACTGTCTTCAGACCAAAGCTCTTGAATAACTTCAGCGAATGCTTTAATTAGTGCTCCTTTCATGCTAGATATGTTTATGTTAATATCTCTTATGTATGCATCTTTCTTTAGATATTCTAATAGCCACCTTGTGTTTGATAGGCACTGGATAAAACTATTTATGAAACATGTGTTACCAATATTTTTGAGGCCTTTGAGACCTAAAGATTTTTGGGGAATACTCTTTATGGATCTGATTATGGAGATATAGTTAAGAGCTCTTTCGCAACTACTATCGTCCGAATAATCTCGGATTCTATTATTGTCTTTCTCATTAGATCGGCGTGATAAGGAACTTGAATTGATGTTGTTTGCTATTGAATTTGATGGAGATATTGCGGCTTTGGACAGTTTGGTTGATGTCGATAGATCATTGGTCTGGCTCACTTTGTTAATATATTCCTTGTTATCTACATCATTTTTAGACGTGTCTTTTTGTTCTTGTTGAGTTTCATCCCCTTTCTGAAAATCTTTAATCGAAAATGAAATGTATGTATGTTTATTGATTCCTCAGTTACTACGACCCTATCGACTTCTGACCCATTATTTTTTCTACGTATTCATTCTCTTCCAATTTTGAATTTGACTGCAAAACATCGGGGTTATTTTGACACTTGTTGGAGGCAATGTAATTTTTTTTGGTCACCGAAACATTATTGCTAGATTTTTAAACTCTGGTTGATATTGCTTTTGTACTTAGTGGTTTCACTTCATTGGTCACATCAGAAATTTTGGATCCAACCTCAGTTGTCTTATTGGCGAGTTTAGTACCATTTTTTACTGTTCTGGAGAGTTTGTCATTAAAATTATTACTCAAATCGGCTACTGATGCGTGATTTCCGTTATCATCTTCATCAGACAAATTGTCTGTATTAGTATTGTTAGAGTATGCCACACTGTTAGTATAAATACCTTCCATTTGGTTGGTTACCTTTTTATTTGATGTCCTCAACTCTATTGATTGTAAACCAGTTTTATATTTTGTTTTGGTCAAAGATAATTTATTGCGTATAGGAATCGCATCATTGTCTAGGATAGTCATCTTCTTCAGTATTCCTATGAATGGGACACCATCTGGCTGGTGGTAATCTATATGTTTTAGTACACTGAGGCCCAAAAGCTTGTTGGAGGCATGATTTATAAAATTATCAACGCGTGTATTATCAGAAGGCACACATTATGAAGAAGAGAATGAAGATGTTACATACGAATTTCGGAAAAAGGAAAGATCACATGATTTAGGATCGATAATGTGAGAAACTTTGAAAGTGGTAGAATAATTAGGTTTCTTATGATTAGGTTTCATAAAAAGTTCTTATAGAGGCTTAGAACGGGGAAACGTACCAAGAAAAGATGAAGCGTTTCCTCTTTGAATTCCAATACTTATTTGTTGAATAAAGAACAAAGTTGCTCTTGAATCATTGGTTTTTACTGATATTTTTTTACCGATTTCTTTAACGAATTTCAAAGCTTCATGACCGAAAACACCAGAGGTTTCAATTGCTACAGGAATAAAAATGTAAATGTTCTCCAAATTTTTGTATTTATTGATTTTAAAAGTTTCGCCTTGTAAAGCTGCAGCGCCTGCGGAAGTAGATGTGGATCGGACATGGGACGGAGCCCAAGTGTCAATGCAACTGAAATCCCATATAACTGGTCTGCCGCGCTGCCATGAAATGAGGGTCATACCATCTGGACGTTTACCGTCGTCGCGGCAAATACCTAACGGTTCCAACGAATAGAGAATCTTTGCAGATGACAGGCCTCGTTTGATTAGGTCATTTACTGCAGAATGACGTGAAAAACGGCCAGCACTTAATTTGCAGCTTAGGTCGTGTCTACCATATTCATCAACATCAGTTCCGCAACGACAGCGATGTTTTACATAAATTTGACAATCTAAACGGAGACCAATAGAAATACGGAAACTTTCGTCATCTAAAAGCGTACCTAATGGGGCCGACGGTATAGCGTTCAACCATGCTCCTGATTCCTTTGAAAATGCTGCATTCAAACGAGCCTGGTCTGGTAAATTGATAGCTTTCTGAAGCAGATTTTCTTTTTTAATGTTCAATAGAGGTATATCCCAGGATTTTTGGAAGGATTTATATTCATCGGGTACAACTTTGTTAGACTTTAATGACCAAATATTTTCTGCCTCCAATAATAAAGGGTCTTGTGTGTGGAAAAATATAGCCAGAATATAATTAATTAAATTTTTTCAATTAATGATGACAAAAAAGAAGGAAGAGCTACTAAAACAATTCAGTGAATTCCTAAATCACCATATGAAACAGATAGTGAAGCTTGTTTCCAAGAAAGGTCTTCTAATTTAATGTTGAATAATGACTCTAATGAATGACGAATGGTATTGTCAAAATTGATTAAGATATTATTATGTAACCAGGCTGGACTACATCTTAAGATATATATTAATTTTGGAATTATAATGCAATTCTTGACAAGGTAATAAGCGATATTTGTCGGTTACCAGGATAATAGAGATGACATTGTTTTGAAAAAGATTAGTTTTTCATTGAAAGCTGATAAAAAGGATTCGTTTCATAAAGGAGCACCAAATGGAAATAACTTTAGTCTGTTGGTAATTGTTATGCATGGTGCTACAGAATTAAATTTATCAATGGTTACATTATTTGGTGATTTTAAGAAAAATAACACGCATTCGCTGAAATTGAGTTCAAGACCAATATCCTTGGAATTGTTTATAATATAGACAAGAGACTTGAACACGTAATTAGCATTACCACCTAAAGAGCCATCATCAAGGTACCAAGCATTGAATTCTGTGTCAATGTTGCTTATAAGCTTGTGTATCGATATGCAAAAAAGGAGAGATGCCAAAGGGTCCACTTGTTGGACGCCTCTTTCCGAATAAATGATGTTTTCGCCAAATAAAAGATATGAAGGGAATCGATAACATTGATTGATGAAAGGAAAAATTTCAGGTAGAATATCTGCTACAAGTTTTAATAAATGATCGCGATGAATTGCATTGGAAGCATTTTTGAAATCAATTTTCAGAAAAACATTATTATTAACGTCTGGAGGGTTAGAGACGAAACGTCTTGCTGCATGGGCAACTGTTTCACAACCACCTTTCGATCCGAAACCAAATTGTAATGGACGAAGTGAATATCCTAATTTGTCTCTGATGTTTGAACAAATTATTTTCGCTACTAAACGACGGTAAACTGTACCAATAGCAATTGGTCTGATACCTCCTACTTTTTTAGTTAAAGCTAATAGTAACGCTCCGAATAAAATAGGACGAATATTGATGTATCGTGTTAACAAACCGAAATTTTTCCAAAAATAACCAAAAATGTTATATATTTGAATTTATAGGACCCGCTGTACTCGCTCTAGTTAGCTGAAAATCAATAGGGTACATCTGTGAGACACCTTAAACAATATTCAATCATAAAATTGGTCACTTGTATCGACTCTGGAGGCTGTATCTTGCTAACAAACTGAAAATTCTCCAAAAATGACAAAAATTTGGTACTTCTAGTACCATAGAACCCGGTGTACTGGCTTTAGTGAGCTGAATATCAATAGGATTCATCTTTGAGACGCTCTGAATAATATCCAATCATAAAGTTGGTCACTTGTATATACTCCGGAGGCTGTATCGTGCTAACAAACTTAAATTTCTCCAAAAATTACAAAAATATCGTACTTGAAGTACTATTGCACCTGTTGTATTGGCTCTAATGAGCTGAAAATCAATAGGATTTATCTGTGAAGTGTTCTGAATAATATTCAATCATAAAATTGGTGACTAGATCAACTCCGGATGCTGTATCGTGCTAACAAACTGAAATTTCTCAAAAAATTACTAAAATATCGTACTTCTAGTACCATAGCCCCCGTTGTGCTGGCTCTGGTGAGCTGAAAATCGATAGGGCTCATCTGTGACATGTAAAACAATATTTAATCATAAAATTGGTGACTTGTTGCACTCCTGAGGCTGTATCGTGCTAACAAGACATGTAACGAAAAGTGGCCGACGACGACGACGACATACACAGGATTTTTTTTCCTAAAAACCGTTTTATTGGGTTCTTGTTGATGGAAAACGTAAAAATAACTCAAACAAAATTTCAAATTTCCAACTTTTTTTGGAGTAAACCTATACTTTTCTCGTATATGAGATAGGTTGGGAGGAAAAGTAAAAATCGTGTGCATTAACACAACATTCCATCGAAACAGGCCATAACATGTTATTTGATGAAGCTAAAGTCTAATTTCTAAGAAATATTTTCTTGGAATGGTAGAAATTAACTAGGCAAATAATAGTATGAATAAGAAAAGTGACATTGAAAATCTTAGCAATATTTATAGCTACCTCTTAACTATGGACCAAAATAGATAATTTTCAATATATGTATGCTAATTACATAAAAATAATTTCATTTCTATTAATGTCAAAATGTCCAACAAATTATTTGTCAGTCATTTTCTCAGTTTATAATTTTTTTTTTACATTTATAACTTTTTGATGATTATTTGTCTAAAATTTACTTAATTCTCACATGTAAGTACTTATATTTATTTTAAATCATTTTATATTTGAATATTATATATTGTGGTGCCCTGAAGAAGTGTTAAAAATATACGGAAGCTTGGCTCCTTGTAAATAAAAGATCTTCCGTTGAATTTTGGACTGAAAAGCCCCGTTCCTGAATTTTTTGGATGAAATTTCTAGTCACCCTGTCCATTTTCAATCGAAAAAAAATCAGTATTTCTGAAATAATTTATATTGTGTGAAAATCTCAAATTTCTTCGATAAATTTTCAAAGTAAACATTAATTTCTTGCGTTTAATTACAAAATAGTTAAAAGTAAACCGCATTTTTCTATCGCTAGACCTTAGAAAAACAAAATACATTCAAAATATGTTTTCAAAATTGTTCACATAGAAAACAAAATAACAAATTTTATCATTAGTGTACCACAAATTTAGTAACACGTGTATAACAATATATAAATACAGAGTTGGTTTGTTTGAAAGTATCTAGTGTTTCATTAGCTTTTGATACATACAGTTCGCGAGTGTAACTAAAAAAATCAACATGGTTGTATCTCTGGACAGATGGGTTGGTAAAGTAGCAGTTGTAACTGGAGCCAGTTCTGGTATTGGTGCTGCCATTGCAACGAAATTAGTAGAAGCAGGTGTAATAGTAAGTTCATTTTCATATATATGTGTCAAAAATTATTTATATCAATTTTTTTACTAAATTATTTAATTTCATACGAAATATTTGTCAGAAAGTCTTGCAAATTTCCATAGCATATGGTTAAATTGAATTTTATAGCTGTATTTTTCTCATATCATAACACTGATCAGCTTGTCAAAAAAATGTTTCGATTTCTAAGATGAGGGGACATAAATCACTGTTACTTACACATTAATTAACATTTCTAATAGCTTATTTATTAGGAAATTGTAAACTTCTGTATAAAACCAAAAAGTTAATTCAAAAGTTTTTCTGTCTCAGGTGGTGGGAGTAGCTAGAAGGAAAAACCTTATTGAACAAACAGCCAAAAGTCTCGAGGGCAAAAAAGGCAAATTACATGCTGTATCAGCTGATCTCACCCTTGAATCGGAAGCCAAGAAAGTATTTAAATGGACCACTGAAAACGTTGGACCTGTGAGTATTCTAGTTAATGGAGCTGGTAGATTCGGTCCTCCAAATACCTTCTTCGATGGTCCTAGTGAAAACTGGAAACCAATTTTGGACATCAACGTATTGGGTAAGCACACTGTAAAATATTATAACCTAAACTTGAGAAAATTCTTTACTATTAACTTGTATATATATATGGAAACTTCAATTAAAGAAATATTAAGAAGACTGCTTAAATTTTTTACTTCTCTTTACTCTCATACAACAATGTTTCAATTATTTACTTCCGTTTATTTTGTAAGCTGTCTCAAATTTGCCATAAATGTTTTGAACTCGTACTAGGTAACTGTTCGACCAAGTTCAATGGGATAAAGGGCAGGTAATTTAAATAATTATTACACGATTTTTAGAATCTTTCCATTTTTTTCTTGTTCAATTAATCACAATTTAAACGAATCACAATTTAAACGATCATTCTCCTGCTGGAAAATGAATCCAGGATTAATAAGATTCAGTCTACAGAATCCTGAATAGTGTTCAAATAGCCTTCCCTATTTATTTTTCTGTTCATTGTTACCTAAATATTACAATACCATCTTTGACAGTAGACACTGTACGTCCTTCCGTAGCTCCACTGATGTACAAAATGTTTATTACTTTGACTTATTTTTTATTCAAGGTTTGGCCTATGTCACGAAAGAAGCTGTAAGGGTAATGAGGGCCAACAACATCGACGGTCATGTCGTCAATTTGAACAGTATTTTGGGACATTCTGTACCAATCCATGTAGGTTGTACGATGTATCCAACTTCCAAGCATGCCGTTACAGCTCTTAGCGAAATATTCAGACTGGAAGTCATCAAGGATAATCTGAAAATCAAGATTACGGTAAGAACATATTTTTTTGTGACCAACAATGTACCATTTACAATTAATTAATCTTGTTAACATTTATTTTATTATTGTAGATTTTTTATATTCTATTCTTTTAGGCTTTTATCTTTTATTTTAAATAATATTTGTGAGTTATTCTTTGATTAATAACATACATTAATTGCTTTCTTACTGCCTATTTTCTAGTTAGTTTGGTCAATTTTAGTTCATTCTCAAGTTTTTCTTCAAATATTTTTGGTCTTGTTTTATTATAAGCAATCCAGTCACATCAGGACCAATTCTGTTAATTGTTTACATCTTCATTTAATTGAATTCAGGACATTCCACTTTATAATTTCTGTCTAGTTCTACTCTGATTATTATACTTTTCTATACTCTAGTGATCAACAACTATTCTATTTATAATTTTATATTTCAGTCCATTAGTGCCGGAGCTGCAGACACTCCCTTATTCACAGAAGAGCAAAAGAAAACGAAGAGTTTCCAAGATTCTATCGGTGACAGATTATTAACCGCTGAAGATATCGCTGATGCTGTTATATTCGCGTTATCAACTCCACCTAAAGTAGAGGTAAGATTAAAGTAGAAATCACGCGCGCTTTTAAATTTGTTATTCAATTCTCTCTTCTCTTTTATCTTATAATTCTTCTTTTAACACGCATACTACAAAACCTGAGTTAATACTTAGTTCTGTCGAAACTTAGACATTTTCAAACTTTTAATTCAGAAAATAATTGTGATTAATGACGTTTTCTTTAAATGGTTGTTTCTTATATTATTCTTTGTTTCAGATTTTCGACATTGTTATCAAGCCCCTGAACGAGCTTGTATAAATATAATTACATTTACTTGTTAGTTAAATATAGATGACAATAAATTGAGTATTGAAATTTTTGAGTATTATTGAAAACCTATACTAGAAAGAGATATTATTTCGACAAATATGTACCTGAACTATAGTATGGAAAATATTGCATTTTTGCATATTTGATTCCTTCCCCCTTCAAACCATACTCTAAGTTTGACGCACTTTACTTTTGAATCGCTTCGTTATGGTGCACTCCTGATTTTTTCTTCATAGATTGAGCCTTTGACAGTAGTTTCCTAGAAAAATTTTTTTATTTACGAATTCGCATCAGCCTCAAGGGCTATTAGCGGTCTGTAGCTATATATTATGTTTGTTTAACATTATGAATAGATATTGACATGTCACATGTTTTGTTTAAAGTACATTTTAAATTTTATGGTAAAAGTTTGTGATTTGCAGATATGTAATAAGGTTTTTCACATTACTGCTGTTGTTTAAAGTATTTTCCAGAGATTCACTTATGTTGCATGTTAGTCTGTTGGTATGATATAGCGGACATTCAACCAAAAAATGTTTCACTGTTAACGGCTGCTCACAAATAACACATTCCGATCTTGGTGTTCGGGAAAGTAAGTACTGAGTAGCTCGAGTATGACCTAGACGTAACCTTGTGATGATGATTTGATGTCTTCGATTTTCGGTGAAAGTTAGCCAGGGTGTTATAAAGGGTTTGATTTCTCTAAGTTTTGCGTGTGAGCTCCTCCATGTGTCATTCCATTTTTGATTTGCTTTATTGCGAATAAATGTTTTTAGATCGGTGTATAAGGGCTTAATGATAGGTATGGTATTAAGTAGTGCTGCATTTTTGGCGAGTTGATCGGCCGTCTCATTACCTTTTATGTCTATCTGTGCAGGAACCCACAGGAAATGTATGTTTCTTCCTATCGATTGAAGATGATGAATTTCTTGTTTGATCATCAGTACGAGGAAATTTTTCGAATAGGTGTTTCTCAATGATTTCAAGGAGATTAAAGCTGAACTCCGTGTGTGTGCTCCAGCAGCCTTTTAAATTCGTCATAGTTCAGAGGATAAGGGGGTGTTTGATTTTCAATTATTCGCTTTAAATGGCTGGTTGCTTCTTCTGGGATGGAGTAGACAGGAAAGGAGCTTATTGCAGAGTGTTTTTTATTTTTTAGATTTTCTGAGGTTGAGAAAGCTGGTTCTGTCATAGTGGATGCTTCCGGGGAGGATTCTGATGATAGGAAACGTTTATTTGTAGAATTGGGCAAAGTTGTTGTGGTTTTTTGTGATATGTTGCTGTGGGGGTGTTTACTGTCAGATTTGATTGGGTAGAGAATGTATCTATCGGAGTTAGTTGAGGGAAGGTTGTTGTTGGTTTTGTTTGCTCATGTGATGTTTGGGGGCATCATTGTTTATTGTGTTCGTTTGGATAGGAGACTTTTGGTTTTGTAAGGTAGGACAATTGGCAACAACGTGACCCGATAGTTTGCAATTAAAACATTTGTGACCATCTAAGGAGAGAAAAATACGATAAGAGAGGTTGTCGTGTATAATTTCTAGAGATTCGGCTAAAGTAAGAGATTCTAGAGGGGTAATGTAAACCTGGCGTCTGAAACTCATTATATGGCTATATGCAGGATCTGATGCACATATTCGTAGAAATGTAATTGGGGATAATAATTTTAGACATAATCCTTCTAGCGAAGTTTTAAGTGTGTGGTGTGGTATAGTCGGACTAACATTAGAAATGACTAGCCTGTCTGAAGGGGTTACTAAATGTCGCGCTTTTAATTTTTGTCCCAAAACTTCGATTTCTACTCCATTTTCTATAAATTGACCAACTGCAGCTTTGGCCGATAAATAAATACACACTCTATTATTAGATATCCTGGAGTAGAAAATGATGTTGCGTGGTTGAACTATTGGGCCTAAACTCAGAAGATAGTCTTGAATTTTTGCAGCATTGATTGCACTAAAGATGATTCCTTGGTCTTTTGCTGGATATATTGGTTGAGTTGGTTGTTTGAGCATTTGAGAGTAAGATTGTATTGAAGTAGTTGATGGTGTATTAGGTGATATAGGGGTTATATTCATGTTGTTGTTATCCATCTTTTGTTTTAAATTGTTTTCGGAGCATTATTTTCTGAGTACGGCACTGGCGGTTGCTTCCAGTCAATTAGCAGGTTGTTTTTGCTGCTTGGAATTTACTTGACAAATAAAATTTGTTGTATTTGTCAGTATATAAGGTATTGAATAAATGATATGATTCAAACCACTGTAGGTTATGTTTTGTACTCACTCAGTTATGGTGTCGTGGATTGGTCTTAATACTATCACTAACTTTACACTGTCTAATAACTGGTTATTTGATTAAATTTACGCACTCGATTCAAAAGCTGTTTATTGCCTCGTGAACAGAGAGAAACTCTTTCCTAGAAAATTGAATGAATGTTCTCATTATTTTGGTCTCTGCGATTTTTTATATGAAGGCTCCTTTTCTTTTAATTTAAATCCTCTGCTAAAATTTGAATCATTGATCTCATCGACAAATGGACAACACCAGCCGATTTGTCGTACCAAAGAACCCCATTCATCATAATTTCAGTATTTCTTGGGAGAAAAAATATTTTTCGACAAATATGTACCTGAACTATAATAGTATGGAATATATTAAATTTTTCGCAATTCTACAAATCATTGTGGTGCACTCCTGATTTTTTTATTCATAGATTCAACCTTTGTCAGTACTTTGCTAGAAAATTAAATGAATGTTCTCATTATTTTGGTCTGTGCGATTTTTTATATGTAACGAAAAGTGGCCGACGACAACGACGACGATGACATACACACAGGGTTTTTTTCTAAAAAACGTTTTTTCGTGTTGTTCTTGATGAAAAACGTGAAAATAACTCAAAAAATGTTTTCAACATTCCAACTTTTTTGGGGTAAACCAATACTTTTCTCGCATATTAGATAGGTTGGGCGGAAAAGTAATATCAGCAAAAGAAGAGAATACTATGACAGTCATCCTGTAACATGGGTAAAAATGCAGTGGATACGCTAACAGAAAAGCGAACCATTTGAGGAAACTCTCCAATCACTACATTCGGATACTTGGTATCTCAAAAATGCGAACGTGTAATACATTCTCGATTTTTGTCCTCATAAATTATATCTCCTCTTTAATAATTGCCCAATATTTTCATTATTTTAGTCTGCACGATTTTTCAAAGTGAACGTGTTTATTAAGTATGCAATAAGGTGAACCCGTTGGAGTGTGACCTAGTTTTCAACGAGTTGATTTTTATGATACATTATAAAATATTTTGGAGATTGCTAAAGACCTGCTATTTGTTACCCATGGTCTTTAGGAACTTGACTACATACTTCCAAATGTAGATATTTTTATAACATCACATATAGAAGTTATCCATATTTAAAAAAAAACATGGCCATTGTCACACTTTCCCGTTTATTTGGGGTAAGTGTGACAATGAAGTCCAGCTTAGTCAAACTATTTTATGTTTGCTGCAAATGTGAATAATTGGAAAATACAAGGAGAGACAAATTTTTGGTGTTTGCACAATTTTAATACTTTTATTAATAAGAAAGTTACAAACTTTTGAAAATTTAAAGGTTCAGTCCTGCAAAATTGGATCTGAAAGTCAAGTGGTCCCTACTGTCTTTCATGGGTTCAGGCAACATTTTTACAATATATGCTTCGACTATCATATCTGTGTCTTCTATATCAGGCTAGAAGAAGTTGTTACTATCAAAAAACGAATTCTCCATTCATTGTCAATTTTGCAGTCAATTTTTCCGATAAAATGTTTCACGTGTTTTTGTGAGGTAATATACACCACAGCGACCCAACTTTCCACTGCAATTTGGGACTTCCCTAACTCTTCTCCACCTTCAACAACTTGCTCCTCTTCTTCAGCAACTACTTCTTCTTCTTCCCATATTTCAGGGTCAAGATCGTCTTCGGAGTCCACATATTCTACCATCTCTCCAGAAGTTGAACTGCTAAAGCTCTCTTCTAATTTTGGAGAAATTTTACGTTTCTTTCTTTTTCATTTTACATTTCTCTCTTCTTTTCTCTGTTGCGTTTCTTTTGCTTTTAATTCCTTTACTTTATTCTCAACTGTGAGTCTATCCAACACTTCTTTCGAGGTCACGACTTTTGTACCGGCAGCTACCTCCCTTCGTTTTGTGACTGACAGACCATTGTTGGTGTGTTTTACGGTATTCAATAGAAGCTCCACAAAACTCAGTTCTGAGCTAC
Organism: Galeruca laticollis; assembly: GCA_963921935.1. Classification (NCBI taxonomy): domain Eukaryota; kingdom Metazoa; phylum Arthropoda; class Insecta; order Coleoptera; family Chrysomelidae; genus Galeruca; species Galeruca laticollis. The sequence continues at coordinate 73,499,968 of OY998181.1, forward strand.
TTGGACCTGCATCAACAATGTTACTCGTCGGGTTTTCCACAGTTTTGTCATATGTTGACTGAGCACCATTACTGGTAATAACATCAATATTTGAGGTCCCGTTATCAGCTACAACTATGGTTCGGTCTTTTAAAGCCTGCTGTTCTCTCCATCTCTTCAAACTCTCAGGATGGTATTTCTCTTCAGGTACGACATGGCGGTTGAACGGATAAATACCAGCTTTTTTGAATCCACGTTTACATTATTCCAAGTAGCTCCTATCATTTGAGAGTACTCTTTTTTTGGAACTTTGAGGCCCGTATTACGTATCTGCCAAGTCACAGGTTGTTGGTCCCAAGTATCTTTTACAGACTTAAATAGGGGAGACCGGGACTTAAAATCTCACAGGTTTAAAGTCACAAACCCTTTCCTGCGCAAAGTAAATATGGCAACGTCGTCGTATTCATACGCCAGGAACTATTTCAATGCTAGTTAGTTCCGCCATATTCGCCATTCGTATAAGTCGCATGTGTATATGTTTATAAGTGAATTTACGGAAAAAGCCAATGTAAGTAATTTTTTGGATTAATAATACAAACCGTATATTTTATCTCAGTGCCAGAATTTAAAAATGCCGTGTTATATTTATGATACCCCTAGGTGTTCTCCAAAAAGTCACTATAAATTTATTAATTTATAAAATTAGGTTAGGTAGTTATTTTAGAAAGAAAATGGCAGGACCGTGTGGGGTAACTTGTCTCACACGTTGTGGGGCAAGTTGTCATGTGTGACTTTTTACCCCGATATTAAAAGAAGTAAAGCTCTGAATCGGATTTAATTTTTAGATGGTGCGCGAATGCAGAAAAAGAACAGATCGAGGGAGTTTTGATAAGGAAACAATAAGGAAAGCGGTGTTACAAGTGAAAAATGAAAATATTTCTATTAGGCAAGCAGCAAAAATTTTTGATTTAAATTATAAAACAGTGGGGCGCTATTGCAAAAAGCTTTCAGCAGAGGACCTTAATCAAGATCAGTTAAATATAGACGTGGGATATGGCAAACCTCGCATGGTATTAAGCCGAGAAATGGAAATGGATTTAAAAACACACCTACTCGAATCAGCAAATATTTATTTCGGACTTTGTCCTAAGGAAATTAGAAAGCTTGCATTCCAGTTTGCCATTGCCAATAAAATAGCTGTTCCCGAGCCATGGAAAAGGGATCAAATGGCTGGACCTGAATGGTTTACATCATTTTTAAAGAGGAACAATGATTTATCTCTTCGCACTCCAGAACAAACAAGTTTCGCACGCATAACAAATTTTAACCAAGCAAATGTGAACAGCTTTTTTACAAATCTGGAAAAGGTTATGAAAAAATATAACTTTGATCCATCCTCAATCTGAAATATGGACGAGACGGGGGTGACCACTGTGCAGAAGCCTTGCAAAGTAGTGGCCAGAAAAGGATTTAAACAAGTCGGATCCATAACTTCTGGGGAACGTGGAAACCTCGTCACAGTGGCCTGTGCCGTATCTGCTTTGAGAAATAGCATCCCGCCATTCTTTATATTTCCAAGAGTGCATTTTAGAGAATTCTGGCTAACATCTGGACCAGCAGGATGAACGGGAACAGCTAATCGAAGTGGCTGGATGATAGAAGAAAATTTTGTGCTATTTTTGAGACATTTCATTAAATTTTCAAAATGTTCCAAAAAGCACCCCTGTCTGTTACTTCTTGATAATCATCAGTTACATCTTTCTAACGAGGGACTTGAGTTGGCTAAGGAAAGTAGTATAGTTATGTTATCTTTTCATCCCCACTGCTCGCACAAGTTGCAGCCTCTTGATAGGTCAGTTTATGGTCCGTTTAAAAAACAGTACAATAATGCTTGCGATGCGTGGATGATGAATCATCCCGGTCAAACGATGACGATATATGATATTCCAGTTTTAGTTGCTCAAAGCTATCCCCTAGCCGCAACACTAAAAAATATACAATCCGGATTTCGTGTATCAGGGATATTTCCCTTCAACCAAAATGTATTTGATGAAACAGAACTTAGCCCATGTGAAGTAACAGACAGAGAGTTGCACCAAAAAAATCAGGAACCAGATCTCGAAAATCCAAAGCCCGGGACCAGTGGAATTTCATTCCAAACTGATGAACCAACAGTTGACGAAATGTTAACAAGTAAGTTAGTTACCTGAGTATCCTAAAATTATTCTGCAATAATTTGTTTTTCTTGAAATAGGCAACAAAAAAACAACTGTGTCAGAACCTGCAAACACAGAACTTCACGACACTCAGCAGCCTGGTCCTAGTGGCTCATCCTCAGAAAAAATCCCAAACCATACTCAGCATTCTGGGCCTAAGGAAAGTATGTTTAGTGTCTCAGATATAAGGCCCTTGCCCAAAGCAGGTAAGACTTTTACCAAAATCGGGTGAGGACACATTTTAAATAACAGTTACCTTAAATTTCAGCTGCAAGAAACAAAGGGTCAAATAGAAAGAAATGGAAGTCGACTGTACTAACTGATACGCCAGAGAAAAAGGCTCTTGAGGCGGAGTTTGCTAAGAGAAAAAGTGTAAAGAAAAATTCAACAGGAAATATAAGAGTGTGAAATAATAAAAATAAAAAGGGAAAAAACCATAAAAGTGCTTAAGAGAAGTCCCCTGAAGAATCAGAGGACGAGGATGAAGAAAGTTTTTGTCTTGTCTGTTTGGAACCATTTTCCAATAGTTCACCAAAAGAAGTTTGGGTTCAATGTACAGTCTGTAAGCTATGGGACCATGAACTGTGCACTCCCGGTACACCGTGGTACGTCTGTCAGAACTGTGAAGATGACGACACTGAATAACAAAATTGGGATAGAGCATAATATAATATATTATTTGTTTCTTTTAATCTGTATTTTTGAGCTTTTTCAAATAAAATCTAACCTGATATCTGCGTGACTTTTCACCCCTTTCCGTGAGACAGCGTGCCCCATAATGGGGGCAAGATGTCACACTTGTAACAGTTTACGTTTTGCAAAAAAAATAATAAATTCGCGTTATTTATAAATACATTTTTAGTCACTTTGTATGGTCAAATAACAGAGTGACAAAGTGCACCAGAAATAACTTTGCTAGGATTAAAAATGGTTTCACAAAAAATTAACAACTTCATTTTGTGACATTTAGCCCCGGTCTCCCCTACAGCTAAATGTAAGGTCTGCAAAAGATGGCTGGTATGAGGAGGAAGTTTTAATATTATGATGTCTCTTTTTGTGCTAGTTCAACGAATGCAATACTAATATGTGTACTATGACCGTTATATACTAGCAATACGGGTCTATTTGGTCCCAATGCAGGAGTGAAGGTTTTTTAAAAATAATTGTAAAATATGTCAGTTTTCATCCATCCATTGACACTAGCTGCATATGCAGTTCCTGGAAACGAGTTTTTGCCATCTGGTAGACAGGAATCCCAGATATTCTTCCCCTTAAATACGATTAGTGGTGGCGCTTTTATCCCTGACGCAGAAACTGCTGAAAGGACTCTGGTGTTCTCTCTCTCAGGTCCGGATGTTGTTCTGAAACATGGCTTACCCCTGGCCCCCACGACTTTGGTTTTTTTGGGATCATGTGACAAGGATGTTTCGTCCATATTCCATACTTGCTCTGGCTTCTCCTCCAACTTCAGCCCCACCAATGTTTGTTTTTTTGAGGATATCGAAACATTCTTGAACAATAAACGGATCCATAATCTTTTTTTCATGAAAATTTCACAGCCTGAGGCTTTTTATGGCTGAGTTTGTGGCGTCTTTTGAAACTGTCAAACCACTCATCCCCAGGAACGTTATTTTTAAATGATGTTTTCATTCCATTTTTAGTCACATATTCACGAACAAGCTCTAACAGTTCCAATATCGATATTCCAAATCCCCACTGCTCCATGATCTTCAGTCCCTCAGCTAATCTCGTCTCCTCTTCGAGCGGAATTGCTAGAGCTCTACCTTGTGATTTGCTTTTTACGCCTCTAGCACCAGCCAGATGATATAAGAGTATGGTTTTTGGGATATTAAACACATTATGTGCCCGGTATATCGAAAAAGCACCTCTTTTTATCTCTGCAACTGCATGCGTTAAGCCATCTCGAGTATATTTGTTTGCTCGATCGCTTTTCCATTTGTAGTTTCTAACCATGACTCAATCTGAAATTAAAAGTTGAAGCTAGTTCATTTCAACACAAATATAAGTTCATATTTGCCCCGTACAGTGTTGTCGTTTTTAATGAAGAAATCAGACACACAAGGAGACTATTAATTATATTTTATAGAAAATGTGTAACAAAAATATAGCACGTGTACAAAGCAACGCTGTCAAAAACAACAAGTTAATACTTTCATTTCATACAATGGTACCAACACAAATAATGTAATATATTTGTTAAGCTACGTTCACATGTAGAATTGTCCCCACAACACACCCCCACAATTCTGCAATCATAATAAAATAATATTACATATTATTGGAGACGATTGAAGATTATTACACAATAGGAACAAAATCTATAAACACTTTTTGTCTGTAACTAGATCTTTCACAAAGTGATATTTGACATCAAAGTGTTTGGAACGTTTTGTTTCAAGGGTATGAGCAATTTTAATAGCTGCCTGGTTATCTTCAAATATAATGGCAGGAAAACATCTGCAACAATATCATTTAACATGTTACCTATAAAAATATATTCAACGCAACATGCAGCTAGTGATGCATATTCTGCTTCACAACTAGAGATTGTAACCACTGACTGTTTTTTTGAATTCCAGAACACAGCATTATCATTAATTTTTAAAGTAAAACCAGTTGTGCTTTTCCTATCATTCGGGTCACTTGCAAAATCTGAATCAGTAAAAGCGAAAACATTTATCTTTGCACTCTCAGATTTTTCATAAATCAAACCATAGTTTTCTGTAGCTTTCAAGTATCTAAGAACATTTTTAAGTTGTACCCAATGAGTATTATCAAATGAGTTTTGAAATCTACTTAGGTACGTGATGCTAAAACATAAATCAGGACGTGAACCCAGCATTATGTTCATAAGACTACCAAGTAATTCTTTATAAGGTTCGTTAGAACTTTTCACTTCACTTATTGCTAGATTTAGTTTTGTTTGAACTGGTATTTTGCTAGTTTTGCAGTTAAACATATCAAATCTTTTAAGTACTTTTTCTATTATTAGCTTTTGTGAAATTATTATTTTATTTTGTTCTATTTTTATTTCCAGTCCTAAAAATAAAATTCCTTTTTCAGTATTCATATGTTTGATTTTCATTTTTGACATTAAATTATTTTTAAGTCTTAAGACTTCACTCTCTAGGTTTGAAAAAACTATAAAATCATCTACTCATATTAAAACAAATGTGTTTTTAGTAAAATAAAAGCATGGATCAGCTTTTGATCTGCTAAAACCTAAATCTAATATATGTTTGTTGATGAAACTGTTCCAACACTTAGGACTTTGTCTCAAGCCATACAATGACTTGCGTAATTTACAGACTTGTCCTGGAGTATAGTTGATTAATCCTTCTGGAGGCTTCATATAGACAACTTCTTCAAGTTCGCTCTTTAGGAAAGCTGAGTGGACATCAAATTGATAAGCCTTCAAGTCAAACTCAACTGCTAGAGCCAGTAAAATTCTCAAAGTAACCATCCTTGCTACGGGTGCAAATACTTCTTCGTCTTCAAGAAATAGTTGTTGGAATCCTCTTGCGACTAGTCTTGCTTTTTTCTTTCTGATTCCATCTATGGTTTTCTCTGAAAATACCCATCTCGATTCAATAATTTTCACATTTGGAGGTGGCACTTCTATATTCCAGGTTTAATTCTCTTCAAGTGCATCTATTTCTTCTTGGACTGCTATTTCCCACTCTCTGTCTGCCTTTACTGCTTCTGAGTATGTTCTTAGAATTTCCGGAGAAATAGAGCCAACTGAAAGAGGTAACATCATATCCACTTCAAATTCATTTAGATAACTTGGCATTTGTCTTCTCCTAGTACTCCTCCTCTGATTTGATTGCTTCATATCATTTACCTTTCCTTCTTCAGACTCACTTTCTGGTTGTTCTTCATTGTTAATTCCTTGTTCTTCCTCTTCTTGAGCATCCTCTAGTTCTATTTGTACTTTTTCTGGTTTAGCTTGTTCCCTTTTTGTTTCATTGAAAATAACCGATCTTGAGAAAATAACTTCATCATTTTCTTGATCATAGAGTTTATATCCATTGTTGCAATACCCAATGAATATCGTTTTCCTTGAATTAGCGTCAAATTTTCCATCTCGAGACTCTTTTGGGATATGAGCATGTGCTTCGCATCCGAACACTTTAATTTTGTCCAAATTTGGTTTAAATCCAAACCAAACTTCAGCTGGAGTGCACTTCTTTGCTATGACACTAGATTCAAGCCTATTGATAATATATGCAGCTGATAATACAGCATCGCCCCAGAAGGTTTTCTCTAGATTATAATCAAATATTAAACAACGAGCCATATTTAGAACTGTCCTGTTGTATCTTTCCGCTACACCGTTCTGTTCAGGGTTTCTGGCAATTGTATATTGTACATTAATCCCCTTGTTTTTACAAAATGCTTTAAAATCATTAGAGCTATATCCCCCCCCCATTATCATATCGTAAATTTTGAATTTTATTATTGAACTGAGATTCTACCTGGCAACATACTTTTTAAAAATATCAAGAACTTCATTTTTATTTTTCATTAGAAATATTATACCAAAATGTGAATAGTGATCAATAAAGGTAACAAAATAGTTAACACCATCACGTGTGGGAGGTGTTATTTTCCCACATACATCTGAAGATATAGTCTGCAAAGGTCGTGTCGCTTTTACATCATCTGGAATTGATTTGAGGAATGGATTTCTAGCCTGTTTCCCTTGGAGACAAACTTCACAAAGCATTTTTGTAGGATACAGACTAGAGTGACCCATCCTCCTATGCAATAAGTTATTATCTAAAATATAAGCTGTTTGTTCAACACATTTCAATTTAACATAGTATAAATTACCTGTTGTTTCGCCTTTCAGAATACACTTTCGATCAAAATGAGCACTTACTTCACCATTTTCAAATTTAATTTTCACACCTTTCTCTTCCATCTTTTTCACTGAAAGCAGATTATAGTTCAAGTCATCACATTGAAATACATTCTTCAAAAGGATTCTACCATATTGTGAATCTAAGAGTAAATCTACTTGACATTTTGTTTCTACTGATACTCCTGACTTGGCAACATTAATAGATTGGTTAACAGGCTTAATATTTATCAAAAACTTTTTATACTGCTTGTTAATTAAGTGACAAGTAGCTCCACTATCACAATGAATACAATATCTGAATTGTCTACTTTGATTTCACTTACATTTACTGCCTGTTCTAAATTGCTTGTATCTATATTATTGGTTGTCAGAAACATAATGTCTGGTTCTTCTGTTCGCTCAGCTATGTTTGTCTTTTCCCTTTTCTTGCACTGGAACTTCTTATGGCCTCTACCACCACAGTTATAGCATTTTCCTCGGGATGTGTTTTTGTGTCCATCTCTTCTGAAATTGCTTAGGAAAACATTTTGTGAATTGTCATCTCTTTTACTTGTAGACCTTTTCTGCCTTTCTTCTTCCGCTAATAGCTTGCTCTTCACAAAATCAAAAGTTAACACAGACGATGAGTCTTCATCACAAAATAAAACATCTAATGCTGTTACAATCGGTTGATAGCATTCCGGCATGCTACCCAGTAGTTGTGTAATTGACTCCATTTTTCCCATCTTGCCGCCAGCACTTTTCAATTCTGTAATGGTTTTTTCAAATTCAATCATTGAGGGCTACTTTTCCATTGAATTTCAAAGTTCTTAATTTTCTTTGTAATTGAATCTGTGTGGCTATTCCTGTTTTTAATAGGTATTCTTTAATGTTTCTATCATTTGTCGGGCTGTCTCTTTTCCTTTGATAGTTTACAAAATATTGTCTGCTAAACATTGAACAATAATGATCTGAGCCTTGACGTCGTGTTTCTGAAATGTTTCCAGTTCTCTGGGACTATTCGGTCGATCCAAGGTTATAACTTCGAGAACGCTACTCTGTTCTAGTATTAATTTTACATGGTATATCCAATTTGTAAAACCTACATCATTAAACGGTTTTACACTTCCAAAAGGGTTGTTACTTGATGCCGCCATTTTCTATTCAGCTTTTTACTCACAATACTGATTTTCTTTATCAGCACTTTACAGTTATGGCTACTGGGCCCATAACCTGTTGTCGTTTTTAATAAAGAAATCAGACACACAAGGAGACTATTAACTATATTTTATAGAAAATGTGTAACAAAAATATAGCACGTGTACAAAGCAACGCTGTCAAAAACAACAAGTTAATACTTTCATTTCATACAATGGTACCAACACAAATAATGTAATATATTTGTTAAGCTACGTTCACATGTAGAATTGTCCCCACAACATACAGATGGTCACATTTACCTCATTCTCCAATATGAAAGGGGTAAGTGTGACCCAAATCATAATTTAGATAACGATTGAAATAATAACATTTCTTCATGCACACACTTATACTCCCATCCTTATGTAACACCGCCAACCGAAAAATTTATACTCACTTCGTATTAATCAGTTCTCACAGAATATCTAAACAAAGTCTACACACTGTATGGATAAGTGTAATTGCACCACCATAAACAAACTACCTAAATACCGTTGTTCGCCATATTGGATAAATTTCAAATTCACATAGGCAGCTATTTCAAGAGTTTTAGCATCTACCTACGAGATGTCACTAGTATTACTACATCGTATAAAATTAGTTTGCGAGGTTGTCTTTTGTAATTTGTTGAAGTTTATTCGCAAGATTGAAGTGAATTTTTAATGTAATAGAATATTTTTAATATTAGTGTTTTTAAATTAAACTCCCATGTTTACCTTATTAAAAATATGAAATTAACTGTCTCGACCCTTACTTCGTGGAATATGCTCATATTAGTGTTTTTAAATGAAACTCACGGTCTCTAGTTATTTCCACAATATAATACAAGTTATTGAAAATTCTAAAAAATTGACAATTGTTTCGATAAATCAATATCATCGTCAGAATGACAGAAGTTATATTTCATTTTATGCCTACCTGATGTTTAGTAGTTATTTTTGGCTAGACCAAGAACTAACCTAACTTGTGATTGGCTTAATATATGTTTATAGAAAAAAGAAGAAGATGTGATATTACAAATATTGAAGCTTAGATATTATTAGCCCTATGGTGATATCCTGGATACCAATTTTCCAATTTAGATCAGTATAACTGTGCAATGATATAGAAAACCAGGAAAACTATATCAGCTGATCTTTACAATTATCACGTAAGAAGACAATTTATTAGTGGAGAATTCTCTAGATTTAACTGTTCATTGACAACTTCATATTGTGGGTTTCTTAAATGTCTTCTAATTTCCAGTTCTTCAAGGAAATACAGTTCTTGTTTCTTTTCACAAATATGCAGCACTTCTAGTTCTGTGTTAGGTGTCAATGAATGATTGGTGTCAAGTAGATGTTTTGCGTAGTGGGATTTATCTGGTTGTTTTAATCTGTATGCTCGTAAGTGCTCCCCATCTTCTGAAATTACTAAGAAATTGGTTGCTTGACACAGGATTTGGGCTAAAAGATGGATATGTACTGAAAAAAGATATATTAACAGAACTAATCGAATCTGGCTCCACAGAAATAAGCTCTTTATATAAATTAACTTCAAGACATTTAGAGTAAAAAAGCTCAGAGACAAAATGTTCTACTTGCTGTTCAATTATTGTCCCACACAACTGCAACAGCCTTGAAACATTATTTTTACAATGCAACTGAAGAGAAAAAAATAGCGGCCATAAAACTTGGGGAGTTTATTGATCTCTTTAATAGCTGGTTGGATTTAATGTACAGTTTTGCACCTGCTGTATCTACAATAAAAAGTCCTTACGGAATGTACTTAAAGGGGCAAAATAAACTTTTATCCGATGTACTAGATACTGTTTCTACCATGAGGTGTCTCAGTGCAATGAAAGTTTTCCAAAAAGGCTTTATAATTTCTATTCAATCAATCCAGTCTCTATTTACTGATTTGCAAGAGAAGTACAAAATTTTGTATTTATTAACGCATAGGCTGAATCAAGATTGTCTAGAAAATTTTTTCTCACAGGTAAGAAATGATTTCAAAATAAAATCATATATTTAATTCTTCTTTAATTGTAGTTACAAACTAGGGGTGGGTTACATGATCACCCTTCACCTCTTAATACCTTGTATAGAGTACGCATGATTATATTAGGAAAAAATCCAGGTGCAACAAAATACAAATGTTTCTCATTATACTTATGAAGAGGATAGAGAATATATTGTTGCTAGAGCACTACAACAGGTAAAAATAAATACTTTACCACCAGAAGCATCTTCTGAAGATGATTTGGTATTCAACATACAGAGTCAACGTAGCAGTAGTTCAGACATGTCCGGAGTTTCAGAGAATATTACTAGACAAACAGAAAAAGATGGGCTCATATATATTGCTGGTTACATAGCTTCTAAATTCAAAAAAGAGTTCCCGAACTTAGGAAAATATACTCATGAAGAACAAAGCATAAATATTCATAATTATGCTTTACCTCCATGGGTACAACATTTATCATTTGGTGGACTCACAAATCCATCATCAGAATGGGTACAACAAATAACTGAAATGGAAAAATATTTTAATAAATTTCATGACAACAACTTACAACTTTGAAATAAAATAACCCATAGAACTACAGAGTATGTATCTAAACGTTGTTCTGATATACCCATTTCTTTAGTGAAAGCATTTTGCAGACAAAGAATCTTGATGAGAATTAAATATCTAAACAATTGTTTCAAAAACCAGCCATCTAACATCTGTAAAAGAAAACGAGAAGATGATACAAATGATGAATCCCGAAAAAGTGTTAAAAAGATGAAAAAAATTTTAAGTTAATAATCTTTACAAAATATATAGCATATACAAAAATAAAATGATTCTTATTTCATAAAACCAATGTAAAATCAATCGTACAACAATAGCACCTATATATAATAAGGTAAAATGTCATAAATATCAATATTTATAATTTATATAACTTTTTGAGGTGTATATACTTTTTAGAAATTAACATCATGATTTATATATTATTATAGGTCTGATTTGATGGTCCTTCAGCACCTAAACTATAGTCACCATTTCATAAAAAAATTATTACATATTTATATGTGAAGATTTTGAGTTTAATTTATAATTATAACTTATGCCTAATAGAGAAAATGGGTAATCTACTTCTATACCTATTTAATAAGTAATTATTTGACTAATTGTTTCACAATGACTTTGACTTCTAAAAATTTGTACTGTTTTAATTGTTTCCAAATTGCTGATTTCAATGCAAAAATCACATTTTTACTTCATAATAATTATTAATAATTTGCTCAGTTTCTCTTTCTCTTCGGTATATTAGGATATGAATAAATAAAGATGCGGTTATTTTTCACTTCACGTACCGAAAAAAAAGACAGTAGTTATTTGTTTTACTAGGCATAAAAGCACAAGATTGAATGCCGCGGCTGGTATTTCATAGCATCGCTACGCTCGGCTATGAAACCAGCCAAGGCATTAAATCTGCTTTTCTGCCGTGGGAAACATATAATTTTTTCTTCAAATGTGTTCCAATTCCACGCAAAATCGACTTTTTCATATTTAAATTGCATTTCATTATCATCCAAATAACTAAATTATTTTATCAAAGGTAACTGGGCCCTGCGTTACTATGTTTACCGCTGATGACGTTTGTTGAATATGTTTGTTCACTGTTTACTTTGTCATTGTCAATTTTGAAAAGTTGTCATGTTAGAAATGGATTTACTGCAAAGTGAGGATGAATTGATGCAATTAACACCACCTGAGATAAGAGACCAAGAGCGAGATGTGGAATTTAACCTTTTACTGGAAAAATCAAGAACTGTATATGAACTCACATACAGCAGATTCATGGAATATAGACAGACGAAAAATATAGGATCTTTCTCTGAAAATGTGCTGATTGTCTATTTTTCTGATCTTCCAAAGAAAATGAAGCCTTCAACGTTATGGTCTACCTATTCGATGTTGAAAGCTACCCTGAACATAAAAAATAACATTGATTTGGCAAAATACCTGAAGTTACGGGCTTTTTTAAAACGCCAGTCAGACGGTTTCCATGCAAAATAATCAAAGTTTTTCAAAGAGAAGAAATCGAGAAATTTTTATCAGATGCCCCAGATGAACTGTATTTGTGTACGAAGGTAGGAATATATTGAAAATGATCTATTATGGATTAAAGAACTAATTTTCAATTTATATTTTAGGTTGTACTTATTGTTGCAGTCGCTGGGGCTTGTAGATGTGATGCTAATTATGCTACCAAATACTAAGACCAAAAGATCAAGATCTTTTGTAGTAACGGAATATTTAAGCGTTTACAGAAAATATGCAGCCTCCAGACCCTCGAATTTAAATAATCGGCGTGTCTTCTATAAGTATGCGAACGGTAAAGCACATCATCAATTCATTGGCATTCACAAATTCGGTAAAATGCCAGAAGAAATTGCTACTTTTCTGGGACTATCCCATGCGAAAGAGTATACCGGGCACTGCTTTCGCAGAACTTCGGCCACGTTGCTGGTGCATTCTGGTGGGGACATAACAATGTTGAAGAAACATGGAGGATGGAAGTCTTCGGCTGTCGCGGAGGGCTATATTGAGGACTCGCTAGCCAATAAGTCGAACATCGGCAATAAAATATTTTCTGGCGTTTACGGAGTATCAAGTGTGGATACTAAAGTTGTTAATTTTACTGGAAAGGAGGGAAGTGGACAGAGTTCAATTGTATTAAATAATTGTTCACAATTAACCATAAATATATCTAATAAATAAAAATTTCGTGTTGTAGTTTGTAGTTTTAATGCAGTAAGACCAGTTTATTATCATCAGCATCATTTTGAGTTTTCTTAATGTCATTGTCAATTTTAATAACCAGTTTGATTCAAATTATTACTTGGAAGGTTGCCTAGCAACGAACTGTTTCTGCCTGGGCAGTAAAAGTGGACTTTTTTGCATAGGCATTAAAGGTACAAATTGCCAAGTGTCATTAAAAGGCCGCTTTTAATGTCATTTGGAGAAAAACTTAGTTGTTTGAGAGATATAACCCAACAAAATAACTTGCTCTACCTATAAAATGGACAACGATTCAAATCGTGTACTCTCGTGACGTAATCGCGGGCTTGATTCTTAGTGGTTAGTCGGAGTAGGCAACCGTATTAGTCTAAGAACCGCGGGTTTGACTCCTTTACTGTGGCCGCCATGTTGTGCTAATTTTGAGTTGGCCGGCATGATTCACGTGATTCGTACAGGACCGGTTTAAACAATAAAGCAGAAATCATTTATAAGATAGAAAAATATGAAACGGCGAGAGAAAAAAGTATACCTACATTATTATTTATACTAGATACTGCGTATTGTGTATCTACCTAAGTTGGGATTATGGAAAACTTTTTCATAAATTTTAAGAAGTGTTTATTTATAGATTATATTATTATTTACTCTTATTCAAATTCAATTAATCAGGAAATAAATAAAATAGCCGTTAATTTTAATTTAATTTAATCACGGGCAAGCCCAATTCACATAAATACAATATGGAAATATGAAAAAATGATATAACAAAAAAAGAAAAATATCTAGAACTAGAACAAGATAGAACAATTGACACATGCATTAAACTTATCTATAAAACAAAAGGAAAAACCCAAAGTATAGTATAAATCACAAGAAAAAAGCAAATAAAGTAAGAGGAGTGATAACACATCAAACCAGCAATAAAAGATGTACGCTCTGAAGTGGAAGCTCCAGCAAATGTTTTTTACACTTGAAAGTGGACACATCAAAAATTAAAATTCCATCGACAGAATTTGCTGATCTAAGTATCCTAGGTAAAAAACTATTCATTGCATAGTTGTACCTATGAAATGCGACATGAAACGTTTGTACCTGCCTAGAAATACGAGAAGGGACAACTAAATATATTTTAGAGAGAAGCTTGGGACTATCACAAATACCATTTACTATGTTGAACAGCTGTATCAGATCCCTTTGCCTTCTGCGAACCTCTAGAGTAGGAATGTTTAAAAAACGTTCTAAGAAATCATAACAAAGGTAAATGTGCATCTTAAAGGCAATGTATCTTAAAAAATTGTGCTGAACAGCATCATGTAATATAATGAGGAGACCATACTGGTAAACAATAATCAAGATAAGTTCTGACCAGTGAGCAATATAGAGATCTAATAGCAGTGATGTTAGTAAAATCAGAAGTGGTTCTCTTTATGAAACCCAGCATCTTCATAGATTTTTGAACAACAGCGGTAACATGAGACTTATAATTAAGTGTGGAGTCCAATATAACACCCAAGTCCTTAGTTTGAGAAGCACATTTTAGAGTTTCATTATTAATATTGTAATCAAAAGCTATTGGGTGATGTAATCCATGAAAACGTAGTACATGACATTTGGATGCATTTACATTCACTCCATTAAGTGTACACCAATTTGATAGACTACCTAAATCAGATTGTAATATTAGAGCATCATCCCTGCCACTAATCACACTAAAACATGTCAGGTGGTCATCAGCAAATAACAAGGCTTTGGTACCTTGAAAACAATGCATTATATCATTAATAAATATGTTAAATAATAATGATCCTAAATGAGACCCTTGGGGAACTCCAGAGGTTACTGGAAAAGTATGAGAATATCCATGAGTAACTCTGACCATTTGTAAACTATTCGTAAGATAATCACTCAGCCATTGTAATACAAGACCGTCAACACCATAATGAAAAAGTTTATGTAGCAAGAACTCATGATTAACCCTGTCAAAAGCTTTAGAGAAATCAGTGTACACAGAATCAATCTGCAGACCCCCTTCCAAACCATCAGACAAAAACTCAAGATATGTGAGTAAACACAATTCTGCAGACCTTTTAGAAGTGAAGCCAAATTGTTGTGATGTCATAATACTCGAACAGTCATAGGTGAGATAATCTAAAATAATACTCTCAAAGACTTTGGGAATTATGCTAAGGATTGATATAGGACGATAGTTTGAGATGTCTGATTTTCTACCCAATTTATACACTGAAGTGACGTATGAAGTTTTCCAATGATCTGGAAATTCGCCTGTAACAAGAGGCTTATATATGAAAGAGCGGACGAGATAAAAGGAAGCTAAATTCCCTAAGAATGGAAGGTGATCCGTCAGGACCGGGTCGTTTTTTAATATCAAGTTTAGATAACTTTGCATAGATGTTCGAAGCCAGAGGTTGATTTGAATAAACTGATGAGAAATATTTAGCAAATAGATTTGCAAAAGCATTCCCGTTACCAGCAGTAAGGTCCCCAATTAACAAAGATACCATCAACTGTTTGTTCTTTTTAGTGAAGAATTCATCAGCTCTTAATTTTAATGACGATATTGCGGGAACTGTAAACCCTGGACTGCAGTCCACTTTTGACAGCCAACTACTAATTGTTGATGGGACAGGAAGTGCAAATCCAAATATTTCTCTTACATAGTTGTAAGCTTTGCTGCTATAAAATTGTCATAGCAAAGCTTCTTAATTCTTTTTCAATTTTTGCCTTTGTTACTTTCCTACCATCCAATTTCCTAATCAACATCATTCTTTTTAATAAAGCAGCTGGGGCTCCTCGAAGAGATGTCATAATATCCGATGTGGCTTGGGTAGATGAAGAAAATTTATTTTTTAGTTCGGTTAATAACCTGTTCAAGGATTTTATTTTTAGTTTTCGCCTCCTGCTTGTTTTCCTGCAAATTTTTAGTTTGTTTCTGCATACTCTTAATTGTCTATTCAAAAAGCGAATCTTCTCTCAATTTTACATTGGTATCTTCTGTGGAAGGTTTGCTGAAAATAGAACATTTCTTTAGACTAGTTAAACTTTGGTACTAAGGCATTATATAAATGCTACGTAAAATTTATATAAATAAAATACATATTACATTTTAATTTTAAAGAAAATTTGATATTAAACTTACCTATACGGATGAAAGAATTATACCATCCGTACTATATCAGAAGAATGAGCAGATGGAGACGAGTCTGAATCACTTCGTTTTATTGGAGAAAAATTTGTCGGAGATTTTGGTGAACTACTTTGAGGTTAATCAACACTTTCCAGCTTGCTGCTACGATTAAAAAATATTTTATATTTTTTGATTCTTTGTGTGTACTGAGTGAAAATTACCATACCATGCAGGTGGAGGTGAGCTAGGTAAATAACTTTTCTCCATGTGATCTACTTCAAAATATTGAGGTAGTTTTAGGGTTGGAATTGACCCTATTCTTAAACGTTTCCGTTCGCCTGCCACTTCAAAATTGGTTTGTCCAAAATGTTCGGAGCACACCCTTTCATAGGCAATATTATAAGCTGGATCTTTTCCAAGTGCTACCAACCAGGACCTTTTAAGCGTATTGTCACTGGGAAATCTACTAATTGGAGAAAAAGGAAAATGTAAATTAACTTACATACAAAAACAATCATATAACTTACTTATGAAATGGTACACCCTCTTTCATACGAGAAATGTAAGTAGCGTTAGAGCAACCTCGTACAAAACAGGAAGGCATTTTAGCACAGTTTGTAGCTAGTCTCCTAGAGTTCTAGATCTTACAAATAACACTATACTATTAACTACCTTACTAAAATAGCACTAATTATAAAATGTAATTAACCACTCCTTATTTGTAATAAACACGAATATAATCCAAAAGTTAACACACAAATATTAAACTTGCGCTTAACTCAATAAAATACAATGCGAAAATTGCGAAATGTGACCTGATGCCACTCCTGACGGTTTCACAAATCAGTCAAATCGCATTGCAACAATGGAACAAAGGAAACAGAAATTGACAGAACGGAAATGTCGCGTCAGTTCATCCAGCTAAATTCTAATTGGTTAATTAATTCTATTATGCTGTCAATTATTTCGCGCAACCAACCAACGTTCCATCCTCAATATCAAGAAAACGCGTATGAAGTGTAGCTTCTTAATACCGACTTAAAATTAGCACAACATGGCGACCATGTGTAGGCAAAGTGAGGGGTCATTTCGGATGTATGGGAAACATATACTATTAGAAGTCCATGGATCCTAAGTCCGTGGTTGTCACACTTGCCCCACAATTACACTTCCCCGGGTTTACCTTAATTAAATTTTGATATTCTGTATCTCAAAAATGCGAACGTGTGGTACATTCTCGGTTTTGTTCATTATAAATCATACCTTTGAGAATACTACTTTTTAATATGAGCTCCATATTTTCATTATTTTGGTCTGTACAATTTCTTAAGTGAATATTTCAATAACTAGATTTTGACGCTCGGTATCTCAGAATTGCGGAGGGGGATATATTTTTAAAATTATGAATGATACCTTTCAGAGTACTCCTTTTTAATTTTTCTTTATTTTAGTCTGTACGATTTTTTAAGTCAATGTGTTTCATAATTTTCCTATCACTACATTTTGATACTTGGTATCTCAGAAATGCAAGCGTGTGGTACATTCTCGATTTTTTTCCTCATAAATCATACCTTTGAGAGTATTTTGAGCTCAATATTTTCATCATTTTAGTGTGTACGATTTTTTAAGGGAATATGTTTCTTAATTTTCCAAACTTAGACTTTGATCCTCGGTATCTCAAAAATACGACCGTGTGTTACATTCTCAATGTTTAACCTTATAAATCATACCCTTGAGTACTCCTTTTTAATATAATCTCAATATTTTGGTTCATATGATTTTTCTAATATTTTGGTTTCTGAGATTTTTTAAGTGAACGTGTTTCTCAATTCTCCAATATTTTCTGCATCTTTTATATGTTTAGACCGATTTTCAAAAACTTGGATCATATTCTATTTAACGTTTCTCAAAAACGAGAAATAATATGTATCCAGATGGAATAGAAATTTCAATACTAAGCTTTCCTCAGAATTTACGTTTTATGTATTAATCCAAAAAAAAAAGTTTAGAAGAAAACTAATTAATAGTTATTATCTAAGCTTATACACAAACGAAAACAGTACTTCATTTATTTTTCCACCTTTTCATATAGACTAGAAAATGATTATAAACTGCGCCAGCGTTTTCAAAAAATAGAAAACATACGTGTGACATAGCACCAATTTGAACTTTTAACACATACCCTTTCTTCTCTTTATGTGTATTGTTTAACTTTTACGTCGCTTCGGTTAACTAGTCACTTTTGTAACTATGCGACTGGGCTTTCCGAACTGGTATAAAGTGAACACAACGTTCTATGGACGAATTACATTAAAATGACTATACTGCAATTTCCGAGTCGGAATATTTAACGCAATTATTGTCAAAAATAGGTTATCCAGAATGACAGACAAAAGGAAACCGGGATAATGTCACTATTCGTTGGCAAGAAAAGTGTACGCGGTCCTACGTGGCAATAAATGACTATTGAAAGTATTGATTATTTTTTATATTTATTGGAAATAATATTAAAGAGATTTTTTATACAGTTCGGTTTTTGTGGCTGCTTTGTCTTCCAATGTCAGTGAATATCGAAAATAGTGAAGTTACTTTTTACAACAGGTTCGGTCCTAACCATACTGGTGTGTTGATATCAGCTCCTATTATTTTCATAATTTAATAGTGAACATTTATCAAAATTTGTATATAGTTTGTGTAAGTGTACCAACAACGTTATCAACTTTGAGGAAAACCAGTGAGTTATGTTTTTCTTCCTCATAATTTGATGATATATTCAAATCCATACATAAACACAATCAGATAGGATAGTTTTTAATTATCTTATCGCTTAGGCAGCCGGTTTTAATAGCCGGACTATTCAATAGCGAACAGGACCGCATTTAAACAAATGTCCATTAATACACTATCAACAACAATGAACGTAGAAACGATTGAGTCTTCTGACTACAGAAGTACTCAAACGATAACTCATCCCATCTCTCAATCTACCTACTCACAAGCAGCGTCTAAGAAATTTTACCCATCAAAAGCACTGGCCCTCATATTTCCATCTTTAGACGGGGTGAAATTAGAAGAATATGTATATGCACTAGGTCCTAAAGTTCAACCAAAAAATATAACGTTTGCATCAAGGATTTCAAACAACCGAATTTGCATATATTTATCAAGTAAATCTCCATTAGAAGAATATTTACCAAATGATGGTAATATATCTATAAATAACGAAATTATATAGCAAGAAGATTTATTACCCCATCAAGTCGTATTTTACTATCAAATATGTATCTTTCTATTCCCGATGAAACTCTAGAGGCAGAATTAAAAAATATAGGCTTCAATTTGCTATCACCTGTAAGTTCCGTAAGAGCGCGTTTTTCTAAAACAGAATATGGTCATATCGGTAGTTTCCGACGTCAAGTATACTCGACTCCTCTACAAAACGATACAAATATCCCAGATTCATTCCTAGTCACCCATGAGAACACTTCCCACCGTATCTTCTTGTTCATCGACGAAATGTCCTGTTTTAAATGTAAATAGCCTGGTCATATAGCATCTCAATGCACAATAATCTCCACTTTTCCCCTTACTGATATTCATAACACAAATTTATCAACATTTCCATCAGAACCCGAAACATTGCCAATTTCTCAGGACAATAGTACTTTATCACATCCAACATCCTCCTCTAATCCTATTGAACAAATATCTGTACCACTCACTTCGAGTCAAGTTAAAAGAAAATCATCAGATCGACAATCTCCAGAAATTGACAATAACACAGAACCTCAATTTGCAAAACCTGTTACCCAGCCTCCAAAAAAACAAATAAAAAAAAACAATACAAGAACTACTTAAGCCCACTAAGTCTGTTATCGATGATCCCGACTCTCGTTTTCCTCTTAACTTCGACCAACTCATTGATCTATTTGATAACTGCTATGGTACACCCAATACCGAATTGATTGCTCAAAATTACACCAATTACTTGCCAGCACTGTGTACATTGCTTGAAGAAACATATCCACATATTTCTGATCGCAGTATTAAAACCAGATGCACTAAAATTCGGAAAAAATGTAAGCATGCTTGTAATCCTCAAACTACTGACACTGAAAGCGATTCATCGCAGGAAACTTATTGAAAATCAAATATTTTAATTTTTTTCTTCATTGCGTTCAATAATATAGTGCAGTGGAACATCAACGGCGTATACTAACATCTAGAAATGCTACAAATATTAATATCTGAGCAAAACCCATCAATAAATATGTTTACAAGAAACAAACTTCACAAATAATAAGACTTATACACCTAAAAACTTCAACGGCTTTTTTCTGAATAGACGAGCCAGCGGCCGCGTATCAATTTATATTAAAAAAGAAATAGAATCGTGTTTAATTCCATAAGTAACTAATTTAGAAGCAATTGCAGTTCGCATACAAGGCATAACCAAATTAAATATTTGTAACATATATCTTCCTTCCAGTAAGGATATTAACATTGAGAGCTTAACCAATCTTACTGATCAGATTCCTCTTCCTAGACTAATTGTCGGAGATTTCAATGGTTATAATGTATATTGGGGTTCCCCCTATAATGACCCACTTGGTAAAATAATATACGACGCAATTGAACAAAATAACTTATCACTCCTAAACGATGGCCGCCCCACACGCTTCAACAGTTATAATGGTAATTTGTCACACATAGATTTAAGCTTTTCCGATTCCAACACAGCTCTCAACCTTACTTGGAACGTACTTTTAGATCTTCATGGAAGCGACCATTTTCCAATAATTTTAACAAATAACCGATATAACCAGACATCACATCACCCTACTAGTAAAAGTTAAAATCTGCAAACTGGGCATTGTATAAAAACCTTGTAGATAACCTTTTAAGTCAAAATAACTTTAACTAAATCGACAATAGTGAATTATTGAATATTTTTAATGGAAGACTGTTGAAGACTATGTACACACATGAATTTTAGAAGTAGAAGAAGGTTGATGGGTGTATTTTCTCAAAAGATGAAAGTGTATAAATAAATATATACACACTTTCATCTTTTGAGAAAATATACCCATCAACCTTTTTCTACTTCTAATTATTGAATAAATTTATGTCCATCATCACAAAAGCCGCGGATATAGCGATAGGTAAATCATCTCTATCTCACAATGGTCCTACCGTACCATGGTGGAATAATGCATGTAAAGAAGCGATAAAATTGAGTAAAAAAGCATTTAATAAGTATAAAAAACATAACACCATACAAAATCAACAACAGTTCAAAAATCTCAGAGCTAGAGCGCGGTACATAATAAAAAGATCTAAGAAAGAGTCTTGGATAAACTTTGTATCTCGCATAAACATCTCTACGCCCCGACAGAAATTTGGAATAGAATCTGACGAATATCTGGTACTTACTCCAATTTTAATATCAACATACTGACAGAACGAGGACAAGATCTAACGAGTACTCAGGAAATTTCCGATACATTAGCAAACACTTTTGAACAATTTTCCAGTAATACCAATTATGACAGT
This sequence comes from Galeruca laticollis, assembly GCA_963921935.1. NCBI lineage: Eukaryota > Metazoa > Arthropoda > Insecta > Coleoptera > Chrysomelidae > Galeruca > Galeruca laticollis. Next base: position 73,521,704 of record OY998181.1, read on the forward strand.
AAATTCCTTGAGTATAAACATCTTACTGAAAAACTCAATCCCATTCGTACCGATTCCAACAATAATTCTCCCCTTAACACTTCCATTTCGTTGGATGAGTTCTACGAAGCCCTGAAAAAGGTCAAAGATAGTAGCCCCGGTCCAGATAATATTCCAACAGCATTCATAAGGAACCTTTCCAACCAAGCTTCAATATTCGTATTAAATATTTTCAATTATTACTGGCTTCAACAACAATTCCCTGATACTTGGAAGGAAGCGGCAATAGTACCGATCTTAAAACCAAGATGCCCCAAAAATACTGCTAATTCCTATAGGCCTATCTCCCTCACCTCTTGTGTCTGCAAATTATTAGAAAAAATAATTAATAACCGACTCGTTTGGTTCCTGGAATCCAACTCCATACTAATCAGAAAACAAAACGGTTTTAGAAAAGGACGCTCAACAATTGACTTAGAATCCGAAATTCACGAAGCATTCCTTAACAAGCAAACAGTTTCTAGCCGTATTTTTTGACATCAAACGTGCATATGACACAGCTTGGAAGCATAAAATTTTATTAAAATTAGATGATTAGGGAATAAATGGAAATATGCTTGCATTCATTAAAAACTATTTACATAAACGGTCCTTTCGTGTGAAATTGAACGGGCATTTCTCGAATAACAAAGAACTAGAAAATGGCACCCCTCAAGGCTCGATAATAAGCGTAACACTACTTTTAATCGCAATGAACGATATTTTAAATAATCTTGAAAAGCCATTGAAGGGGAAATTGTACGCAGACATAAACTACGTGACGTCTGTCGTGCAGCAACATATTCGACAGCTTGAAACCTGGTCTGAGTCTACAGGACTCCAATTCTCCACAGAGAAAACCAAATACATCATTTTTTCCAAAAATCCATTTTTCTTCAACCCTACACTCAAGCTATACAACAATAATTTGAATCTTTGTGATCATATAAATATATAAATATAACGGAAAAAGAAACATCGTCAAGGAAGCGGTTAAGAAAGCAAAAAGGGACTCATGGAAAGAATTTGGAAGGGAGATGTCAGAGACACATGCATCAGATAACAGAAAATTTTGGACAACAATAAAAAGACTACGAGGAAGTAAAGGAAAAGATATAAGAGTAATAAAAAATAAAAATAACGAATTGGAGACCGAAATTAATCAAATACTACGAAGACTAATTTAGTAATAGGTCGAAGAAGAAAACAACGAAGATAGCGGTGGAGGAATGGAATGAACATGAATACCATGCAATCCAAAGAGAAGAAATGGAATTGGCTATGAATAAACTTAAAATAGGAAAAGCCAGTGGGGAGGAGATGTAGCGCCAGAGCTGATAAAATGGTTAGGAGAAAAAGGGAAAGACTGGCTGTTTCTCATATGCAGGAAAGCATGGGATACTCAAAAAATCCCCAAGACTGGGAAAATAACCTTATACTGCCAATACATAAAAAAGGGGATCAGACACTGTGGAATAATTATAGACCAATATGCTTAGCCCAAACCAGTTTCAAAATCTACACGAGAATAATAGAGATCCGATTAAGACGTTATGTAGAAGCAAGATTAGAAGAGGAACAAGCAGCTTTTAGACAAGGACGACAAGCAAATGATAATATATATTTTAAGAAGGCTAATTGATAATACCATAGAAGCGAGAGAAGAAATGTATTTAACATTTATTGACTTGAAGGCAGCTTTTAACACAGTGGAAACAGAAAAAAATTGGGAGGCGTTGGAAGATTTAGAAGTACCGAAAGCTCTAATTAATATAATTAAAAGCACATAGTGTAGATAGGAGGTCAAAGATCGGAAGAGTTTCTAATGAAAAAGGTATAAAACAAGGCGATAGCTTAAGCCCACTGTTGTTTGCCATTATAATGGACAAAATAGTGAAGGAAATAAAAAGACAAGGAGGAAATCTGGACATTATAATAGGGTACAGAAACATGGTGCCGGTCAGATTAAGTGATGGCACAACAATAATTTGAATCTTTGTGAGCATATAAAATATCTCGGTATGATTTGGGATTACAAGCTGACTTGGTCAACTCACGTTAACGACCTGATTAGTAAAACTCACAAAAGTTTTAATCTGCTCAAAATAGTATCTAATAGAAATTGGGGCGCTGATTCAACGTCTTTAATATGTATGTATCGTTCACTAATTAGATCACGTCTTGATTACGGATGCGTAGCCTACTCGTCAGCGAAAAAAACAGTACTTAATCTTTTAAATCCAGTCCAGAATACTGCGATCAGAATTTGCCTCGGTGCATTTCGTTCAAGCCCCTCCGAGAGCCTTCTCAGTGAAGCATCCGAAACTCTCCTCTACCTCTTATGCGATCAGTATATCTGCAAATCCCAATCACCCAGTTTATGACAACACCTTCTCCAATCGTTATTCGGCTGACTATGTAAAGAGGAAAATAACAGATCCACCACTTCATGAAATAATTAACAGATCCCTCAACCTTTTAAATATATCTATTCCTCCACCGATTCCTCAATTTATTTCCTCCCCTCCTCCATGGATAATAAAACCACCACTATGCGATACATTGTTGACAAGTTTTGATAAGAACAAAACAAACCATACCCTAATTAGAGGAAAATATCATGAAAAAATATCTTATTTCCAACAATATTTACACTGATGCCTCTAAAATGGATACTGGAGTTGGAGCCGCACTTGTAACACCAAATGCAATAATCAAATTTAGACTACCTCAAATTACAACCATTCTACCTGGAGAACTGTATGCAATATTTCAAGCTCTAGTCCATGCCAATAGAGAAAATTTAAAACACTTGCTCATAGTAATGGATTCATTGAACTCAAGTGAAAGTTTGCGCCAGACATATCCATCAAATCCAATACTGATACTAATTAAGCAAAATCTATCCCAGCTATACAATTCAGGAGCAGTTATACAGTTTTTATGGGTGCCTTCACACACAGGAATAGAGGGAAATGAGCGAGCCGATGCAGCAGCCAAAATTGCAATTCAGGATCCTAATGCCACCGAAGTCAGACATCAAAATATATATTAAGGCATCGGTTAACAACATCACTTGGCAACATCAGTGGTCTCGATCTTACGATAAACTTAGAGAAGTGAAAAGAACAGTTAAACCGTTGAGGAGCGTTCCAGAAAATAGGAAGTAACAATTTATCTTGACCCGTCTTCGAATAGGTCACACTAGATTTTCCCATGAACACTTAATGTCAAAATCCGAACAATCCCGATGTACAGTGTGTCAATGCCCTCTAACAGTCAAACATGTATTAATAGACTGTACAAAGTTTTCACAGCAAAGAGTGTCATTTAACTTCCCACCTACTATGTACCATTTGCTCGGAGAAGAATTAAATATGGAAAACTTGGTAGCTTATCTACGAACTATTCAGTTTTTGCACAAAATTTGAACGTTTAATATTATAATCGTTTGTGTTCTTATACCTGTAGTACTATTTGATATTTATTATTGTAACATTTGGTAGCGCTAATAACCTAAAGGGTTGATGCGCTTTATTTTTCTTGAATAAAAAAAGAAACACTTTTTATAACAACATCCACTTACGCATACATTTCCATAAGAAAACGAAAATCCAACAAGTGTTCAAACGAATGATTATCTACGTATAGCATTATTTTTCATATATTAGAAGAATTACGTGCGTTAAAAAACCTAAAACGATATTTTTTTAATTAGAATAATTTTGTTTAATTGAAGGGCTACGTCCCCGAATGTCGGCAACACACTATACAATCCTTATATTACAACAATTCAATTTTCACACAGCTTATTTTCAATTTGAATCCAGTAAAACCGATCAATACTATTATTGAGTGTCTGTTTGGAATATTAGAAGCTGAGAAGATGATGTTATTTCCTTTAATTAAATAGTTTTCCCATGGCTAAGCGAGAAGACGCATTCTCCTGGCTCCACAAGACATTTTAAATTGTCTATTCATTTAGACCAAACAATTACAGCGAAAATAAACGACCGACAGTTCGGAATTTCTGTAGTAGGTTTTCGATGAACTGATAATCAGGGGCGTTCAGCTTTACATTTTTGTTAAAATTGTCGATCAGGAGATATAATAGTAAATGAAAGTAAACTCATATCTACTATTTGAAAAGCGTTTATTCAACTGGCATTGTATGTATGTATGTATGTGGTTTTCCCCGTGGGTCGTTTTATACTTCCTCAATCAGTGCACGTCAGCATTGTCGGTCACTATCTCCGATGGCCTTGCGTAAACTTCTATGTGCGTTTTTGTACTCTGCCACCACCTCTTCATAATTCGCTTTTCTGCGTCCGCGCTGTAATGTTCTTATCTTCATAAAACACTCTTTACGGAGAGTAGCAATGTGGTTGTTCTACCAGTATATCAATGGTGAATGGCTTAATCCGCGTCTTCGGGGCATACTGGCGTCACAGGCTTCCGTGATCCTCTTCAACAGCTCTTTTGACTCACTTTCATCATTTTCCTTCTTGATTGACTTGATATCCAGAGCTACGGTGAAAGCAGCAGTATCAAAGGCGGTTACTTTCCATCCGAGTGTATTAAATTTCCTGTGCACTCCTCCAGTAGTTTTTCCAGTAGTAACTTCCGACAGTATCGCGCAGAGGTCAGTAGCCGTGTAAGTGTCCAAAACCTTCACGAAAAGTTTCCCTTAGTGAGGGTGCTGCTGACGAAGGTAAGATCCAGTATGGAGCTAGCGTCACCTCTTATGTATGTTGGTCTATCACCACTGTTGAGCAAGTCCACAACCAGTGTCGACATGGCCTTCAGTATCGCTCCGCCTCGTGAGTTCATCTCTTTGCTGCTCCAGTCCACTGCCCAGGAATTGAAGTCCCCTGCGATTGCCACGGGAGAATGCTGCTTCACATCTTCGGTCAATCGGTCGTGGAAGTCGATGAATTCGGCGAATGAAAAGTTGGGAGGAGCATAACAGCTGAAGAAATAGATTCCCTTCAGCTTTGCCATCACAAAACCTGCTTCTGTGATATTAGCAGCGCTCTGAAATTCATATTTGCTACAGGACCATATGACCGATTTGGCGGTACTGTCTGTTTTCCACGGTTGAGCGCCAATGTCTCTGTATGGCTCCGATATGATTGCCAGATCTGCCATACGTTCGCGCTCGATCTGCATGAGCAGATCGTGGGCAGCCGCACAATGGTTGGGGTTAAGTTGTACTATTTTCATTATCATTTGTTCCTCGCCTTCTGAAGTGTCTCTCTTCAAACTGGGCATTTGATGCTACCAGAGATGTGGGCACGATCCTCCATGTCGTCTTTTTCGCACAAAACGCATTGAGTTTGCCTTCGACAAGTGGCTGCTTTGTGGCCTTCTTGTTCACATTTGGTACAGAGTCTGGACCGGTCCACTTCACACTTGCACATAGCAGAGTTATGTCCATAGTGCCAGCATTGATAACACTTAGTTATTCACTGCACTCTCCTTATACGGCAGTTGACCAAGCCAATGTGGATCTTATAACGAATATAGAGTAGAATTACTTCTATCCATTCCGCTACGAATCCGGCTTCTCTGGTGTTGACTATACTCTGGAAAAGAAGCTTCCGCAAGACCAAATAACGGCTTTAGTACTGCTATCCCTTTCCCGTATACCAGGTCTAGCGCTAGTGCGCGCACGTTCTGCATGAGCAAATCCTACGCGGCCTGACAATGATTGAGGTTGAGCTGTCGTGTCTTCATGTCCGTTTGTTTTTCAACTTCCGGAGTACCCCTTTGAAAATCGGGCATCTGCTAGTACTAGCATGGTGGGCAATATTGTCTGTGCTGCGTTGTTCAGCACATAAAGTACACCTAGCTGCATTACAGCGTTCCGCGACTTTGTGGCCTTCTTGTCCACATTTTATGCAGAGATCAGACCTGTCAACTTTGTTTTTACAGTAGCTACCAAGATAGCACCAGATATCCATGGGATGCTCTGACAGTCTTCGATTTGGAAGATATATATCCAAATATTATAGGGTTATTCTGGGGATATCTAGAATATCTGTGGGTACACCTAAATCGAATATTCAATGTAAGTCCAGTTGGAATATCCTCAGATTATTCTTTTTAGAATATTCGAATCAAGTAATTTTAAGAATATTCTATGATTATTGATTTTTGTTCAAAAGCTCTTTCTGTTCTATGGGCATGTGTCAGTAGTTGCAGTTGACAGTTGACGGTAACGACCTGTGAAAAATGGCGGTTCGACCATCTTATATAGGTTATTGTTATTGGTGAAATAGTAGTAGTATGATTAATTATTTTTGATCGTTAATTGATTAGTCAATTTTTTGCCACTGTGAAGTTGTTTAAATATGTTTCTGCAGTGTATTATATGCTACGGGTGGAACTAATACATACGACCTTACGCATCAAAGCAGATACGTTTTATTGTATTTTTTTAATGCCTGTTGATTTATCAATGCATTTTTTAGAAAATGATCGATTTGCTGCTAAAACTTCCAATAAATGATGAGGCAAAGTTTGAAGAAATTGAGTCAGCCTTGAATATTTTGTAAGTTGAACATTCAATATTATATCCTAAGTTGAACATTCAATATTATATCCAAATCAAAATGAAACTGCCTCGAAATATTGGAGTATTTATGTGTTACTTTTTATGTTTTAGTGCATGAAAATATTGAAATAATTGTTGATTTCATAAATTTAGAAATTCTCCTCGTTGCTAAAGGTAGAACAAAATTTTATTTTCTAAGGTAGTTTCACGTAATTATGTTACCGAGATGTATGCTATGAGTTCCTTAATCAAATTGCCTATAGTTACCTCTATTCCTTTTATTAATTGGGATTGACTAGAAAGCTCTACACAACTGGTGATCTGATAATTGAAAGTTAAATTAGTTCTGACATTTGGTAAATAAAAGTTATTGCTGGTCAATTGTACAAGTGTCTAGTTTCAGGCATATGTATACTGTTCACATAGATGAAAGCGGTCTTATATTTTTGTTCGTTTGTTATAACTTTGCTTATAAACTGTAATTGTTCAGTTTTCAAAACTTTTAAGGTTAACTTTCAAATTAATACAATTTTAGGTTGTACATCTGGCAAGATTGGAAGGTTCTTATTTGCAACAATATATTAAAAGATTCTTGCAAAAAATCCTGATCTATGGAGGACTACAGTATGCATGGATAGAACAGGAAAATGCTTTGTATAAACAAAGCTCTTTGAAGCAGTAGTAGGTATAATCATGTTATTTTATTTTGGAATGTACATGTAAATTAATCCAATATATCATGTACAAGGAACAAATAACTTCTAATCGCTGTTGTGTTTGGAATATTTTGCTTCTTACTTGTCTCCTACAAGACTTATTTTTTAAATTACATATTTGATGTTTAACTTCATCTTCTAAGTTTCAGTTTTTGGGATTAAATTTTGATTGTTATACATACATACATAAAAATCACAGTATAATAGAAATTGCTTATTAACTAAAAATATAATTATTTTATCGTTTCAGATGCCGTCCAAAAGTTGGACAAGAACGTAACAAACAAAGAAGTTGAATTGAAAACAGGAATTTTCTTAGCCAAATGTAAGGAACGGCAGAAATCGGTTTCAAAGAATTCGTTGAGTATGGAGGAAGTCAGTGAATTTTGGAATCTCTGATTTGAAAATTATATTAGTTTCAGTTACGTTATGAGGTACATCTTATATTTATGTATAAATAAATTAAATTGAACTCAATGTCTCCCGTGCTTTGATTTTTCAATTAAAAATATTTTTTCCTATATATACCATTCGAAATTTTGAAAGATTCCTTAGATATTTGTAAGATATATACCAGGGAACACTGGATCATTGTACTCCCTTTTTTCTCCTTTAGTCTCAAAGAATATTTATTTAAATTTGGGACATACCGTTTGCTTACTGAATAAGTGCGAGAGAGAAGCTTTCTCTGGCTGGTAATTCTATTCTCGTCACACGGATGGAGCTTATGGGTAAAATAATTGGCGATATTGAACGAAAGTTGCTATCATTCCTGGTGGAACAAGAAGTTCGAAAATAATTGATATGTACACCATTGTCGTTTATTAAGTATACAGGATCTTCCAAATTTCAATCAATTATCTTTGAAACTAAATATAAAAAGGGGGGAGTACTATGATTCAGTGTCACCCGCTCAACAGGTACCATCCATATTGGGGTATTCTACAAATATTTGAAATTTTTCTATATACGTTCCACATATATCCTTATAATATTCCTAATATTACTTGGATATTTGTAGAATATGCCTATTGGAATGTTTTAGGAATATTCTGGATTATCTTGCTATATACATTCAGCAGATATCCTCAGAATATTCTTGAATATTCCTGGGAAATATTTATAGAATATTTAAAAAATTTCCCATTTCGTGGTCCATGGAATATTCGAGAAAGGATATAGATATATATATATATATATATATATATATATATATATATATATATATATATGCACAGACTACAGTTTGGGTACGAAAACATCAACCCACACGACAGTTTGAGGACAAGTGGTCAGTTTCGGGACGGTCCCGAAACTTCTACCGTTCATCTTCCATACAGTTTGGGTACAATGTCCCCAAATTACAGTGTGGATAATTTAGAGATTAGTTATCGTACATTTTCAGCCCAAATGTAACAGTGAATTTTAAGAAAATATATATGAACCACTGGATGTTGGTTCCCATCAAATATATCATAAAAAATATAATGTTATAGATAGTTGGAGTAGGGCTCTTGGGTCTAGCATACTTCCATATTTGATAAAAAAAATTTAAGGGCGGGAGTGGGGGTGACTTTGTGAAATACTTTGATTTGATATTTTTTCACGGGAATGTATTGATGGATGATTATCTTTCATTTTATCCTAAATCAGTCATCCCCCACCCAACCACTAAGGGCGGGGGTGGGGATGACTTTGTAAAATAGTAATAAAAATAAATTATTGAATTCGGAATCAAATTGTACGTAGTTTTTTACGTATACACCTGGAATTTCATTTTGATGGCTTTTTTTTATAAAGTTATGCAAAAAAAATGTTATCAAAAAATTGATTATTCAATGGTGTAGAGCTCTCGGGTCTAGCATACTTCCATTTCCAATTTCACAGCAATGTATTGATGGATGATTATCTTCCATTTTAAACTGAATCAGTCATCCCCCACCCACCCCCTAAGGACGGGGGTGGGGGTGATTTTGTAAAATAGTCGTAAAAATAATTTTTGAATTTGGAATCAAATTCTACGTAACCTTTTACGTATACGCCTAAAATTTCATCTTGATAAATTTTTTTTATAAAGGTATTCAAAAAAATTGTTATCAAAAAATTGATTATTCAATGGTGTAGGGCTCTCGGGTCTAGCATACTTCCATATTTGATAAAAGAAAATGTTTTACGGAAATGTATTGATGGATGATTATCTTTCATTTTAACCTAAATCAGTCATCCCCCACCCACCCCCTAAGGGCGGGGGTGGAGGTGATTCTGTAAAATAATCGTAAAAATGCTTTTTTGAATTTGGAATCAAATTCTACGTAATGCTTTACGTATACACCTAAAATTTCATTTTGACAACTTTTGTTTATAAAGATATGCAAGAGAAATGTTACCAAAAAATTGATTATTCAATGGTGTAGAGCTCTCGGGTCTAGCATACTTCCATATTTGATAAAAAAAATTTCACAGCAATGTATTGATGGATGATTATCTTCCATTTTCAACTGAATCAGTCATCCCCCACCCACCCCCTAAGGGCGGGGGTGGGGGTGATTTTGTAAAATAGTCGTAAAAATAATTTTTGAATTTGGAATCAAATTCTATGTAACCTTTTACGTATACGCATAAAATTTCATCTTGATAAATTTTTTTTATAAAGGTATTCAAAAAAAATGTTATCAAAAAATTGATTATTCAATGGTGTAGAGCTCTCGGGTCTAGCATACTTCCATATTTGATAAAAGAAAATGTTTTACGGGAATGTATTGATGGATGATTATCTTTCATTTTAACCTAAATCAGTCATCCCCCACCCACCCCCTAAGGGCGGGGGTGGAGGTGATTCTGTAAAATAATCGTAAAAATGCTTTTTTGAATTTGGAATCAAATTCTACGTAATGCTTTACGTATACACCTAAAATTTCATTTTGACAACTTTTGTTTATAAAGATATGCAAGAGAAATGTTACCAAAAAATTGATTATTCAATGGTGTAGAGCTCTCGGGTCTAGCATACTTCCATATTTGATAAAAAAAATTTCACAGCAATGTATTGATGGATGATTATCTTCCATTTTCAACTGAATCAGTCATCCCCCACCCACCCCCTAAGGGCGGGGGTGGGGGTGATTTTGTAAAATAGTCGTAAAAATAATTTTTGAATTTGGAATCAAATTCTATGTAACCTTTTACGTATACGCATAAAATTTCATCTTGATAAATTTTTTTTATAAAGGTATTCAAAAAAAATGTTATCAAAAAATTGATTATTCAATGGTGTAGAGCTCTCGGGTCTAGCATACTTCCATATTTGATAAAAGAAAATGTTTTACGGGAATGTATTGATGGATGATTATCTTTCATTTTAACCTAAATCAGTCATCCCCCACCCACCCCCTAAGGGCGGGGGTGGAGGTGATTTTGTAAAATAATCGTAAAAATGCTTTTTTGAATTTGGAATTAAATTCTACGTAATCTTTTACGTATACACCTAAAATTTAATTTCGACAACTTTTGTTTATAAAGATATGCAAGAAAAATGTTACCAAAAAATTGATTATTCAATGGTGTAGGGCTCTCGGGTCTAGCATACTTCCATATTTGATAAAAGAAAATGTTTTACGGGAATGTATTGATGGATGATTATCTTTCATTTTAACCTAAATCAGTCATCCCCCACCCACCCCCTAAGGGCGGGGGTGGAGGTGATTTTGTAAAATAATCGTAAAAATGCTTTTTTGAATTTGGAATTAAATTCTACGTAATCTTTTACGTATACACCTAAAATTTAATTTCGACAACTTTTGTTTATAAAGATATGCAAGAAAAATGTTACCAAAAAATTGATTATTCAATGGTGTAGGGCTCTCGGGTCTAGCATACTTCCATATTTGATAAAAGAAAATGTTTTACGGGAATGTATTGATGGATGATTATCTTTCATTTTAACCTAAATCAGTCATCCCCCACCCACCCCCTAAGGGCGGGGGTGGAGGTGATTTTGTAAAATAATCGTAAAAATGCTTTTTTGAATTTGGAATTAAATTCTACGTAATCTTTTACGTATACACCTAAAATTTAATTTCGACAACTTTTGTTTATAAAGATATGCAAGAAAAATGTTACCAAAAAATTGATTATTCAATGGTGTAGGGCTCTCGGGTCTAGCATACTTCCATATTTGATAAAAGAAAATGTTTTACGGGAATGTATTGATGGATGATTATCTTTCATTTTAACCTAAATCAGTCATCCCCCACCCACCCCCTAAGGGCGGGGGTGGAGGTGATTTTGTAAAATAATCGTAAAAATGCTTTTTTGAATTTGGTTTCAAATTCTACGTAATCTTTTACGTATACACCTAAAATTTCATTTTGACAACTTTTGTTTATAAAGATATGCAAGAAAAATGTTATCAAAAAATTGATTATTCAATGGTGTAGAGCTCTCGGGTCTAGCATACGTCCATATTTGATAAAAAAAATTTCACGGAAATGTATTGTTGGATGATTATCTTCCATTTTAACCTAAATCAGTCATCCTCCACCCACCCCCTAAGTCGTAAAAATCGATTATTTAAAAAAAAAATGAAATCCCAACAACGTCATCGTTTTCATAGAATTTTTTTATATACGGTCCTAAATTTTCATAATTTGATCTTGAACTTGAATTTTTTCTCAGATATTGACAAAATTTCAGAGAAAATGCGATGATTCTGGATATGAGGACACTCTGTGATATAAGAAACGGGAAGACATAAAGACATCATTTTCGGGATGCGTGAAATCTCAAAAAAACACATTCAAAAAAAAATTCTCCCTCAGGGGTGGTCTTTTTGGGTATTTTTGGCAAAATGAAATTCCAACGACGTCATCGTTTTCCTTGAATTTTTTTATGTAGAAAAATTTCAAATTCAAGATAAGATTATGAAAATTCAGGACCGTACATAAAAAAATTCTATGAAAACGATGGCGTCGTTGGAATTTCATTTTTTCGAAAGATAATCAATTTTTACGACTATTTTACAAAGTCACCCCCACCCTCGCCCTTAGGGGGTGGGTCGAGGATAACTCATTTAGGAAGTTTGCTAGACCCGAGAGCTCTACACCATTGAATATTCAATTTTTTGATAAAATTTTTTTGCATAACTTTGCATAACAAGATGAAATTTTAGGTCTATACGTAAAAAATTTTTACGACTATTTTACATATTCACCCCCACCCCCGCCCTTAGGGATTGGGTGGGGGATGACTGATTTAGGTTAAAATGGAAGATAATCATCCATCAATACATTGCCGTGACTTTTTTTATCAAATATGGAAGTATGCTAGACCCAAGAGCCCTACTCCAACCTGCAAAGTTGTATATATAAGAGTTTATCTAAATGCTTTATGGGAAATTGCTGTTTAGAGTGCTAAGAATAAATTTTTCAAATGTCCCTGAATAAGATTTTCTAGAAACACTATTACAAAAATCAAAAAATCGCTAACTTCAAAAATAGTGAAATTAAACAAAATGTGTCATTTAACTTCTTAATTGTAATGCTTGTAAATAAAAATAAAATTAAGAAACAATATAGATTTAATATTATGATGTAACATTTAAAATATCAACAGGATAAACTAAAGAAAAAATGGAATACTATATAATTATTGTATACAATACAGCCAAGTCAAATTGTTTTGTATATCAATCAATAATGTAAACCCTTCTCACAGAAAACAATAATCGTAAAATTGCATAATCTTCGCTTCAATTCAAAGTTAAATTATATACGAAATTATATAGGTACATTAAGATATTATATTCATAGTAGGTATAAACCAACTACAAATTAGAATAAATCGTGGGATAAATTAAAAAATATTACCACAATTTTTTGTCCCTGACTTTATTTTTGTACGACTACCAAAATTTTAAGAAAGAAATCGGTGAAGTACCAGATTTGCTATGATATTTCTCGAATTTCCACACTCTGCATACTCATTTATTTCCTGACATTACACACACTTTATTAAACATTTTATACTTAAATTGGCTTATAAGGGACTGATTAACCAAATAAAAAACGGCCACTTGTCATGTTAAATTTTGGACTACAAAAAGTCGTGGCCTTGTTCTTGCGTCCAACCTTCTGCAGAATACACGGAAGCGCATTTCGCTTTTACTTCGATTTTCGAATGCATTGAGTCGCACTCCATTTCCGTTAGACCAGTTTTATAAAACTTATGATCTATTTGGCTTAGAGTAGGATAACTTGAGATAATTTGAAGGCACATAGCAGCGAAAATGGAATTTTTTGTTGGCCACCTCGCCCATCGGACATCATTCGAACCTCTTTAATATTTTGATGTGCTAGAATGTAACCGTGAATATAGGAAGATATTTCAACTGATCCTCTTTTTCCTTGAGTTTCCTCGCAAACAACAGAGAATATCATGGTTTGCAAAGCTGTAAACTGAAAAATTGTAGATGGTTCATATGCTCAAATAAAGGTTTTAAACTGCTGGATCTTTGGGTGTTGTAACAACTGCCTGTAGATCGAAATTTGAAGATAAAACTTCCGTATTTTCCTTTACAATTTTTTTGTCGTCATCCTGGACTTTCGAGCTAATGGTTTTCTTTCTAAATATTCTCGACATTTTTTTTTCTCCTTTTATTATTTCAATTTCTATCATTGTTTTTTGCTCTAATCACAATACAACACTGATCTTGCAACGTGGAATACAGGACAGTGCAATGTTTTCTGGCATTTATGAAATAATTTGCAGTTACAAAAGCGCGAAAATGTTACATTCACGATTATTTATAAAGTTCATCGAAAAAGATAATCGCGATACCGACAAATTCGCAAGCATCTAAATAATTGTTTGCAACGTCAGACACGCGAAAGTGGTACATTCAGATATTTTGAATAATTGTTCGCAAAGCCAATAACGCAAAATTGTGAGTTTGTCATGGATAATATGGTTCATTTTAAGACTTATGGTGCACTTAGGTCAAAACGGCCAATTTTGCACATTCATGGTTTTGGCATTGGACCGACGATATTTGAAAGATAAACATGTGTAAGAAATAAAACATTTCTAATGTCTACCATTTATTTGTTTTAAGTTCTTCAAATATATTTAGTGTAACCCCTTTTGTTTATTTAATCCAGTATTAGCCCAATTGCGGTATATCAGTAAGGAACTGGCTTAAGCATTGGTGGTACTCAACGTGTTAAATCAGATATATTTTCACAAATTATTTATGTATCAAGCAGAGCTTTGTTAATATTTTTTGCTAAAGGAAATAAGGCATTTTATACAAAGCCGTTTTGATTCCCAGTAAGCAAAATAATTACTTGTTTTCCTCTCGAGCACAGCGCATTTATAAGACACAATTCAGTTAATTGTCGGCCTAACCGCATTAAACGACATCGTGAGTGTCGGACCACGGTTCATCTAAATAAACATATTTCTATTACTTTCCCTATAATTTAAAATCTGACTGAAACAATTATGACATGACGAAGTACCACAATACGGGGCGATTCCATAACACGCATTCGACTATCTAATTTTTTATACTTATCGTAAAACCACGCTCTATTAAAATTGGTCGAAGTGTTTCTAATGATGTATATTTAAAATATTCAAAACTCTTGCATTTTATTAAAAATAATTTTTAATGTTGAGACTTGATTTTCTTTGTACGTATTGTAAACCGTTCGTTGAATCACATCTTTAGATGAACTGTCTACCCGACGACTGACGATAAGCTTTCGTTTTATATCGTGTTCAGTCACAACACCTCGTTTAATTACTAAATAAATTGTGGAATAAGTAATTTTCGTTAACTTGCTTATTCTTTTAATTATTTCATCTTGAGTTGAATTGACATACTTAGCTTTTAAGCTTGATTACATATTTAAAATTACTTGTTGAAAATGAATATGCAAATCTCGATTTTCAAATTCCCGAAATTGTGTCTCATTGTTATTAATTAGAATTGCATTACTAAGATGTATTTCATCATTAACTTGGATAATATCATAACTTTGAATTACATTATTAGCAGGAATTTCATTGTTAATGTGAATTACCCCAAAAGGTCTCCTGAAAACCATTGCACAAAACAAATCAAAGACAACTGTATATAAAATAATTAAACCGCATTCAATAAAAATCTCCTGAAGAATATTGAGATATTAATCTGAAAACGGCGCGCGCTGTTGCTCTTTAAAAAAAAATGTTATCTTCTTTTTCATAAAGTAATTACGACCTATACTCCAACACCTCTGCCGACGACCGGCGATTTGAAGAATGCTTTTTAGCTACGTTGATATTCAAAAGTAAGATGAGCTTTCCGTAGCTTGTAAAAACTGACCACCGATATGTATTGATAAATTTATCGGTATTACTTAGTATCTACTTAAAGCGCTTATTAACGAAATATCGCAGTGCCCTGGTAAAATGATATTTTTTATACTGACTTTGGAAGAGGTATAAGTATTTTTCTAAAAAAGTCAATTAAAATTTGTTGTTCAACTCCACGCCACATAAACATTATTTCTGAAGGTACAGATCATCCCACCCAATTATTTCTTGCCATCATCGATAGATTATGATTTTTGGTCGAGTTATAACAATGCCAAGCGAGTCAAAAATTTTAGAAATCAAACCTAATATTTGTGTTTTAGTGAAAATATCTTAATTATGTTTATCACGGGTAACTACATACTCAAGGTCTTCTCCTATTGTATTCCAGAATATTCTCAATGTTTTAGAACTATCATTTTCAATAAAAACGATCCCAGATTGATAGAAGAACTACCCTCCAAATTTTGTACCACACAATTCGAATTTCATTTTCTCAAATTAAAACTTAATGTTTGAGAAATTTTCTTTGCTAAAATAATCAGTTCAGATTCCGACCTATACTTTTACATCTGGTTTATCCCAATTATTACTCGATATTTCTTTTAAAACAACGGGTCGCTATGAATGAGGCCGGACCTGCTCGGTATGTTACTAAAATTCTCTTATCTGTACGATTCTGGACCTTCTAAAGTCTCGCAAAAAAGGGTGCTTTTTGTTAGAGAAAAAAAGTTTAGTTTTCAAGCATGAAGATGTTTCTAGTTATTAATGTATAATTCGTTTGTGTACACAAATACACTGTAGTTTTTAGTTTATTAATTCAGTATTTTTCCTATATTAAATCAAACAGTAGTTAGTGCCCGACGTTGCGTTATATAAATGCTAAAAATTAGTCTCCAAACTATTTGGGATGTATAAGAATCAGCTGGAACTGTTATACAAAAACAGTGTATAATAAAGCTACATAGCATGATAAGGAGTTTTGAAATAGGTGATATTTTATAATCGAGCACTGTTCCAACAGTTTCAACCCATACTTTCTGGAATCTATTCAAGCTGTTTTGAAATAACACTATTTATGGATTTCGATTAAAAATTGCTGAACAACTGTTTATTTTATAGAAAATTCGATCTCACATTTGAGAATGTTGACTTTACTGAATACTGTGCTTATCTATTATAAAAAAGTTCCTAGTATGTAGGTATGCATTTACTATAGATGAAGAGGGCCTTGCCAAAGTTTAAAATCGTGTTTGTTTACTATTTACGTTAACTAACTTAGAATTTTGAATACTATTGAAATTAATAATTAAATTCAATTAACTGTCTTGACTCTTACTTCGTGGAATCTACTCATATTACTGTTTTAAATGAAACTTCTGTTTCTAGATAATTCCACAATATATTGAAAAAATGTTAAAAATTCTAACAATTGTCAAATTTCTTAGAATTACGAATCTTCAGCTATATACAATAATAATATGACTTGGGTGTAGAATGTTAAAAGTTATAAATGATTAGATTGGAATCGCTCTATTCTAAAATTATCAATCGACTGTTGAAGCTCCTGTGAAAGTACTCTTGTTCTTATAGATAATGCTAGGATTATTTTAAATATTCCGCTAAGGAAACCAGCAGATCAGTATCGGTTTGTAATAATTATATCTGTGAGATAACTGGACGATCCCAATAATAGTATATTATTTTATATGGAGGAAAAGTGATACTTTTCATGACGCGCTCGTGTTCAACAGTCGAACGGAGTGAGGCTGGTAATAGAGAGCAACTCATGAAAAGTAGCTTTTCCCCCAAATAAAATATGCTGTTTTTTCTTCAAATGTCGACAAATTAATGCAAAAACGTCTCTTTTTGATAGTAATAATTTTTCAACATAATTGGGTTCGCAAGGCGGTTTAGACCGGTGTCGGTGAGTAGGAACAGGTTGTTGCTATAGTGATGTAACATAAAGCTGTCAGTGGACACTGTCAACAATATTAATTTATTTTTTACAATTATTGCGTCTACGGCTGCTTTTCTATCTATGTTGCTATGATAACACTTTTCCCTCCGCTGGCGGGAAAGTGAAAACTAAAGCTCCGGCCGAGGAAAAATGAAACGCCTACACAGTCGAAAACTGACAGATTTACTGACGTTTGAAGAAAAAATAAGTTTTCTTAGACTCTCTCAGAAAGTTTAACTACACATAGTTACTTAAAAGTGTCCTCTAAATGTAGATTTTTTTCATTTCTTGCAGCACTAAATAGACTGTTAAAGATTGTATATAACATGTGATCCTATTGTGGCCAACATTGAAGCGATCGTTTCTTATTAGATAACAGCAGCAATTTTCTTAAAATTGTCTTAAAAAACTGGAAATCATTAATGAAGAGTATAACAATTCCCGCGAGGTTTTGGTCAGTATATAACTCGAAAACTATTTGAAGTAGAAAATTAAAATTAGGCAGTTATAAACCGTAGTATTACACATTTCAAGCAAGCAGTTACTTTGCTGCAACGTCATGTTTCGGGTCACGTGGTATCATTTTTAAAAAACTTAATGAGACAACCTGAATATTGTTCCACTGCTGTAAAGGTATCTCTCATACTAATTCGGCGATACCTATTTTTGTGTGTCAGGTACTTAGAAACGAAAAACAAATTTTTATAAGGTTTTTTATTTGAAAAACAAAGAGAGCTGAGAAACAAAAAACATATTCTAGTAACAGCTATTCTAGTTGTCAAAAGCTGTTAGCGTCAGTGAACAATCGGTCACTGTATTATTGTTGTTAAAAGTTTTATGACTTGAAACTTACCATGCCTTTACGTTTCACTTATGACGAGTATGTCGATATGCTGATGATCTATGAAGAATGTGGAAAAAATACCAGACGAGCTAGAGATTTATATAGAAATCGTTTCCCCGACCGAACAACTCCAGGAAAAAATAATTTTACTTATGTAGAACAAAAATTAAGACACGGTTCATTTCCAACCGGAAAACATCAAAATTCTCCACGTTAGCCTATTCTTACGGAAGATAATATTATTAACATTCTTGCTTATATCCAAGTCAATCCCCAAATTTCAACTCGATGTCTGCAATAAGAATTAGGAATAAGTAAATCTACTATTCAGAGGGTGTTCAAGCAATACAAATATCATCTTTTAAAAATACATTTAACGCAAGGTCTAACTCCTGCAGATCCAGAAAGAAGTGTCAATTAAAATCGTAGAGGACCCTTTTTTCTTAAATAAAATATTGTGGAGCGACGAAAGCCGTTTTCACAATAACGGTGTAGGTATCGTTAATAGATATAATTGTCACTACTGGTCGGCTGAAAATCCCAGCTGGACGCGAGAAACGTATTTCCAAACTATTTTGGGAATAAATGTTTGGTGCGGTTTGTTTAATGGACGCTTGATTGGGCCGTATTTTTATGAGGGGAATTTGACAGGCGAAAGATATTTAGATTTTCTCCAGAATATTCTTCAACATTTGCTTGAGAACAATCCACTAAAAGAGAGAGCGACTATGTGGTGGCAACAGGATGGTGCAACTCCTCATTTTGCTCAGCGAGTAACGTCACATCTGAATGTGTATTTCCAAGACAGCTTGATTGGGAGAAATGATACAATACATTGGCCGGCTCGTTCACCACATATAACCCTGTTAGATTTTTTTCTTTGGGGATATTTAAAAGGATTCATTTCTGTTACAGCTCCTACCGATGTAGATAATTTAAAAAACAGAATCAGAGCAGCTTGCCAATCTCTTACACCAGAAAGTATTGAAGCAGCATGCACAAGAAATTTACTTAGATTTGAATGCTGCATTAATGAAGGTGGACATAAATTTGAGCATAAACTGTAGTAAAAGTGTTATTGTTTTCCAATTCTTTTTGTTTTTCAAATAAGAAACTTTATGAACATTTGTTTGTCGTTTGTATATACCTAACACAAAAAAAATAGGTGTCGCCGAATTAGTATAAGAGAGACCTATACAGCAGTGGAACAATATACAGGGTGTGTCATTAACTTTTCTAAAAATTATACCACGTGACCCGAAACGTGACATTGTAGCAAAGTAGCTGATTGCTTAAAATGTGTAATACTACCCACAGTTTATAACTGCCAAATTTCAATATTGTAGTTCAAACAGTTTTCGAGATATATACTGGCCAGAACCTCGTGGGACACCCGTATATAAAAAAACTATGACAAGCGGTATTTGTTTAATTAAAAAAATTAAAAACGTAAAAAGTTCTTTTTTTAATAAATTAACACGTTGAGTGCCGTATGTATCCAACACGGATACACGAGATACGGTGCTTCCATCGCCGTATGTATCCGCGGCTGATACACAACTATTTCTGTTATTTCAGCCGCATGTATCGACGTTCGCTGCATGCCTTGCATATATCTCTATGGGGACTATCGCACTACGGCCTGGCATACCCAAAACCTTATTTGGCCTGTATATTTTATCCTTAGTTTTTTCAGGACACCATTTTTTCAGTTAGTGGGTTAGTGGGCCATACACATGAAAAATGGAATGAATTTTCCGCTTCCACGGTAGCACTCAACGTGTTAAATATTAATTAATTAATATTTAATCTTAATAAATATAAGAAACGTCGTACATTATATTCTTTGAAAAAAATGTAGGTCATCAGTAATCCAATTTCGAAGAAGTTTTTATTTTTCAGTGAATCTCAACCTTATTCAGTTATTGTTATTTATATTAAGATACACTTTTAATAGGTTAAGCACTCTTGGGAATGCCCTTAAAATTTATGGTTAGTAATGTTTATTGATAGAGGTAACAGTATTTACTCACGACAATTAAGAAGATTTATATTTAATTTACGTTTCAGAAAAACAAGAGTACAAATCTATATGACCGAAGATGATAATATAATATACAGTTTGAAATTTGATGGACGTGTTTTTGTGTGTCTTCTCGAAACTAGACTCGCGTTAAATTGTTATTTGTCAGTTTTTTCTAGTCTTCAGCATTCTGATTTTAAAATATTATTGAGTTTCCACTTTTAATAATAATGGCACAGTTTACTGAAAATACAACAAACAGTACTTTAAAGAATAATAAATTATTACTCTGAACAACTTGTTAGGACTGAATAATCCTGGAAACATTATTACTGATACCTAGTAATGTTCTTTTATTCCTGTAACTTATACCATATCTAAACGATTTTGTAAATATTATTTTCCACGGACCTTGCATAGGTACTTCACCAAAAGGGGTCTCAAATTATGCCCTAATTTTCTAAGAATTGATAATTTTTTTTGTAATAGCTTCATATAGTGCAATGAACAAAAGCCGTACCAAAAAAGATACAATACACAGATGCCACATTATAACGGCTTGATGTAATCGCTTATTGATACCTATACTCTGTTTCATGTTTATCGTTGGTAGTTTATTAGTATTACTTTGAAAGGTCTTCAAAAAGGCGTCCGTATTCTTAATTATCAATGACTAATTAAATATGAAATATGTAACGGGTGCCCCAATAAGAATGGCTTTCGGCCATATATCAGAAACCGTTCATGGTACAGCTGCGAGTACAAAAAATGTAACAAAAGAGATAAAAAACTTGAGAAGCCAAATTTTTCAAAAGGCGGCATAACAAAAGCAATCATTGCATTCTTCAAAAAATTCTGCATATATGTACTTGATATTTAAAGTTTCAGTCTATCTACTTAAATAAGATGTGGGGGAGAATGGGAACTGTTATGAAAAAAACACCCATAACTCCGGTTCTTAACCGATTATTGGAAACTTAGTCATCTTGAAAACAGCTCTTTTCGACTAACATAAGAGTGAAAATTTGGACATAACCTAATGAGTAACTTTCAAGCGAGGGGCGCTAATTTTATTAAAATCAAGTTATCTTTGGAAATTATTAAATAGGAGCATGCAATTTTACTCGGGATTATAAAAGTAGGCTTAATTTGTAACATAATGGCGAATACCGCATGCTGATATCTTTTCCGGTCCCGACATATCTTAAAAATTTATGAGTCAGTTGAAAACTAACAGCTTTAGAAGTGAAACTTATTATGTTACGCAAAAACTGTGAATGAGTGTACAAAAACTATTTACAATAAAAGACAAACAAAAGTAAATATTCTTTTTAAGAAATTATTTTATTAAATGTTCAAACAAACCACAATCTTGATCCAAACTTTATTTTAATTCCATTGCTTCGAGTAAATGCATGAATATTTTAGAAATAATCAGATATACTTCTGTTCAACATTACCGACATTGTTGAATACATTAGCAGAATGGATTTATAGATGAAAGAAAAATTAAATAGTTTACTGACGAAACCAGGTATCCAACCAACGACCTTTAGGTTTTCAGTCTAACGCTCTGCCGACGAGTCTATTTCGCTTAGTAATATCATGGAGTCTACTGATGTAACAGAAGGGGAGAACAGCATTGCGTCTCTCTCACTGAGCTTAATTAAATAATAATTAGATAAGGACAAGGAGTTTAACAAATTTGTTAGTTTTACGAGTTTACTTTTACGCCAAAAATCCTGTAGTGTCCCATAAATTGTTTCACTTCATAAAGCGTAAATTTTAAGCATTCACCTATGAATATAGATTACCTACTATGGGGTAGTACGGAAAGGATTTTAACAATTTTGAAATAATTACAATTGACATTCCTTGCCCTAATAATAATAATTTCAATATTACTTTTAATCTGACTGTGAAACGGCGTTAAGGAAGTTAAAGTAGAAATATATGTATGTTTTTTTCCATGGCCCACTACTTCTTTTTATATATTTCCACTTTAACTTCCTGATCGCCGTTTCCCAATAACATCGAAATATTAATTGAAATTACCATTAATCAACTTTAATTCGTTCCAAATTATTAAAATATGTTCGGAACCTATAGCCACAGTAGGTAATCTATATTTAAAGGAAAATAATCAAAATGTATACGTTTTTTACGATATGTCGGGATAGGAAAAAGATATCGACATGCCGTAATCGGTATTCTGTTACTAATTAAGTCTACTTTTACAATTCTCGATTAAAATTGTATACTCCTATTTAATATTTTCCAAAGATAACTAGATTTAAAAAACAAAGTCAATAGCGCCCTCTAGTGTGCATGCTACTCATTAGGTTATGTCGAAATTATTAAACTTATGTTGATGGAAAACAGATGTTTTCAAGAAGACTAAATTTGCAACAATCGGTTAAGTTGAACCCGAGTTAAGGGCGTTTTCTCATATCAATCTCCCCGTACACATTATTTGAGTACATAGACTGAAAGTTTAATATCAAATATACGCAGAATTTTTTGAAGAATGCGATGATTGTTTTTGTTATGCCCTTTAATTGAGTTAATTTTATGAAAGTTGGCTTTTTAATGTTTTTATCCAATTACGCCCTCTCGCGGTATACCGAAACTTTTGTTATATTTTTTCCCGCAGTTGTACTATTAACGATTTCTGAAATCAATCAAACTTTAACAATTCGGTAGGTAGTGGAATGAATGGCAAAAGGTCAAAGGGAGAGCTATCTGTTATTTTTTTTAAATGAATTAAGGGTTATGATGTTGGTTGATTAAAATTTATATCCTCATGAAAAGTTTATTTGGATTAGACCGCAGGGCTGCCAGTTAGATTTTCATTTCATCAGTAAAAATCTTGTCAAAAATTGAGTAATTTCAATAGATTTATTTTATGCTATAGAAATTTCAAAAAAGTATAATGAATTAAACTTATGACCTCGAAAAAATATGTATTATTTGAAAACAAACTTTTCATTTAAAAACAAATAAAGTAAACATACAGTGTCCACCATGTTCGCTACATATGGGAACAATTTTTAGTTGTTGTATATAGGAAAATTTAATATATACGATCGATTCTGCATGGTCGATAATCCAAAATTACATCTTGACATCAGTTACATGAACACTTCATGGCCACAAATTGGAAAAATTCGACGTGGAAATGCGAAAAGTGAGGTTAGATGCCAAAATACCGAAAATTGTTATTTAGAAAAAGTGATTAAAATGATATTTTAGGAGTACGTACAAAATTTGAAGCAAAAACAACAAAAAATAAGAATTTTCTTATTTTTCTCCATTACGGTCTTCTGAAATGATATTGCCTCAATTTCTTTTTTGAAAGAGTTCCATTAGCACCGTATGTAATTTATAAACGTAAAACTATTCAAAATTGGTCATTAAAATCATTCCTAGAGAATTAAATGGAAATATTAGTTGAGCATTTGAAACTTTCCTGTAACAATACCTTGTCCAATGTTGTCAGTTTGTGAAGTTTAAAATAATTTAGTACTGATACCACAATTGAAAAGAACCGTTTTTGATATTTTCAATAAATATTTCATTAAATTATTAAAACTCATTAACTAGTCATAATAATAAATTGAATTAGTTTACCAACGTATTACTATTAGTGTTTTAAATGAAACTCACGGTTTCTAGTTAATACCACAATATAATAAAAATTGTTGAAAATTCTAAAAAATTGTCAATTGTCAACCGTGAGTTTCATTTAAAACACTAATATGAGTAGATTCCGCGAAGTAAGGGTCGAGACAGTTAATTTCATTTAGTTATTACTATTTTTTGGAACAATATTCAACAGATTACCCACTAACTCATTACTAATAAATAACTTAATATTTCAAAACACAAATTCAAAATGTCCTCCATCTCGTTCCATACATTTCACCGTCCCGGAATTCGTTTCTCTTTGAATATTTCGGAGCGTACCTTGGTTAATAGCATATACGCAATCCCATATGCATTGTTCTAAATGTGCGACGTCTCTGAAGGGTGTTACTCGATAAATTTTGTTATTTGAATAGCCCCATAATAAAATGTCCAGAGGGCATAGGTCCGGGGACCGTCTTGTTGGAAATGAAGATTGGCTCGCTTAGCCAGTGGGATACCATCCAAAAATTTGGTTAATTCATTTTCCAACAAAGTTGAATAACGCCTGGCATTCAGGTTTTCTCTAAAGAAAAATGAACCAATAATTTGACAATTCCAAATTCCGCACCATACATTAACCTTGAGTGGGAGTTTGTGTCTGCCCATCAACGACAGTTTTGTGAGCTTACTGTTCCATTTGATGTGAAAGTAGATTCGTCGGAAAATAAAACATTTTCTGTGAAATTTGGATTATCTTCTATAATTCAAAAACCAAACCGGACGTCAAAATATTTTTCTTCAGAACTTGAATAAATTTAGGCTTGCACGGGTGAAGTTTGTTTGTCGCATTGTTTTGATTAAGATGCATATAGTTAATGTCGTATCAGTCATGTGATGGAAAAGACTTAGCGTTTCTACTTGTAGTTACCTTAAACTTCTTTAATAATTTTGCTACATTTCTAAAATGGACGTTTTTGCCAGGATATTTTTGGTTAAAAATATTAGCAGCTTCTCTTGAACATTGATAATTTTCTCCGCAAATTAGAACCAACTCTATTTTTTCTTCACGTGACAGTATAGAAGGCATTTTTAGTTATAGATAGATAGATAGATATGAAAATATCTTTGCAGAATGTGTAAATAGAAGTAAACTTAACGAAAACGGAGAATTACGGATCAAATGCAACAATGATGTTAAACGAGTATTCGTTTATGATTTTAAAGCCCACTTAGTTAATTTAAAACTTTGTATTGCGGCAAAGTATTTGAGAAAAATGGGTTCAAGGATGATGAAAGTATAATACTAGGAATCGTTGTGAAATGTATGCAGACCTTTCAAAGATAATAAATTATCTTGTATTCATATTATCGCATTGTTTTTTTATAAATATTGTCCAAACATGAATCATTACGCTTATTAAATAATAATTATTAATGTAAGTTGTCATGTTCTGGAACTTTGATGAAATATTACATAAAAAAAATTAATATCGGCCCTTTTCAATTGTAATATCACAATTAAATTGTTTGAAACTGCACAAACTGACAAGATACAAAAAAATTTCACGCGTTCAACGAATATTTTCATTTTATTATATATGAATGACCTCAATCAATATTTCTGAATTGTTTTACCCTCACACATTAAACATGGCGAAAAGTACGGATTTTTTTATTTTTTTGTTTTTTTTGCTCGAAATTTCATAAATGGCCCTAAAATATCATTCTAATCACTTTTTCCAAACAACTTTTTCGATATTTTGCCTCCATCACAGTGGCATCGTGAGTGACGTCAGAATGTCTTTTCAGATTAGCGACCATGCAGGATCGATGGCATACATTAAATTTTCCTATATCCTACAACTAAAAATGTTTGCCATATGTAGCGAACATTAAGGGGGATACGATATATTATACCTACCTACTGCTTCATTTTAAAAATAGTAATCACAAAATAAAGTTACGTAGATACTCATCAGGTACGAGTATATAAAAAAATAGAACGAATAGTAATGAACAACAAAACAAATAAAAAAACAAATGTAAGAAAATAACTGTTATAGGTATATAAAAAATCGTTTTAAATCTGAATCTGATAAAGTATTATCCTTTTTTGGTATATACATATCATTAGTATGTAAATGTATTACTTCTTTTGTAAAGTTAGCATTAGTACAATTTGCTTTTCTCGACTGCAAATACATAATTTTGTGTGTGTAGATGTCTCACATACTAGTTGTGGCTAGTTTGTTTCTTTCGTTAGTTTTCATTAGATAGGTAGGTAATAAGAGAAATCTCTTAAATTAATTTAAACAGAGCGTTTGGAAATATCATGCGAGATATGATTAATTAAAAATTAATAATAATAATAAACAAGTGTCATAATTTTTTTCATCAATATGCAAATCAGTAGATCTCCTGAAAATATAGTAAAACCGGCAACCATGTAAGACCGTTTCTATTTCAGATTTTATGAAAGACTAAAATATGTTATCTAAGTATGTTTTTATAATGTCTGCTGTGGAATCGCCGCCTTAATGTTTTTGCTAATAGCGGCGTTCTTATAGTTTTTTTTATTATTTCCAACATGCAGTTGTTGGGTTAAAAATATTTATACATATAGATTATTTTCTATAGAAACCACATAAATGCAATATACCTTGAAAATAATATATTGAATTGAATTGTGATGGTGGAGCAAAATGTAAAAAATTCTTGTTTTTTACATTTTTCTCTTGGAATATTGAATTATATAGATACGTTATTTATAATCATTTAATGCAATAAAACGTATTTTAAAAAAATAGCAGATAGTGTACACTTTGCCATTTCACTACCGAATTTTCAGAGCACACTCTGATAGATTACAGAAATCATCAGAAATGTATTCTGGACTGAGAAAGATGTGTCATATTTGCTGTACCTATGTTTGTACAGGAGCAATATTAATATTATCTAATACCTATGCACTATTTAGAATCAGTTGTCTTAGCGACGGGCCTGGCTCAGTGGCGGATCTAGGGGCGAGTGGGCCTCAGGACATTTCTTACAGGTACACTGAGTAACACGTAAAAAGTAAGAAAATTAAAACGTTTTCCATTCAGGACAAAAACTAATACAAAACGAAAACTTAAATTTTTTTGTATCATAAAAAGTGTCAAAACAAAAATATGTTTTATTCAGCTACTTAATTCCAAACCAATATCTAGATTGGTATTTTCCGTATTACATTGAAAGGAAATAAATGAAATACTTTATATAAAATATAAAAACTAATAATAAACTAAAATCTAGAACTACGTTCTTTTTCTGACTTTAGTATTGGCAAAGTAATCTATGAGATCTTTTAAATCTAACTTCGCTGCGATATTATATTCTACATTTAAAATAGATTGATCACGATCATTGTTGACCTAATGCAATTTCTTAACATTTTCAATTTACTAAAGGATCTTTCCAATTGCGCAACAGTTACGCACAGGTAGGGTAAAAAATAGAAGAAACATAACATAAACTTCAGGAAAATCAAGTTTCATATACGAATACTATTTGGAAAAGTTTCCTCTTCATATCTTTTTTGAAGTCATCTCTTTAACTAGTTCAAGTAACATATCAATATTGATTGACAACACCGTTAGTAAAACTTTCCCGATGTTTTCGAAATTAGTATTGTTGCAACAAATAATATTCATTTGATTGATTGCATAGCAGAAAACCTCTATTCAATTTGATTGGTATTGGTATCAATTGAATAGTAATATACCCGGACTTTGAAGTAATCTTCTCTATTATCAAATTGCTATTCCAAAGCAAGCTCAACAATTTGTTTTGGTACTTTTCGTTGCCTTTTAAATTGAAATACTAGCTCTATATTGCATTTAATTGCAAGAGTTATTGGTTCAGATATTCAATCATTATACGCTTCTTGAGCTCTTAAAGCAGAAATGTAGGTCAATGTATTTCTTAAGACTGTTGCGCCGCCGATATAAATATCAATTCTTTGTAAAAATCTTGATACGTGGTTTACTTGAGATAAAGTTTTGAAGATAAAAATATTAATAAAAACAAATTCAAAGTTGGCCATTTTCTTTTTCAGATTTTTAGCTTCCATGGTTGCTTCCTTTTTCTGCGATTTCGATTCAATATCTGAAGAGCTTTTAGAATATCGAACAATCGAATTTTTATTGCCATAATTGATTGAATACTTCCTGACCAACATGTAGGGTTAAGTAATTTCTGATTCCCCAGTAAAAGAAGACGAAAGCTCCCATCGTTTGATAATAGATCCAAAAAACGACGATCGACGAAAATATGATAAATGAAATCCCCAATTTCCGCATATTTCATAAATTTGCAAAAAATGAATTTTTTGATTATATCGCAGTATTACATAGAAACATAATTGTTATTATATTTGGAATAAATTGTAGCGACATAAAAGTCAATGACATTCAATGATATATTTAAAAAAAATTCCAAAATGTTTCGTTTACGCAACGTTGGGGACTAATGGGTTAATTAGAAAATTTATTACAATAACATACCATTAAAGCCATTCTGATTACATGAATGCAAACATTCTTCCATGTTTCTGGTGTGACTCTAGCAAATGTGTCATCTGTCAACTTTAACACGTCACCTACCTTAAAAGTTGTATTACGCACTCCAACTTCATTTTATAATAGCCCACATCTTTTCTATTGGATTCAATTTTGGATCAGGTGGTGGCAAACGTAACACGGAAGGACCGTGTTCAGCTAACAACTTATAAACAACATAATTTTTAAATATTGGTTTATTTAGCTGTATTTTCCTGTAAAGTTCCGGCTTAATATCAGTATAATCAAAATGAATACTTCTTTCCCGTAACCATATTTGCATATCTGCCTTTTTCCAAGTAGACGTTGGGTTACGTTCCACAGATCGTTATATGATTCATTATTAATAACTATTACAAAGTATTTACTATCTCGACCCATACTTCGTGGAATCTACCCATATTACTGTTTTAAATGAAGCTTACTGTTTCTAGATAATTCCACAATATAATTTTAAGAAATTTGACAATTGTTTCGATATTAAATGTCATCGTCAGAATGACAGAATATACATTCCATTTGATGCCTACCTGATGATTAATAATTATTTTTGGCTAGACTTAATATATGTTAATAGAAAAAAGAAGAATATATGATATTACAATTATTAAAGCGTAGATATTATTAGCCCTATGGGGATATCCTGGATATCTTTTTTCCCAATTAAGATAAGTATAACTGTGCAATGATATAGAAAACCAGGAAAACTATATCTGCTGATTTTCAAAATTATCACTTAAGAAGACAGTTTGAAAGTGGAGAACTCCCTAGATTTATCTGTTCATTGACAACTTGATATTATGGGTTTCTTAAGTGTCTTCTAATTTCCAATTCTTCATGGAAATCCAGTTCTTGTGTCTGATTTGTGAATACAATTTCAAAAAAAATTACAATATTGCTAACCTGAAATTGACAATATTGTTTAATCAATTTATTTTTCTCGAGATTCTATATTCTACTCACATTACAGCTAGAACTTGCTATCAGAGCCTTTAAAAAGACATTTTTACGATAATGTTCAGAAATACAGCATAAAAGCAACTACAAAAATATAACAATATACGAAAAACGATGTTTTGTTGTTGTTCAATGCCGTCAGCCCTGTCATCGTCCATAAATTCCAATTGGAATTTATGGACGATGGCCCTGTTATAAGAGGCGGTTCGTTTTCATTTTCGTCGTTTGTGCATCGGATATTACGAGATAGTCAATCCCCAAACTTATATTATTTGGGTTGCATACTTGGTCTAATGGTCTTGCATTCGGTACGTCAAACTTTATACCATGGAATAATTTCTTTGCTTCAAACAGCTGTGTTTATATCAAAATCAAACAAAATAACGTTAAGTTTAAAAGTTTTTTTCAAAATGAATGAGAAATCAGTGTGTACTGAGTGCAAGTCATCTTTCAAGCGAATATATGGGTTGCGGAAACAAGTAAAAATATTTCATGAGGGAAGACTTGATGATCTAGCTCCACTTAAAAAGTGTATGAAGACTTACAACTTCAGTTGTGATATCTACAAGAAAAATTTCAACCACAAGAATCATCTCCATAAAAAGACTCATGGCATTTTATCAGTAGATTCCTCAGAATCATCTCCAAAAAATGCAAAGAAGTGCCCTCTCTGTAGTTTCAAAAATTCGGCTAAAATACAATTACACAGTCACTTTAAGGAGAACCACGACATTGAAACGTCTACTGAAAACTTTGTTTTTGCGACAAAGGACGATTTTGAATCACGGAAAAATGAAATTGTATGATCTGATTTTAATAAACTTGCACATGCTTTTCTTATTCAAACTGTGAACCTGTTAGTAATAAAAACTGTCTATGGTTTTTAAAATTAGTTTTAGAATATGATTATGATTGATGTTAAGTATTATACTTTTTTAAATTAAGTATTACATTGTTCCCACTTTTTTCATATTCTACACATGGATGCATTTTTATTTTATTAACATCAAATTAACATACTTCCATATTTGATGAAAAAGAATTTTTCACGGGAATGTATTGATGAATGATTATTTTTCATTTTAATCTAAATCAGTCATCCCCCACCTACCCCTTAAGGGCGGGGGTGGGAGTGACTTTGTAAAATAATCGTAAAAAAAAATTTTTTAATTTGGAATCAAATTCTACGTAATTTTTTACGTATACACCTAAAATTTCACTTTGAAATCTTTTTTTTATAATGTTATGCAAAAAATTGATTATACAATGGTGTAGGACTCTCGGGTCTAGCATACTTCCATATTTGATAGAAAACAATTTTTCACGGGAATGTATTGATGAATGATTATCCTTTATTTTAACTTAAATCAGTTATCCCCCACCCAACCCCCTAAAGGTGGGGTTGGGGGTGACTTTGTAAAATAGTTGTAAAAATAAATTAGAATTGGAATCAAATTCCACGTAATATATTACGTATACACCTAAAA
This sequence comes from Galeruca laticollis, assembly GCA_963921935.1. Taxonomy (NCBI): domain Eukaryota; kingdom Metazoa; phylum Arthropoda; class Insecta; order Coleoptera; family Chrysomelidae; genus Galeruca; species Galeruca laticollis. The sequence goes on from OY998181.1 coordinate 73,552,845, forward strand.
TTTCATATTGGTAACTATTTTTTATTAAGTTATGCAAATAAAATGTTATCAAAAAATTGATTATCCAATGGTGCAGGACTCTCGGGAAGTATATATTTGATAAAAACATTTTTTTCACGGGAATGTATTGATGAATGATTATTTTTCATTTTATCCCAAATCAGTCAAAATGTTTCACGGAAATGTATTGATGAACGATTATCCTTCATTTTAACGTAAATCAGTCATACCCCCCCCCCCCCCCCCCAACCCCTAAGGGCCTGGGATGGTGACATGTTTTATTGAATATCTTTGGCAATAATGAAGAAAAAATATGAAAATTGGTATACATACTCAAAAAAGGGTTTATGATTCGATGACACACTCAAAATCACCCCAACCCTAATATTTCCCAAACACCCGCCCCCTCTACCCTTATGGTATGAAATAAGCGTGTAATCATTTTTTAATTTGAATTTTATTTTATTAAATATACATATGCCAAGTAGTAAATTTTAATTCTTATTCGTAACGCCGCAATAGCGATTTTTATTTTCATTAAAAAATCAATTTTTTTATTACATTTTTTTTGCATAACTTCATAAAAAAAAGTAATCGAAATGAAATTTTAGGTGTATACATAAAATATTACGTGAAATTTGATTCCAAATTCAAAAATTTATTTTTACCACCATTTAACAAAGTCACCCTCGCCCCCGCCCTTAGGGGATGGGTGGGGGATGACTGATTTGGGATAAAATGAAAAATAATCATTCATTAACACATTCCCGTGAAAAATTTTGTTTAGTAAATATGGAAGTATGCTAGACCCGATAGTGGTGCACCATTGAATAATCAATTTTTTAATAACATATTATTTGCATAACTTTATAAAGAAAAGTTATAAAAATGATATTTTAGCTGTATACGTGAAACATTACGTATAATTTGATTCCAAATTTACAAAGTAATTTTTACGACTATTTTACACCCCCGCCCTTTGCGGGTGGGCGGGGGATGACTGAGTTAGGTTAAAATGGAGGTAATTCATTCATCAAAACATTCCCGTGAATTTATTTTATCAAATATGGAAGTATGCTAGACCCCATTTTTCTTGCATAACTTTATAAAAAAAATAGTTACAAAAATGAAATTTTAGGAGTATACGTAAAAAATTACGTGAAATTTGATTCCAAATTAAAAAAATTCATTTTTACGACTATTTTACAAAGTCACCCCCAACCCCGCCTTATGGGGGTGGGTGGGAGATGACTGATTAAGGTTGAAATGAAAAATAATCATTCATCAATACATTCCCGTTAAATTTTTTTTTACCAAATATGGAAGTATGCTATACCCGAGACTCCTACACCATTGAATAATCAATTTTTTGATAACATTTTTTGTGCATAAATTTATAAAAAAAAGTTATCAATATGAAATTTTAGGTGTATAAGTAAACAATTACGTGTAATTTGATTCCAAATTAAGACATTTATTTTTACGACTATTTCACAAAGTCACCCCCACCCCCGCCTTTAGGGGATGGGTGAGCTCTGACTGATTTAGGTTAAAATGAGAAATAATCATCCATCAATACTTTCCCGTGAAAAATTTTTTTCTATCAAATATGGAACTATGCTAGTCCCGGGAGTCCTACACCATTGAATAATCAATTTTTTTATAACATCTTTTTGCATAACTTTATAAAAAAAGTTATCAAAATGAAATTTTAGTAGTATACTTAAAAAATTACGTGTAATTTGATTCTAAATTAAAACATTTATTTTTACGACAATTTTACCAAGTCACCCCCACCCCCGCCTTTAGGGGATGGGTGAGCTCCGACTGATTTAGGTTAAAATGAGAAATAATCATCCATCAATACTTTCCCGTGAAAAAAATTTTTCTATCAAATATGGAACTATGCTAGACCCGAGAGTCCTACACCATTGAATAATCAATTTTTTGATAACATTTTTTTTGCATTACTTTATAAAAAAAAGTTATCAAAACGAAATTTCGGTAGTATACGTAAAAAATTACGTGTAATTTGATTCTAAATGAAAACATTTATTTTTACGACTATTTTACAAAGTCACCCCCACCCCCACCTTTACGGGGTGGGTGAGGGATGACTGAATTAGGTTAATATGAAAAATAATCATTCATCAATACATTCCCGTGAAAAATTTTTTTCTATCAAATATGGAAGTATGCTAGATCCGAGAGTCCCACACCATTGAATAATCAATTTTTTGATAACATTTTTTTGCATAACTTTATAAAAAAAAGTTATCAAAATGAAATTTCAGTAGTATACGTAAAAAATTACGTGTAATTTGATTCTAAATCAAAACATTTATTTTTACGACTATTTCACAAAGTCACCCCCACTCCCACCTTTACGGGGTGGGTGAGGGATGACTGAATTAGGTTAATATGAAAAATAATCATTCATCAATACATTCCCGTGAAATTTTTTTTCTATCAGATATGGAAGTATGCTAGATCCGAGAGTCCCACACCATTGAATAATCAATTTTTTGATAACATTTTTTTTGCATAACTTTATAATAAAAAGTTATCAAAATGAAATTTCAGTAGTATACGTAAACAATTACGTGTAATTTGATTCTAAATTAAAACATGTATTTTTACGACAATTTTACAAAGTAACCCCCACCCCCACCTTTACGGGCTGGGTGAGGGATGACTGAATTAGGTTAATATGAAAAATAATCATTCATCAATACATTCCCGTGAAAGTTTTTTTCTATCAAATATGGAAGTATGCTAGATCCGGGAGTCCCACACCATTGAATAATCAATTTTTTGATAACATTTTTTTTGCATAACTTTATAATAAAAAGTTATCAAAATGAAATTTCAGTAGTATACGTAAAAAATTACGTGTAATTTGATTCTAAATTAAAACATTTATTTTTACGACAATTTTACTAAGTAACCCCCACCCCCACCTTTACGGTGTGGGTGAGGGATGATTGAATTAGGTTAATATGAGAAATAATCATTCATCAATACATTCCCGTGAACATTTTTTTCTATCAAATTTGGAAGTATGCTAGATCCGGGAGTCCCACACCATTGAATAATCAATTTTTTGATAACATTTTTTTTGCATAACTTTATAAAAAAAATTATGAAAATGAAATTTTAGTAGTATATGTAAAAAATTACGTGTAATTTGATTCTAAATTAAAACATTTATTTTTACGACTATTTTACAAAGTCACCCCCACCCCCGCCTTTAGGGGGTGGGTGTAAGGGATGACCTATTTAGGGTTAAATGAAAAATAATCATTCATCAATACATTCCCGTGAAAAATTTTTTTATCAAATATGTTAGTATGCTAGATCCGAGAGTACACTTCGAGGACAACTTATACAGTATAAGTTATACTCAGTATAAGATATACTCGTCCTCAAACTGAAGTCTGTGCATACATATATATATATATTATAATATATCGTATATTTATATTGTTTTATTTATAATCAATGAATGTTGTTCGGCTAGCTTAAATCAATTGTTGCGGCGATAATTTATAATTATTATTGTTTATTTTTAGCTCAGTGTATTTATATCAAGTAGAGCATGAGTACTCCTCCTCTTGAGTTCAGGTCTAAAGATTTTTATGTAATTTATTATTTTTGTTTTATATATTTTCATAAAGAATTATTTGTTTTAGTCTTTTATTTAAAATAAAAAAATTATACTTTGTCTAAATTTATGTTGAGACGCCTATGGTATCAAACCTATTCCTTTCTTTAGTATTGACACGTGAAATGATCTGAGTTTATTTATATAATTGGTTGTCACTATTATTAACTATTTTCTGTTTCTGATATTGTAATGAAACAACAATGATATACACTCTATTTATATAATCAAAAATATGGAATGAAAATATATCAACACAAACAAAATCTAAATCTAGTATGTTGAACAAATAACTATAACCTAATAAAATTTTAAATGAGTGTACTATTAAAATGAATTTGAATGGCCAAATCAGATTTTTTTTAATTATTCAATTGGTTAACCAATAAAATTGCGCAACACTAACCTTACTACTGATGGCTTCTTCTGGCACCGACAATTAACAGTCTCCAACAACACAACTCTTCTATTGATGTGTCTACTGCATCTACTCCCTCTGGATACTTGACACAACTCCTCCAGGTAAGTTTTGAAATTATATTTCTTGTTATCTTTCAAAATAACTTATTTTTCCTTTTTAATTCAAATTCAAGTTTTATTAGTTTATAAATATATTTCAATGATACTTTCAGTTTATTTAATTATTCTAATGTCTTTGATTTCTATCTATTTTAATCATTTATCTTTTGTACCTTCAATTAGCTTCTAAATCTTCTCAACTTACTTCTTCAACTTTATTTAACTTTTTTCGGTTACTTTTCTTGAGTTATACGAGGACTTCTCTTATATTTTAATATAATTTGAAAATTTCATTTATCTACGTCCCCTCTCTTCAAAATATCACACCACCTATCATTTTTCGAAATCAACAACCCTCATTTCCCCTGTCCGTTGCTATGGACAAAACTCATCATCTCACTAGATTTTTTTAACAATAATTTAGAAATCAGAGGTTTTCATTTAATTTCATATTTTTCTTAACTATTTGATGATATTTAATGCTTTGTTTATTTCCCAAATAATTTAATTTATCTATTTAAAACTCTACTTTTCCAAAAATATCCCTATTTATAAAAAAAACCTCTGATTGTATAAAACTATTCCATTCTAAATGAAACAAATCTACAGTCTGATTACTCTGAAATACATATGCAATCCTTTTCCAATTATATTAGAATTCTTCCACAATTAGTGTTCATTATAAACGCGGACTGAAATTTCTATTTACTAAATTTCTTTATATGTTATTTTACATCCTCTCTTTATACGCTTGTCAAAATTATATAGTTCTATGGCAATGAATCCTGTCGCGCACAACGAAATCTGTCGCTGATGTTTCATGTTTTGAAATTATTTTGACATTCCAATCTTGTTGACAGTTCTCAGTGTCATTATAATAGTAAACATCAAAATAATGAATTTGCTATTAATTCTTATTAAACATGATGTATTATAATGATATAAATACATTTATTTATTCTTTTAGGGGTTTAGATACTTTTAATGACGTATATGCCAAATTTACAAATTATTATATTGTTTAAAGATGATTTTTATGGTCTGATATACAAGTTATGAGTGAATTATTTTAGGAAGCACTGACAATGGTGAGTGTTTTGAATATTATTTTAGCATCTCTATATTTACATTAAACAAATGATATCATAGGTACATATTCAATATATAACTAACTTTAATTTCATTCATATCATGAAAAACAGATAATTCCCTATGTTTTCGCAACTTACAACCAAATTCAGGCTTGAAAACCTCACACTCCAACACCTTCAAATCCTTATAGATGTTGTGATGAGTTCAATATATATATATATATATATATATATATATATATATATAAAGAAGATGTAGGAATATCGCGTGATATGTTAACCATAACAACAAAGAGAATCATGGGTAATTCACGCAAAGTAAAGGGCTACTGAAATAGAGTGGTAACCGTGGACATGCATGTTTCTGGCTCATTTTGCCTCATCAGCACGGCATAACCAAATAATGATGTGAAATTTGGGAGCAAAGATGTTAATCGAAACATGGGAAAACACAAAATAACGGATTTCAGCAGGGAAACCAAACGCTCATTTGTGTCTTCAATTGGAAGATCCCGAGTTTTCAGGACATCAACCAACATCGACACGGAGGCGCATATAGCCCCCCCGCCATGAACCTTCCGACCCATAGTAAATAACAAAGAAGATGTAGGAATATCGCGTGATATGTTAACAATGATTCTCTTTGTTGTTGTTGTGTTTTCCCATGTTTCGATTAACATCTTTGCTCCCAAATTTCACATCATTATTTGGTTATGCCGTGCTGATGAGGCAAAATGAGCCAGAAACATGCATGTCCACGGTTACCACTCTATTTCAGTAGCCCTTTACTTTGCGTGAATTACCCATGATTCTCTTTGTTGTTATATATATATATATATATATATATATATATATATATATAAATATATATATATATATATATATATATATATATATATATATATTTGAAGTGGGTCTATAGAATAATACAATATCCGAAAACGAATGTTTTTAGTACGTCCATTGAATATCTAGTGCTATCTGGTTAGCGGCATGTCCAAATTGCCAGCATCTGTAGATTTGCATTGGTCTTTTTACGGCTCTTATTCAGCAATTGACCCAGCCAATCTCCTAATTTTACCATGTTCGCCGAGTACCTTTTGCGCCATAGGGGCATAGGGGCGGCCAGTGTCACCAAGGTAGTCTAGGTATCTCTATAGGCCTTACGAAGAGATTTTACTGCTCCTAGCGATATCTCACAATCATCTCCAGCTACCTTTTGTAATGCTATTCAGATGTTATCCTGTGTTGTGGTGTTATTTAGATCTTGAATTTCAATATCTTCCTGAGGCATTTTGGCATTTTCTTCTGCAGGGCTTGCTCTTTATTGGTGTTCTCCTTCGAGAGTATAATTAGTATGTCACCTGCGTTTGTCTTACAGAGTTTGTCTACCATCGCGCGGACTTGCTCCTCTGGGACGTCTTTCTTGATCCGGCCGAGCATATAGGCATAATTGTCTTTCTAAGTTGGGCGAAGGATCAGCGCATTTGGTTTGGTAAATTTTCGTGGCCCCTTCTGCTTCGGCTTCGGAGGCTGCTCTCTGTGCTGCTTGCTCTTGCCCTTTCTCGTCTGAACCAGCTCTCAAGGTGCCGTCTTCTTCTTCTTGCCGAGGCTCGACGTGACCTCCATGTGGGGAGGGCTTTGTTCTGACTCCTTCATTTTTTCACTTGTTTGTCCGTCGATTCAGGTGAGTTTCTCTGCTTTCTTTTAGTGGACTTTTCACTCATCTCCACTATGTACCTACTTATGTATGTAACTTTTTGTTTGGGTTGAATCTTACAACTCAATTTTGAAGCAGATATCTTCAACCGATTGATCTGAAATTTTGTATACACGTTTAGTTTGGATGACAATGCATGGTTGGCTATGACGTCATTGTAAAACCAACATGGAAGCCATTCAAGGGCTTACTGAGAAAAACTCGAAAAATAAAGTGATTTCATTCTAAATCCAATATGGCGGACTGAGAACCACTCAAAAAATAAAGTGACGTCACTCTAAATGCAATATGGCGGATCACCCAAGATGGCGGGCTAGTTATTTTTTATGCACTCCTACAATACGGGTATCAAATGAAACGGCTTGCTGAGAATAACTCGAAAAATAAAGGGACGTCACTCTAAATCCAATATGGCGAACTTCTAACGATTACGGAGTAAGTTTCTTATGCTTTCCTACAATATGGTTATCAAATGAAAGGAGTTGCTGAGGATAAGAATGCGAGTTACACTCCATTACTCCAATCCGTCTGAAATTTTGATGTCTTGTGGTTTTTGAAGTCCTCTCCACGATTCTAATATTGAGGTCGAATCTTTTGAGATAGCATTGGTTGGTTAACATTGGCTTGTGTAATTTGGCGAGATAGGCGTCAATAACATTGGTTTGCGAACTGGCTAGGAGAAGGATAACGTCAAAATTAAACCCTGAACTGTGTGACGTAAGGCACAAAACGAGTACTCAAATCTCGCGACAAGCTTTCATATCATATAAATTGTGTAATGAGGTTATAAGTTGATAGTGAAAGTTTATTTTTTTAGTGCAATTGAATAAAAACTTGTTTTTTAATAAAAATTAATCTTTTTTCTTCATGAAGAGTTCTACATCTAAAATGCCTATTTCTTTCTAAAATCAATTATAATACTCTTAATAAGAATGTGACTATTATGCTAAAATGTGACAGTAAGAATTTTTTTGTTTTTTTATTACATATTTGATTTCCGATTTAATACATTGAAACAATTTGGAAAACCACCTTTATTGCAGCACTAACACATCTGCCACTCAAGGTTTATGGAAGCGTGCTGTTTTCCACCGATAAGAACGTTTAGAATATCGAATTCATTTCGTTGAAACCTGGTACAAGTGTAACAAATAAATTGAATAATGTCAGTTGTTTTTACTGTCAGTACATTGTGAAATTGAAGTTAGCTTTATGGGACTCGGCGATAGGTAATATCAGAGGCGTCACTCTCATTCCAGAGTGAACGAAAACGACGTTTGAAGATATGTATTTGAGAGGAATTTCAAAGAAAACTTTTATTAGTGAAACAATATCCGTCGCAGTGGCAGGCATTATGAAAATTCTCATTTATTAATGTGTTGCTTGGCACCTTAAGGCTGGTTCATGTAAAAGCGAATCGCGAATTGCGAATGCGAAATTCCCAAAAAATATGTTTTTTTTTATTTCAATTCATGTACCTGCGAATGTTTTGACAGGATTCTGGGATATTTATTATTTTCACTAAATAAGCAGTAGTACTACTGAGTGTCACACCAATGAACATATAACCCCAGATTTCCTAACAGTGTAGTAATTTTGTAGTTAACTTATTGAAGAAAATGAATAAATATTACGATAACTTGGATTTGTTTTATTGGCGAAGAAGGCGAGCAATCGCTGCATGTTTATTATTAAAAAAGCGACGGGATAGAATTCACAGGACAGTCGACGTATGCGAAATATTTAAATATACAGTAAAGATGAAAAAAAGTTTCGAAATTATCATAGGATGTCAATAGAAGATTTCGATTTTCTGTTAGAAACAGTTTCCCCTAAAATCAGAAAGATATACTATGCATGGGAACCAATTTCACCAGGAGAAATGTTATCGGCTACACTCAGGTATATAGTTAATAATTTTAGTACATTTAAGAACTATATTTAATAATTTATTATTGGCATTGTTCTAATTGTTTAAGTAATATACAAAAATTAAGATAAATATAATTTCAGATTCTTAGCAGCAGGTGTGAGCATGAAAAGTATTTCTTACAAATACAGATTGGGAGTCTGTACTGTACCCAATATCATTAAAGATACTACTTCTGCAATTTGGGACATTTTGAATATTTACTAGTTCCAGCAAAAGACACATGGGAAGAAATTGCAAATGACTTTGAAGCAAAATGGAACATTCGAAATTGTGTAGGAGAAAATTGAGGGGAAACATATTAGGATTCAGGTAGTAACAAAAATATTTTAATATAAATATGTCCTTTATTACAATTTTGTTTGTATGCTCCTCCAAACACTGGGTCAGATTTCTTCAATTATAAAGATTTCTTTAGCATCGTGCTATTGGCGATATGTAATGCAGATTATTGTTTTACTGCTGTTGATATTGGTGCAAAAGGACGGCGAAGTGATGGAGGAATATTCCGAAGTAGTAATTTTGGACAAAGGTTTTATTCAAACTCCTTAAATCTGCCTGTTCCTAGAAAACTATGGGAAGAAAGTGAACCAGTGGCCTACTGTTTTATTGCCGATGCAGCTTTTCCGTTTAGTACCAATGTAATGAGACCATTTCCTGGTAATTTTCTTCCACAAAAGGAAAGAATTTTTAACTATAGGTGAGTTATGTTACATTATTATAAACTGCTATCAATTTCAGAATATAAGTATGTTGAGAATTATATTCAAATATAATACAGATTAAGTCGTGCAAGAAGGATAATCGAGAATACATTTGGTATTCTTGTTGCAAAATGGAGGATACTAGAACGTCCTAATATAGCGAACTACAAACAGTTGAAAAAATCGTAGGTGCATTTATTTGCTTACACAACTTTTTAAGAAAGCGTGATATCAATAAAACAGTTGGCAGAAGATACTGTCCTCCAAATTATGTAGATACAGAAAGTGAAACGGGAGAAGTTATTGGAGGGGAATGGAGAACTGCAGTTCAGGACAGATTGGCAAGTGTACCAAGAATGGGGGGAAATGTAGGTATATGCCTAACGAGCAAGTGCTATGCGCTCTGTATTGACAGAGTATTTTTTAGATATAGCTCCAATTGACGTGCAATGGTTTAAATAAATATTTTTGTCATCAGAATTTAGATTTATTTTTTTAATAAAATACAAAGAATGGTAAAAAACTAGTTTTATTTATCAATATTCTGTTGAATGTTGAGAGTATAACTATCCTAATTCTCCGTGGCAGTTTATCGAGTACTCCCTGTATTGTCATGAAAGCAGGACTAATTGAAGGTGTAATTGGCTGTGAAGGAGCTGGTTGTTTTAAAATTTCTATCAGCAGTTGATCAGTTTCATCTAAAATAGAAGTAGTAATATCTTAGGTAGGGTGTGTGTATTGAATTTTTTTGTGTGAATAAGTGATCCAAAATCATATGCCTATCACTTTTTTTTATCTCTTGCTTCTAGATGGTGTGACATTAGGGCTGATTAGTCTTGATCTTTTGGAGGTGTCTGGTTTTGTTGTTGAAAGGTCCACATCTGTTGTTGAGGTGTTTAATGGTGACAAAAGATCCACATCACTTTGGACTGGTTCAAAATTACCAAATGTTTTTCTATTGAAATTAACATCTGCCAAGAAAGACATGCAATTGAAATGCTTCCACTTCTTTTTGTCATCAACACTTCCTCCTGATGGCTTATATGTTCTAAAAAGAATAAATAAATGAAAAGTTACAAAAAATAATTACATATCGCTATTATTTGCTTGTAAACTAAAAAAAAGTTGTATACATAAACTTACTTTAAATGTTTAAGGAAAGTGTCCTTAAGATTTCTCCATTTTTTTTCCAAATTTTCCAGGGGGATTACTCTGTTAATAATACACTTCCCTCCACATCTTTTCCCTTATATCTTTTCCTCTCTCCTTGAGAGGCAACGTATGGTCCCAAAGAGCAGGACGTGCCTGTACAGCTTCAGACAATTTAGCCACATTTATTTCTTCAAAACAACTGGGCCTGGTTTCAATGTTAGCTGCTATGTTACACACGTGATGTGGGTGTTCCTCTAAAGTAAAAAGCGCTCCACATTCTGCACATTCAACAATATCCTCATTATAAACAGTGGCCTAAACTATTTTATAGAAAGATATAGTATAATTTTTTTGTTTTGTAATGTAAAGAGTAATATAATTAAGTAAATGTATCATACCTCACTTTCATACATCTTAATAATTTACTAAAAACTGCTAAAAAAATATTCCAATCGCAAACCAACGCTGATGTCGCTGATCAATGCAAATTGCAAATAATCTAACTATAACTAAAACACACAAAGACAACAAACTGAATCATAGATAACCTAACTCAATACCAACATAGTATTGGTTTTGGTAGGCTCTCTACGCATGTGTTCACAAAAAATTCTGTGATATTCGCCAAAATATTGAAACGATTTCAAGATTCCCGCCCCCCAGATTTTGAATAATGCGAATTCGCCAAAAATTAAACTTGGCATGTGTCAAAATTTCTACCGTGTCATTATTTTGATATCAACCAATAGGAGTGGTTTTCGCTTTTCGCAATTCGCGATTCGCATTTACATGAACTAGGCTTTAGACACTACACATCACGTGTTATGCCAAACGTCACATGCAATATCAAGTCACGTCACTTTTAAACTACTGTAAGAATTTTTACCACATTCCCAACTAGTCATTCATAAAATCGTGAAAATCACGAGCTAACATTGTTTGTTATGACAGTTCAAGAGGGGAGCCGGGAGAGCACGTCATGTTGAACATGGCGGGTGTTCGAATTTGATTTAATTACCAAATTCTCCTGTGATTTTTATTTTCAACTTCCCCTGTATAACACAATTCAAACTTCATTCCATATAAAAAACCAGAGATAACTATATAACAATTTCTTTTCTCCACAAAACTACATGCATCGGCTGAGTTTTCAGCAGTCGTATGACGGTTTCATTTAAATCCGTATTCCCATTGGTTACATTCTCACATAACTTTCCCTGTTATCACCCACTTAAAACGACATATAAAAATATCCATAACAACACATATTCAATTCATTCATTTGATATATATAAAAAAAAACCGTTGTTAATCAAGTTACAAAAAAGCATAAAAAGGTAAAACGACACATATTGTCATGAATTTGATAAAAACGTACAAAAAACATGACTGCATCTTTTATTAAGCATTTGTGAATTCTTCATTGTGACGCAGGTATATAACGAAGAAAATGTAAATAATAAAAATATAAAGAAAAGTGTATGAAACCATCGAATTTCATTTTCACATAATTAGTCCAGGAGAAATCGGCGAATGAGTACCGAAAACTATTCCACATCAATTTTTTTAAGCGATCCTCTTTGAATTGCCCTACTGATGATATAAATGCATGTTGCCATGGGGCAACCTAGTGCCATATTGTTTAAACCGAAATTGTTTAAACAATTGGAAGAAATTGTTATTTTTCAACCGGACAAATTTTTTATATTCTTTATTGAAATACAAATAAAAAAGGTCCTATGACTTTTAACAAAGTTAATATTTTTAGAGATATGAATTTTTAAAGGTTCGAAAAATCTCAAATTTGAGTACTTTTGACCCATGAAAAATATATTAAAAAAATATAATAAAATATAAATGATAATTTTTTTAAATTCTTTATACAATTGTTAATCATATTCTTAATAGAGATTTAAGAAAATATCATTGTTTATACCTGTTGTGTTCAATCAAATGACCTCAAATTAACTGATTTCATTGAATTTTTTATAGAGCAAAAAATTTTCAAATTAATAAATATCACAAGAAAATGTTTGGGCTCACAGAGTAAATAAATTTTACTAAGAATTATGTAAGATATCATTTTAATCACTGGTTATTGAATATTACCTTTCTTGGGGGGTTTCCTCTTAATTGAGTGAAAGAAACACCACTCGTGAATACTTTATATTATATATTTTATGAAGATACGTTTGACAACATTAGAGTAAAAAAATTGCAATGTCAAATTAAACAGCAGCCATACATACTTGACAATAACTCTATAATTCTAATAATGAATCTTAACATATTCGGCTCCCTTGAAAGGCTAGGCTTAGAATTTCAACATTAACTACTCAATTAAATTTCACAAATATGTCGTGAAAACGATATGTTAATACGGAAACCAAGATTTATCTCATTCTAGTTAATTGGCAGCACAGCAATCTTTGTAACTGCTCTCTTAAATGTGCCATCTTTCATTTTTAATGACACCACACGAACAACACCGTCCTTCCCTGGATGAAGCTCTAATATTCTATCCAAGGGCCAGCACATCGGAGGGACGTGATCTTCTTTAACTAAAACCAATGCTCCAACATCAATTCTTGCACCGATATCAAATTGCCACTTCGTTTGTTGTTGAAGGTAATGAATATACTCCTTATTCCAACGGGACCAATAGTGTTGTCCCATAAGTTGAAGATGTCGGTATCTTCTAACGAAATTGACCTTATCTTCTAATAAATACCTCTCAGGTAGAGCCGCAAGCTCTTGACCAATTAAAAAATGGGCTGGAGTGATCGCTTGTAGGTCGTTAGGATCGGAGGACAAAGGAACAAGCGGCCTTGAGTTTAAAATTGCCTCACTTAATTTGAGTAGTCAAAGTATAAAACTATTCGTAATGTGGGCGAAAACCATTTAAAATACGTTTTAAATAATGTTTACAAGATTTTACTGCTGCTTCATGAAGCCCAACAAAATGTGGAGAATTCGCAGGCATGAATTGCCATTCCAATATGTGATTTATTAAAGTTTAAAAACTTGGATTGGACATTGTTATCTTTGCATCGTAGTAAAAATATTCTTCGATTTTTCTGGTTGGCTAATTTTGTGTATGTTGTCGCTATGGTTTTCATTGACTTCTTAGTGTTGTTTCTATAGTTATTGTAAATATCTCCGTAATATGAGTGCAGTTTTAACCCTTGCAATTTATAATAATTCTTATTTTCCTTTAACCATTCATAATATTTTTGATTTCATGTTATTGGGTTTAGGTTATAAATAAAATGACTAAATATCGTCTACATAATTTGACGTTTCGCTCCTTGTTGGGAGCTTTTTCAAAATGATTTTATGTCTGATTTGGACGGAATAAAATATTTACAATTAATCAATATAACATTTTGAAACTTGTTCAAAAATGACATTTAACACTAAATGGTCACAAATACACAAAAAATACGTCCACCGCTCTACATGAACACGAAACAACAGCCACTTCCATGCTAATATTCATGCGACATTGTTGAATTTTTTCATATTGAAAAGTTGGTAATATTTTTATTTAAATATATCGTTGAAAGTGAAAGAGTTTGTTCAAAAGAAATCTATGAAGTGTTACTCAAAGATTTTTACACATTATCCTCACCCCCAATTACGGGTACCCCGTACCCTACCGAGTACACCCGCGGATTAAGGGAAAAAATACATAAACTAAACAGAGTTAAGCCAGACATTTTCGTGAATGAAAACCTAATAAGTGGTAATACAGTGTCCATTAAAAATAAACCTAAATAGTTAATTAAAGTGAAAAGGTACGTTTAAATCTAAAACATTAGAAAGACATAAGCTAACCAACACACATAAAAACAAAAATTTAAAATCAGACACAAAAAAAGTATATGGAAAAGTACTGACAAGTCGAACTTCTCAAAAGAAGACGAACCACCTACCTTCTCAGATCCTTTAGATATACAACATACTAAATACAACACAATTTGATAATAATAAACGCAATAAAACACCAAAATCTCCACTCGAGTCGTTTACGATGTTTACTCCGTATATAAAACTTATCTATGATATTTTCTACAAATTTGATAATTGAATGACATAGACGTGCGCGCTATTGCCAAGCATTCATAAACGAATTTGAAACCAGCATGTACAATAAATTGCATAGATGAGGCTTTTACTTGATGAAGATCCATACTGAACGATGAAATAAAACAATATAATTTGTTTAAAACTTATTTGAACTAATGTTCAATTTAAACTTGTTGACGCGTTTCACTCACACAGTAGCTTTTTCAAAACAATTGAAGGTATAATATGAAACTGTTTTAATATATACAGTACCTAAATACAGAATTCTATTTACTAATGTTAACAAAGGTATTGTTGAAAGAAGTTATCTGGAAATTCATTCACTACAAACATTCCTAAGCTATCTTCTAGGTACAAAAGTTCAATATATATATATATATATATATATATATATATATATATATATATATATATTAACATAGAGTGAAACCTGCAACACCCTGTATACAGAATTAAGAATAATAGACTATATATTTCAAGTAATTAAAATTTTTGGAATTTGAATTTTTTTTTTAAAATGATCTAAAAAGGAGACAATCTGTACTATTTACTATTCAATAGAGAAAGCACATAAAGGATCCAACTGTATGATTATAGAGAAGAATTAAAATAAGCTTTATAAGAATATAGGTGACATAAAAACAACTTCCATATTTAAAAGAGAGAATTTTAAAAAACGTTTGTTGCATATGAATGGAATAATAATAACCCATTATTCTTATTGTCAAAGTAAATTAATATTGTAATTTGTTTTAAAGAAGTGAATATTAGGGCTTGAAGGAAGTTTTAAATGAGATTGTATAAGTATTTATATTATGTAAATGTAGGAAGTAAAATGAAAAACATTAACTCTATGGAATATGACATTTGTTGAACGATTTGACATTTTGAATAAATAATTTAGAAAACAAGAACTGTCATTTAGTAAATTTATTGAAATACAAATTAAGGAAGAAATATATGAGTTATAATCGTTTAGGAGGCTCAAAACAGAATGTTTTAAAATGATGGATGGACAATCCAATATTTGAAATGAAATCTTTCAAATAAGAATTTTGATAACCAATTCTGATTGGTGGAATGCTTTTAAGATATATTTATCAGCGACAAGTAGGTTGCTAATAATAATAAAAAAATTGAATGGGAACAGTTTGTTGATTATACAGTCTATTGACTAGGTACTTTCTTTTTGGGTAGAAATTTTTAAGAAGCAAAATCTTTTGGAGAAAAATTTTGAAACTTTAAAAAAAAACAATAATTTGGCATTCTAAATCAAAGAAAGAAATACATTATACTTAAAAGCTAGAGTAATATATTTAAGCAAGCAGAAGTACACATTATAGGAGATTGGTAATTATATTTGAATACTAACCATAAAATTTATAGATGTAATTAAGTAAAATATTGTATGGTGGAACGGTTTCTATACCTTTTAGAAAGCTTTGGATTATATGATTTGATTAAAATGTATTGAAGTGGACGAAGTATAGCACTGTTTCTGGATATTATGCAAGCTGGACAAATGGTATGGAATTTTCCAAGAGGTAACCTAAAACAAAATTAGAAACATTTATTGATGTGCATTAATTGAACTATACAGTGAAAAAAGGTATTTAAAACTATTTAATTATATAAAAAGAAGTTAGAGTAAACTTACCCATTTAGTGCAAAGAATTGAACTTTGATGTTAAACAGACGCTTATGAGTTTTATCTTCCGCCATTTTTCTATCATAGACGTTTATATAACGGATTTCGTATTATAAGATTTGTGTTAAAGTTGCCTATTTTGAATTAGATATAGAAATTGTATTTCATTGAGTGGATGACTTTATCTGAATGAATGATCATAATAGATAATAGGTTTTCATTAATTTATGTCCTGTAAAAGAATAATGTATTTTTTCCTATAGCATTAAATAACGTTTTTCTATTTGAAGAACATTGTGAAATTATTTTCTTGAGATTTTTCATTTCTCTATGGTGATTGCTCCATCTAGTTTAAACATTTGGTAGCTTTAAACTGACATCTATGAACCGTGGAGAGGTTCAGCATTAAACACAGGACCGTCTTTAGAATTTCTTTGGAAACAATAATAAAGCAAGTATATTTTGATAAACAAAATTTTCATTGAAAGTAGGAATGATATATGAATTTCGGCGCTCATATTAGAAATTGAAATTGTTTTTTTGTTTTTTCTACATCTGAACCCTACTCTGAGATCAGAGAGTTTCTCATGCAAAGAAATAATTATTTTATAACTAAATTTCAAATATTACAATATACCGGGCAAATAAAAATTAAATATCAACAAAACTAAACTAAAAATAATAATTCATAGTATTTAAGCTTTTTAAACATTCTCTCTCTCCCCATTCTATCCAGTTTAACATGTCGACCCAACGTAGGGCAAATTAGGGAAAGTATATTTTGTCTTGAAACATTAAAATTACACACCTAACATATCAGTATGATATATATATATATATATATATATATATATATAGAGAGAGAGAGAGAGAGAGAGAGAAGATGTAGGAATATCGCGTGATATGTTAACAACAACAAGAAAGAGATTCATGGGTAATTCACGCAAAGTAAAGGGCTACTGAAATAGAGTGGTAACCGTGGACATGCATGTTTCTGGCTCATTTTGCCTCATCAGCACGGCATAACCAAATAATGATGTGAAATTTGGGCGCAAAGATGTTAATCGAAACATGGGAAAACACAAAATAACGGATTTCAGCAGGGAAACCAAACGCTCATTTGTGTCTTCAATTGGAAGATCCCGAGTTTTCAGGACATCAACCAACATCGACACGTTATTTTGTGTTTTCCCATGTTTCGATTAACATCTTTGCTCCCAAATTTCACATCATTATTTGGTTATGCCGTGCTGATGAGGCAAAATGAGCCAGAAACATGCATGTCCACGGTTACCACTCTATTTCAGTAGCCCTTCACTTTGCGTGAATTACCCATGAATCTCTTTCTTGTTGTTGTTAACATATCACGCGATATTCCTACATCTTCTCTGTTATTTACTATGGGTCGGAAGGTTCATGGCGGGGGGGCTATATGCGCCTCCGTGTCGATGTTGGTTGATGTCCTGAAAACTCGGGATCTTTCAATTGAAGACACAAATGAGCGTTTGGTTTCCCTGCTGAAATCCGTTATTTTGTGTTTTCCCATGTTTCGATTAACACCTTTGCTCCCAAATTTCACATCATTATTTGGTTATGCCGTGCTGATGAGGCAAAATGAGCCAGAAACATGCATGTCCACGGTTACCACTCTATTTCAGTAGCCCTTTACTTTGCGTGAATTACCCATGAATCTCTTTCTTATATATATATATATATATATATATATATATATTTATAACAATGTCAATTGACCGTTTATTTAATTTAATTATTATATGTTATAAGTTATTTTATTTAATTTATCAAAATTATAAAAGTTATAAAGTCGTGTTTAAAATATTGACTTGACTTTCCTTCGGCTAGCTCCTAATAAATATAATTTAATGTTAATTTAAAATTTTTCTTAAAGTCAGAAGTATGAAGATTCCTCCCTTTGAGTTCCGGACGCACAAATATAAGTATAAATTAATTTTGAATATCTATTTTTCAAATAGACATATATTACTTAATTTAGAAACAAAGTCTTTCCTGAATACATACCTTTTATTTTAATGATTTCAAAATTCTTGCATAGATTGAATGAAGTAAGTAATATTTTTTAATATTTGTTATGGACATGAATAAAATAAAATACCAACACTTTCTATAAAATGATTTAATAAATTGTTACTATCAAAATTTGCATTATTTTGATATCAAATCTTCCTTATACCACTCCTGCATTCCATCCAGTCATGCGCACTGAATACCTTGGATAATTGCGTCGGCGCATAAGAGAAATGTGTGCTCTTATAGAGATACACGCAACACTGAACGTGGATTTACGTTATAGGTATCAACTGTTTATACAATTATATCGTTCATAAGTTTGGTGAAGTTATTAATATGCTATTTAAATTTTAACTATACAATTACACATATATAAAAGCAATATGAATTATTTAATATGAGGATAGTCATGGATAGAAAAGTGTAACATGCATCAGAAGGAAGAAGACTTGGAAGTTATATGAACATATGTACAACGTGAACAATTGATGATGTGATTTTATTTAACAAGTAAGTACTATACTATCTAGAAATTAAAATTGTATGGATATCAATAGATATCATATGATATTCATCATATTATAAAGTTTTGGCCTTTTTATGATACTATTTAAACGTTCAAAAAAATTATGTTTTATTGTTCACTAAGTTCTATTGGAATTCCAAAATTAATAATCAAAGACACAGAACTTTTTTCTCGAATCTTCGGTACCTGTATTGCAGCTAGCGTCCTCCAAATTCTTGCCGATTTCTCATCGGAGAAATGCACCTTCTGTTCACTTCCGTTTATACACACAGTTTAATCAACGTTAATATTACTCTTTTAATACTTTTATTTGGCTTAAAACTTGAAATTTTTATATTATCTCATAAAATTTTGTAGAGGAGATTTACAGAGAAACCATTCTTTTCACAACCCAAGCACCATTCTTTTTTTCCAAATCAACAAACTTTTGGCTCATCAAGTCCATAGCCTGCTTTTCCGTATTTTTGTCACTATAATTGTTGACTTGAATGTTTTTATGATAAAACAGGAAAATTATTTATTTCAAAAGTTCTGGAGGATATGAACACTTATTGATAAAAGTTTATATTGTATTTGGGATTATATAGAATGTCTTTTTCATCTATTATAATAACAAATTTTGTTATAATTCCCTTTTTAATGTCTATTTACATTTAGTTATACAAATTCTACAACCTAGATTAATTATTCATACATATGCAATTGTATAGTTTTAAATCTTTGAATTTTCACTAATTTTGTCTTACATAAACTCTTATTTATATCCAAATTTATCTTTATTAACCTACATTCAATTAGTAACCAACAAATTCAGGTTGGCAAGAAAATTACTAAATTTGATTACTTCCTGTTTATAAAGATTATTGAATTATTATATTTCCTTGACAGATACCTTGGCTCTGTTACGTATGTCACCAATTATAAAGTTTTCTTTCAATTCTTTTTTTCAATTTTAAACCTTTACTAATATCATCAGTGAATACAGATAACTAATTAGTGAGTTGAATATTAATTTTTGTTATTTCAGGTTACAAGTAATACCGCATTCAGTTTATCCAGATAATCACGTAGCTGCGTTCACAGTATTTGGAAACATGTTGACATTGACATTAACTTGACCTTGGATAAATTGTTAAGGTAAAATTTTTATACTTATCCATACAATGTTGTTGTTATAATTTTTATTCATTATCCTTTAAATCCTTTAGGTAACTGTTTTTCTCAATATCTAATGATATATTTGCTTACTTCATTCTAATTTTTCTTATATGAATTCTTCATTTTTTAAATTGGTTGTGTCTAATGGTACACCCTACGTATTAATATGACATTTTAATGTCTGTTCTAATTTGAGAATAGTTTTTATATAATAGAGGACGTGCACGTGCAATACCCACTAATCTATTCGTTGCTTATTATTCATATGTCACGCACTATTCGTACATCTTGTTATTATGTATATATATATATATATATAAATATATATATATATATATATATATATATATATATATATATATATATATATCTAAGTCGTTAAGAAGATTACCTGAATATTTATTTTTGTTAATCTCAAGGGCCTCTAATAAATTTAAACTAAAGGATTTGCCGACTACAGGGAGAATTTCAAAATTTGGGTCGAAAATGTGTTGGTTTTCTAATAAATGATTTGAATAGTTAGAATCTAAATTTTTGTTGTCATAGCTACGTTTATGTTCCGAAATTCTAGTTTTAAAATTTCTAAAAGTTCTACCGATATAAATTTTATCACAGTTGTCATTACCACATTTTAATTTATAAACTCCTGATTTGTTTAATTTTGAAGATTTGAATTTATTATTTTTAATAAGTTTGGATACATTGTAATCCGTTTTAAAGGAAATATTCATGTCTAAGGTTTCTAAAAATTATTTAATTTTTAAGGATGGTATTCCAAAGTATGTTAAGCTTTTAAATTGTTTATTATTATTTTTATCAGAAGGAAATACTTGTTCTAAAGTCTGTTTTTTTATCTTTTTATTTATGATATTGTCAATTGAATTTGGATCGTAATTAATATTAACTGCTATTTGCTTTATGATATTTAATTCTTTGTTATAATTATTAATATTCAATGGGACTGTTAAGAGTCTGTGTATCATACTACTTAAAGCTGCTAGTTTATGACTGAATGGGTGGGACCAACTATTATGAATTGTAATATCTGTATGTGATGGTTTATGACATAGAAAAATAATTTTTATTATTTATATTTGAAATTGTAAGGTCTAAAAAGTTTATAGACTTATTTTGTTCAAGCTCTACGGTAAATGTGATATTATTGTGAATTGAGTTTATATAAGTAATGAAGCTCTCTAATTATCTATTTGTACCGATGAAGCTTGCTAAATTTTCGTCCACATATCGATGCCAGTACAAACATTTTTTACTAAGGGGGTGTTCATGAATTATTTTTTCTATATTATACATGAAAATTTCTGCTAGTAAGGTGCTGAGGGGGTTACCCATAATCAAACCGTATTTACTGCTATAAACCTCTCCATTGAAATGAAAATAATTTTGATTCAAACACGCTTTTAATAAAGTAATTATATCAGAGTGAATTATAGGATTAACATTATTATATGTGAGAAAGTTATCAACAAGAGTTAGAGTTTCTTTAAGAGATATACTAGGGAATAGATTTGTTACATCGAACGATATGAATTCAGATTTATGGGGTAGAATTACACCAGTTGTTTCTTATTTCACCGCACCTTCATTCAAAATTTCAAACATTCTCATAGATGTCATTTATAAATATTGTTCATTCAAACCTAGATTTTCAGTTAAAAATTCAACGGAATTAATTAGTATTATTCAAGATATAATACTACCCCATAATTCTAAATTCATATCGTTCGATGTAACAAATCTATTCCCTAGTATACCTCCTAAAGAAACTATAACTCTTGTTGTTAAGTTGCTCACATACAATAATGTTAATTCTATAATTCATTCTGACATCATTACTCTATTAAAAGTGTGTTTGATTCAAATTATTTTCATTTCAATGTAGAGGTTTATAGCAGTAAAGACGGTTTGATTATGGGTAACCCCCTCAGCCCCCTACTAGCAGAAATTTCCATGGATAATATAGAAAAAATAATTCATGAACACCCCCTTAGTAAAAAATTTATGTACTGGCACCGATATGGGGACGACATTTTAGCTAGCTTCATCGGTACAAATAGACAATTAGAGAGCTTCATTACTTAAATAAACTCAATTCACAATAATTTCAAATTTACCGTAGAGCTTGACAAAATAAGTCTATAAACTTTTTAGACCTTACAATTTCAAATATAAATAATAAACATGATTTTTCTATATATCATAAACCATCACATATAGATATTACAATTCACAATAGTTCAGCCCACCCATTCAGTCATAAACTAGCAGCTTTCAATAGTATGATACACAGACTCCTAACAGTCCCATTAAATATTAATAATTATGACGAATAAATAAATATCATGAAACAAATAGCAGTTAATTATAATTACGATCCACATTTAATTGACAATATCATAAATAAAAAGATATAAAAAACAGACTTTAGAACAAGTATTCCTTTTTGATAAAAATAATAATAAACAATTTAAAAGCTTAACATACTTTGGAACACCATCCTTAAAAATTAAATCATTTTTGGAAACTTTAGAGATGAATATTTCCTTTAAAACTGATCACAATTTATCCAAACTCATTAAAAATAATAAATATAAATCTTCAAAATTAAACCAATCAGGAGTTTATAAATTGAAATGTGGTAATGACAACTGTGTTAAAATTTATATCGGTAGAACTTTTAGAAATTTTAAAACTAGAGTTTCGGAACACAAACGTAGCTATCACAACAAAAAGTTAGATTCTAACTATTCAAATCATTTAATAGGAAACCAACACATTTTCGGTAGTAGTCGGTAAATCCTTAAGTTTAAATTTATTAGAGGCCCTTGAGATTAACAAAAATAAATATTCAGGTAATCTTCTTAACGACCAAATAGATATATATATATATATATATATATATATATATATATATATATATATATATATCAATTACTCTCCTTTATTAAACTTTTTTACCTAGAAGATAGCTTAGGAATGTTTGTAGTGAATGAATTTCCAGATAATTTCTTTCAATACCTTTGTTAACATTAGTAAATAGAATTCTGTATTTAGGTACTGTATATATTAAAACATTTTTATATTATACCTTCATTCGTTTTGACGAAGCTACTGTTTTAGTGAATCGTATCAATCAGTTTAAATAGAACATTAGTTCGAATAAATGAAGTTTTAACCAAATTATATTATATTTCATCGTTCAATAATAATTAACTTCATAATTACAATTTATTGGCGAACGTCATATTTTTATTATATTATTCAGTAATTTTAGAGTTTATTGTATTTTAGTCCAGAAAGTCTGTTTTTGCCCTTCATTGGAATGTTTTATTCCTAATCTGCAACATATGAAAAATATAAGCTACTGTTGGCAACAGCGGTCTGTAGAATGTGACTTTATCCTCAACCTCGCAGTGTTGAAGCTTAGACTGTAGCCCATAATGGGCTTGGTCTTTTTCGTATACAAATGTTATCTTCAGTATTCATATACCTATGGTTTTTACCCATTAGGAGATTATTTTTATGTGGTTATTTGGGAAATTACAAATATTTAGGCAAAATCCAAAAATAGATAGAATCACAAATGAATAACCAATATAATATTCAATAATAGACATTTCAAATGTGTAGGATATCTTATTGAAAAGTATTAACATCAAGAGTGACTGCTCGTCAGTAGCGCCATGTCACGTCTCGACTTTGCCCTCCTCCTCTTTTCGTCACAGTCTCTCTGCCATGATGTGCTTGACTGCAGACACTCTTATACACAAAATGTCTTTCTATACCTCTACTTTTAACTTTTCCGTTCAACTAATATGCGAGAAAAGTATTGGTGTACTCCAAAAAAGTTGGAATTTTAGATTTTTTTGAGTTATTTTCTTATTTTTCAGCAAGAGTAACTCGAAGAAACGGTTTTTAGAAAAAAATTCTGTGTGTATGTCGTCGTCATCGGCATGTCTGTTCGATACAATTGATACACACACACACATTTCATTTAAATGCAAAATTTGAGAGATTTGTTTGTTCTATTCATTATAAAAAT
The DNA here is from genome assembly GCA_963921935.1 of Galeruca laticollis. Taxonomy (NCBI): domain Eukaryota; kingdom Metazoa; phylum Arthropoda; class Insecta; order Coleoptera; family Chrysomelidae; genus Galeruca; species Galeruca laticollis. Next base: position 73,577,155 of record OY998181.1, read on the forward strand.
TGCGAAACACGCTTAAAATGAGCTGGTAAAATGGATCACTGTAAGCAAATTAAATGATACTAGCTGACCCATCGACCTTCGTACCACCCAATAACAGCAATTAATGTCGTGTCGTTCATAAATTTTTGCGTTTATCGCACATAGTACTTTGTATTCCTTATTATATTTAGTGATAATGTTATGACGCTCGATTTCCTTATGAATATAGAGAAAAATTGTGGCAATTCATATGCCATTTAGACAATCCTTGGCATTTCAAATATCTCAGAATCTGTTATTCATTGATAAAATATATCATAAATCACGACGTAAAATATTAAACGTCTATGGACATGATAAGTTAGTAACATAACAGATTTCTTTAGCCGAAATATCTAATACACTTACCAAATTTTAATTAAATCACGCATATATCAAAATATAGTTTAAACAACACAATGAAACAATTTATCATATCGATCTCATCCTTGTCAACATAATACCTCACCTAAATAAGAGGAACGAATCTGAAGATGGCTCGTCGTGATAGGATTAAAGTCAGCAGGCCTTGATTGACACAACCTTGTTAATTGTCTAAAAAATAATTGGTTTCAATATCCGCGGAATAGAAAATGGTGTCTTTTGAGTATAAAAAACGTATCGAAAAATTGGTTTCTTCAGTTTAGTTTTATGATCTGAATTAGTTGGACGTAGGAGTTTGAAATGAAATTGGTAAGTAATACAATCCATTTTATTTTCAAATATAATAAATTCAGTTTAAATAGGTATATAATATCCAAAGTCAATGTGAAGGGATATATCTTGAATCCCATTATATCTGGGGCATATTGATACTGGTATGGGGTGAAAATTTTGTGAAAATGAGCTACTACTTAATGGAAGAAATAAGAAAAGGAAGTAAACATCAAGCTAATACTAATGCAAATGATACTGTTTTTGCAAGCAAAAACAAAAAGTATTATAGAAAGTTAGGAAGTGGTTTTAAAAAGAAATGTTTTCCATCTAAATGGAATAACTATTGTTAAAACCTTTTAGAGTTTTTATTGTTTTTATATTTGACTTTATTGAATATTGTGATACCCTATGTATATTAAAAAAAAGTGGTTAATCTAAAAAGTCAAAGAATTACAATAAACGCGAGACTAAAAATAAGTTTTATTGGCAAGTTCTGAAACTGAAACAACTCGAATTGTAACATTGGTGACCCCGACAAGCACAAAACATGGAGAAAAGTAAGTCAGATAATTTGCAAACCTCTTCGGATCGACCCAGACGAATAACTGCAGGTATCGATAAAAGCCTCAATGAAAAACTCCCATGGCCCGATAAGTTTGGTAACCGAAAGACTGTACCATCCACTTCCCAGTCAGTTAATTCTAAAAGTTTAGAAACCAGCAAATCCGCTAAAACTCCAACCTCTCAAAACTTATACTTATGTGAGCATAGAAAGAAAACGACTTGCGTTAGAAACAGAAATGAAGAGACAAGAAACGAAACAGCGACAGTTAGAGCAGAAGGAAATTTAAAGTAGTATGAAACTTTTAGATTTGGAATGCCAGTTGAAGGAAGCTGAATTGGTAGTTCAGGAAGAAAGCAGTGAAAAATTATTATCAAAACTTTCTAGTAGTACTGAAGACTACTGAAGATCATAAAAGAGTAGTGTCTGATTGGGTGAATCATTTGCCAGATCAATACACCTACGAAAAACCAAAACTTCTAAAAGAAGACAGCACCAGTGAAATTAAGGCCCAGTTGTACAGTCTCGGTTCAAGCAGAGCTCAAGGTTGAACCTGGTTTAAATTTCAAAGCTCAGTTGTACAAAGTTTGGTTTACTGGCTGTCATTTTGTAAAGTTCAACTGAGCTGCCGAATTTGGGCGCTTAAACCGAATTCTATCATAACATAACCTAAACTTTTGTACCATTTTTGTCCTAATCGTTGTGGTATCATTATTTGAATATTGCATTTTTGTGTTAAATAAAAATAATAGCTCACCAACTACCTGAAAATCTTGTTGAACTAACGGATGATGAAGACTTTGTTGAAGCAGTAGAAGTATTTGTAAACGCTAGAAGACGTTCAAAGAAGTATAGAAATAGAATTAATCATTATCTAGAATGGAATGATGAAGAATTTGTGCAAAGATTTCGGCTTTCCAAGCAGGGTGTTCGCTTTGTTATAAATCTTTGTATATCCATTTGTAACTGATATCATTTTCGGGACCATGCTGTAACTACTGAACAAATGGTGCTCGTAACTTTGAGATATTTTGCAACTGGAAACTGTCTCCAGACAGTTGGGGATTTTGTTGGCATAGAGAAAGGAACAGCATCTTATTGTTTGAAAGGCAACCAGAGCTTTTGCAGGGCTTTATCACCAGTATATTCGAATGCCTGAAACACAACCTGAACTTAGAAGTACCTCTCAAAAGTTTTATAGTGTGGCACGATTTCCCAAGTGTATTTATTGGAGCTATCGACTGCACACATGTCAAGATCATATCACCTGGAGGAAATAGTGCAGAAATATTCAGGAATAGAAAAGGATTATTTTCCTTTAATGTTGAATTCATATGTGACTTGAACTGAAGAAATAATGCTGAAACTTCAGAAGTGTTTGAAAGTAGAAGCCGAATCCATGGTAGCTGGGATGATGTTAACGGCAGACAACGTAAATTTGTTGATGGAATCTCTGAAAATGAGATTTGCACGACCCGAATTTATGATTGATGGACTCATAACGAGAGTTAGAAACATTCCTTATCTCGAGGATTCAAATTTCGAAAATCTCATACCATTCTCAAGCGAAATAAATAATATGGTGGCAATCATAAATACCCTCAATTCTTCAAGTCATTTTCAGAATCCCCTATTATTGAGACACCTTACTAAAAAACTTCCTGACCATCTGAATCTGAAATTGTCGGATGGAACTTCTTCCATTAATTTTAGCAGTCTCTGTTTCTTCTTCTCAAAGTCCATTGCTGAAATAACTTATATTAGTGATAGAAATTCTAGAAATAACGAAGAACTTACCGAATAAAAAGAATAAACTCTAACGTAAATAGTGGCGTCGGTGTGTCCGACCGTACGCCACTAAGGAAAGGTTAACATTATAGTATTTACTGTTATTTCTCCAATAACACGCGTGTGTACAAATAAGAATGAGCAACAAGCTCTGCCACGCTCTTAAACCTGCGCATGCGCTTCACTTCTTAAATAGCACTGTATCAACTTCCCTCCGATTCTCCAATTGCCATTCATTTTGGAAGTTCCAGCTCATAATCACACAAAACTTCAAAATCATATAAACACATTCCTGCACCCTCTGTTAGAACAATTGATTCATATAAGACTAAAGAGGAACTGGCCAATTGATCTGAAGAATTATTAAGCTAGCCTCCTCACTGGAGAAGTCTTTATCACGTAATGGAAGAACTACAAAAATTAGTTCCTAAGTCATCACATTATCCCATAGAATGTATAGTTCTGATTGCTAATACAGTTCAATGAAAAAAATATCTTCGTGATAAACAACAGAAGACTTTATTAAATTTTTGGCCGACTACAGCGAAGCATCTGGTATAAAGCCATCTACTCTCCGAGTGAAGAATAATAACCCATTTTCCTCTCGAATACAGAGTATTTAAAGAGCAGTCAACCAAACCGTTCTTGACAACATCATGTTTATCAAACCAAATTTCGTGTAGATATATTAAGTTTTGATTGAATCACGGTACTCTCTTATTTTACGTAAATACTCCTGAGTTCAACGATTCCCTGAGATTATCTTATTTCCATTCGATTATCTAACTATTTGACATACATTTTTCCATTATTCAGATTATATTTTCCGTGGTGATAATATCAGCTTTGGCTAACAAACTACAAAGAAACTATCTACCCCCACCAATTGATTCAATTTCTTCCGATGGAGCTGAATTTTTGACCGCACCTTCTTCAACTATCGCTTACAAATCTACCCGACCAACTTATCATCAGGTTAGACAACACTTTGATAGAGTTTCCACTCCGACGTTTCGTAACTTTGCATCAGGCAGCCACATTCCAATAATACGTTTAGCAAATCAAAATAATGGAGAAGGAAGTTACCAATTTGAGTGAGTATATATTACTGTTTTTAAACTAATTAATCCACTGATCTTTCTAATACCGTCAAGGTGGGATAAAGTTGTACTTAAAAGATTAATGTTTTCTCAGATACGAAACAGACAACAGCATTTTTCACGAAGAAGAAGGCCGCCAAGAATCATTTGGTGAAGAACCAGTGAACGTAGTACACGGTAGCTACTCCTATCAGTCACCAGAAGGGCAAGTGATTACTGTTAACTACGTCGCTGATGGAAATGGTTTCCGAGCGACTGGAGATCATCTTCCCACGTCTCCTCCAATTCCCGAAACTATTGCAAAAGCAATAATTTCGAATGAAGCTTCGAGGCAAAGGGTGGTTGATAATAATGGTGCTCATAGTAATAATTTAGAAGTATTTGATTCGGATGGTGTTGAAGTTGGTAGACCTGTAAATGGAGGCGTCGATAGACGGTACTTGGTACCATTTAGGAAGGCTAAAGAAGGATATAAATATTAAAACAAAGCAATATGTAAAAAAATTTTTATTAATAAAGCATTTATAAAATGATTTGATTATTTTCTATTGTTATACGAGGAATGAATACTTTTCAATGTTTGTCGTTGTTGTTATGATAAAAATAGTTCTAAACCAGTAGAGCTATATATACAGGGTGTCCCGGAACTAATGGGAAAAAAGTCAGGAGCGTATAATCTGAGCCAAAATATTGTTAGTACTTCATATAAACTTTTTCTATGCAGGCCCTTCGAGTTATGGGCCTTCAAAGTTTTAATTTTGAATTTGGTTTTTATTTTTACTTTTTGTACTAGTTATTTGATCTTTATAAAATTTACGACAAAGTTATAACATACGTGTATGTTTATTTTGGAATGGTAAACAGATTTACAGTAGTGCTCTGAAGCCAGGGACGGACTACTCGCAATGGTTAGTGATCCAAAAAGTTTACAGGGATAGCACAACCTATATGAAATTATCGAAATTGACTTCCTCACACATTAAGCTAACGAAAAGGTACTCTAGTTGGAATTCGATAAAATGAGCCGTTTGGCTAATATTTACAGTTTTATTAATGCACTACGTACCAATTTACCTAACTAACTTATTAATACGATGTCCAAGATTTACCTACAGTACTAAAAAAAAATAATTTGATGATAGCAGATGATAAAAATATTAAGAACTTCTTTAATGGGAATTGAATAAGTACGCTACCAACGTAATCAAAATTACGAACACAACATTTTTAAACCATTAAGAAAACCTCACAAAACACAAGTTATAAAACATTAGAATAAAACTAATTCCTAAACAACAACAAAAACTAACGTTATTCTAATAAATGTTCAATATGCAAAAACTCTAAATATCTCTGACCGGTCAAAGTACCGTCAATAAAGTATGGCCCTATCAAATGATTGAAAACGATTCCTGCCCAAACATTAACCATCAATCTATGCTGGTTCCTAGTTTGGATAATGCCATGTGGATTCACATCATCCCATAAATGCATATTATGAGAATTAATGACTCTATCTCTGTTGAAACCGTCCGTAAAGAGTACGTTACCAATAAATGTATGTATTGTCTGCTTGTTGTTGTCGCAGAAACCACTGGCTCTATTCAAGTCGTGCAGGATAATCAGCCACTGTCATGCTGTGTACTTTTTTCATGTGAAAAGGGTTTAACAGAAGTTCTTTTAGGACGCGACAAAAAAACTGATTTCGAGACTTTTTGTTTTCTTGATAATTTTCGTAAACTCGATGATGGTTCATTATCAACTGTATTTAACAAGTCCTGTTCAACTGCCACAGTACATAGCTTTGTACTGGACCTTCCCCACCTTTTTATGGCAAAAAACTTCCTAAAATTTGAAATTTTGAATGGTATACATGGAAAATTACATTTACTTATTCGTATCTGTTTCTCGTAACCTGAGATCAATACGCTCAAACATTCGCCTGTCTGGCAATGCTCTGTTTGCAAAATGTTCTGCATAAAGCCTTCTGGCCTCTAAACAGTTTCGAGAAGCCAGTCCATACATTAAATGCATATCTGCGTACTCAATAAAAGTGAATTCTGCCATTGTAACTGATAAATTAAGGACTTATGAGTTATTGACAAGTACTGACTACGAACTATTGTACGCAACGTTTAACAACTAATCCTATGGTTACTTGATAAACGGTAAAAACACTTTTAAAAAGTTTGTACCAACTTTCGAATTAATAAGTCGTTAATGTTTTTTTATCTTCTGCTATCGTTAAATTATATTTTTGTAGTACTATAGGTAAATTTTGGACATCGTATTAATAAGTTAAGTTTACCTCGTTGTGTTTTTATAAAAATGGTGAATGCGTAAATTGGTACGTAGTGCATTAATAAAACTGTAAATATTAGCCAAACGGCTAATTTTATCGAATTCCAACAAGAGTACCTTTTCGTTAGCTTATTGTGTGGGGAAGTCAATTTCGATAATTTCATATAGGGTGCGCCATCCCTGCAAATTTTTTGGATCACCAACCCTTGCGAGTAGTCCGTCCCTGGCTACAAGGCACTACTGTAAATCTGTTTACCTTCCCAAAATAAATATACACGTACATTATAGCTTTGTCGTGAATTTTATAAAGATCAAATAACTAGTACAAAAAATAAAAATAAAAACCAAATTCAAAATTAAAACTTTGGAGGCCTATAACTCGAAAACGAGGGCCTGCATAGAAAAAGTTTATATGAAGTACTAACATTATTTTGGCTCAGATTATACGCTCCTGACTTTTTTCCCATTAGTCCCGGGACACCCTGTATATTATATATATATATATATATATATATATATATATATATATATATATATATATATATATATATGTAGTTGGAACATTCGAGCAGGTCACTTTTCTCATGAATCGGAATAATTACTCCTATTTTTAGTGATTAGCGAGACTGGTCTTGCGGTCTTGATCTTGGTCTTCCAGAAAAAGGAAGACCAACACCCGCTTTAAGTCTGGGATACCAAGACCAAGGACGAGCAGTACAAGACCAAGAACGAGCAGTACAAGACGAAGACCGAGCATGCAAGACTCTCGCGGTTTTTTTCGCAATTTTTATTTGTTTAAATATTGTCCTTAACTCTAAGGTCGAAAATTTTTAGTCGAAATATACAGGAAAAACTGCCTTTGGACGTTTGTTAAAAATTGATAAATGGAAACATCATCCCGGACTGGGTTGTTCACACAGAAGATGTTCGAAAATAATAGAAATGTATTTGGGGTCTTGAATACTATAGTAGAAAAAAAGGGTTAAATGAAAAACGTTGTATTTATTTGCTAGTTCAATTCTATTTTAATAATGAGTTACTAACAAATTTATGATAATGAATTTATCTTTTTTTATTTTTGACAATAATAAAATAAAAAAAAATATTTGTAAAAACTGCTGGTTTTATATAATTGAAGGGCTCAGGTGTAAAAAATAGTATCTGACAAAATTTTGCATCTTGACATTTTAGTTGAAACAATGGTATGTGGGACCAGTGAACGGTTATCTGTTCTATTTTTTCAAAATATCTTAATAGATGGCGCCGCATTTGCGTGGTTGATTTGTGTGAAGTAACATTTCTTTCATGTAAACAGTGGTAAGTGTCAAAGATGGCGGATAGTTCACGTGCGGCTTGTAGTTTTGGTGCACAAAAGCATAATAAAAATATGTCTGAAAATAGAGAGATATTGGTGAAATGACTTGCGCTTGTAAACGTTATTAACGTACTGCCGTATTGGTTTTACGTCAAGCGATATTTCAATTTTACTTAACAGTTATCGGAAGCGACGCTTTACCCGCGCTATGCGCTATTCGATAATATGACTTTACCTAGCTTTATTGCATAGTATGTAGATAACCTTCCTTTATTGTTATTGTTGTTATTGTAAAATAAATAGATAAAACGTATTCCTTAAAGTCATAAACATATTTTGATATAACTGTTAAGTATCTTGAATAATCATTATTTGATCATAAACTAACTTGTAATTTTATTTTAAAATTCCAAATTTTATTTTGGTGTATCAAATAAGATACATAAAAAGCTTAGAATAAGTTTTAAATCTGCAGTCTACTGTTGCACTCACAGTGATAATCATGATCACAAGATGAAGAAGGGGCATTCTCATTATTTCCAGGCTCAGTACATACATTCTTTTAGTTCAAACTAAAAGTTCTAGCACACTCATCTCTTGCTAATGTTCCTAATTCCTGAATTTGTTTTTCTTTGCTAATTTTCCTTTTTTTTGTAATATGCTTAACATTTGGATTATTACAAAGATCGCTTACTTCTTGTAGAAGCTGGCCTCTTTCACAAAATATTTCTTCCACTCCAGACCTACACATAAAAACTTAATAGGTACTTATATGAGAATGAATATTACTAATATAAGTATATAATAATTATTCATGAAAATTATTTGAATACCTACATTATTTAGTTTCCTTTGTCTTTTTTCAACCACATTTCTAATAAACGGAACAAATGATCTTTTCTTATTAAAAACTTTTTTCTAGTTATGACGTGTATGTTGGATTGGATTGTTTCCCATTTTTCGGGGTCTTCCAACGGGTTTAAATTAATGAACTCTTTGAGGAGACCTATGTCATCCTCTGGTCCAAACCTTAATCTTTTTGGTTCCCTTTCAGACATTTTACTATATTAGTGCTTTAAATGAAACTCACGGTTTCTAGTTAATACCACAATATAATAAAAATTGTTGAAAATTCTAAAAAATTGACAATTGTTTTGATAAATAAATATCATGATATCGATTTATCGAAACAATTTTCAATTTTTTAGAATTTTCAACAATTTTTATTATATTGTGGTATTAACTAGAAACCGTGAGTCTCATTTAAAACACTAATATGAGTAGATTCCACGAAGTAAGGGTCGAGACAGTTAATTTAATTTTACTATACAGTGTTAGGAAAATTATGAGGGCACATATGTTTTATCATCAATGTGTAAGAAAGAGACAAAATACATATAAATTCAGTGTATCATTCTTTTTCGCTAACAGGATATCATAAAGTGGAAAACGGTGAAAATATACTCCCACCACGTGTGAAGGTATGTCTGGTAGGCACCGCTTTCGAGAGACGTGCAAATACAGACGTGTGATGCGGACAGTTTAGTTTATTATTTGAGAAATAATAAGATTGTACTAAACTGATAGCTTAATGCAATGAACAATAAAAAAAATCAACATTACTTTCGTTTATCCCTTCATTATTAATTTACAAAGCAATAATTCAGTAGTAGTAATCTAATTCACTATATTTGTTCGGTTAGTATTGGAATAAATAACATAACATGCGAAATCAAATTTGCATTAATAATAATATGTGTTTCCAAATATCTCAATTCTCATTTTTCGCTAACAGGATCTCATAAGTGGAAAACCCACAACGCCGGCCTCTTACTCTTTGTAGCTTCTAACAGTATTGCCAATTTTCATTGTATATTTATATTAATTGTAAAATGCATTATTCTAACACGAGAACAAGTTATAAGAAGATTTTAATTATGATAATTCAAGAGGTTGTAACACATCAAGATTTAATTAATTCCATCTATTCGTTGAATATTTTATTGTAATGCTGGAAATTGTTCTAGTTTTCAGTTTGAAAGCGGTTGAAACCTTTACTTTTTTTCAGATTTGGCAACGTGAAATTGGTCTCGAAACATCTGCTGTGTTTCGAATGTGTTTGTAAAAAAAAGTTTAGTATCTTTATCGTTTATATGCAAATTCTCTGTGTAAACACACACACAGTACAAATTAAAAAAACGAAAATAAAAATAAAATCGAATTCTAATGAAAGTGCCTAGAATTTTTAAATAAAAAAAATATTATGATGTGTAATAAATTAAAAAATAGAACCTCTAAATTCTTCAATGAGCTTAAATCAAATGTTCGAATAAACCCCCGTTTGGAGCTACCCAGATTGTACATTTAAACATCTTCAAGAGGCGCACGCGCGATGCGTATTCATCTGGTATAATAATCTACGCTGGCTTTTAATTCTCTGTCTCATGATTGTCCTTCTCTAACTTACTGGTAACGCCATGTGCCAATTATAAGTTCCCTTTGGCCATGAGAGATTATCGTTTTACGTTGAAATTAAATATGACTGATTTCTCCCACAAATAAGAAGGAAATTTTTAAGGGCACGCGTGGATTGATAATAAAGAGAGGGGACAGATAAAAGTACAAGAATTAGAGCTGTAAGCGAAATCGTTTTATCAGAAGCGTAGGAAACAGAGGCGGTTTACATTGAGATATTTTTAAAACCAGGAGCAGTTGAACAAATATTAGCATATGACTTATTTCTCATTTTATGGTATCCTGTTAAAGACAATGGTGATATACTGAATACGCTTGTTTTATTACAACATATTTGTCGCTTTTGGACTCTGTATTGTTGCCATAGATTATTCCTTATGGTGTTAATGAAAATTATTATGCTTATATTCATTAATTGTACCCTCAATATCGACGAATGTAATATTTTTAGTTATTTTCTAGTGATTTTTTAGTGGTACTTATTTCAAATACCTATTAGGTAGGTTTTAATTTATTGTTCAAATCATATTAGCGTGTACTACCCGAACTGATATAGTGAATTAGTTTATTACTACTGAATCATTTCTTTGTAAATTAATCATGAAGGGATAAACGAAAGTAATGTTGATTTTTTTATTGTTCATTGTATTAAGCTATAAGTATAGTACAATCTTATTATTTCTCAATTAATAAACTAAACTGTTCACATTACACATCTGTATTTCTAACATTAACTTCTTTCATTGCGATATTTAAAATAATGAGTTGTTTATATAACATTTTGCTGTGGTAAAGTGACTAGTAATTGCCTGAATGCATTTCTTGGTTATTGAAAACTGGAAGTAAATGCCTACCAGACATATGTTTAGATTCATTGCACGTTTTCCACTTTATGATATCCTGTTAGCGAAAAAGAATAAAACACTGAATTTATATGTATTTTGTCTCTTTCTAATACATTGACGGTAAAACGTATGTTCCCTCGTAATGTTCCCAACATTGTATACTCAAAATAGAAAGTTTATGTGGTAAATCCACAAGAAATACCTTTAACATAGAAAACTCTGCGCATGCTCGGCTAGTTAATTATTAAGCGCTATTTAAAATACGGCCTGTCGTTGGGCTCCGTAAATAACGCTTGGCGGTAACGTTATTTAGGGACGTTGTCTTAAGAATCCACTAGCGCATACGTTAAATGTCAAAATAACATATGCGCTAATACGGCCTGACGTTATTTGGGTTACTGATAATTCTCTATTAGCGAAAGTGACTTGTACGACTCTGACCAAGATCCAGAGTATAATCCTACAGATGAAAAACATAAATTTAAGGTGAGTTAACGAAAAATATTGATATTTTTAAGGTTAATTGTAGTATGTAAATAATTATATGTGATGTAAGATACCATTATTTACATGAATTAAATTTTGATTGAAATTGAAAATGGATACATACTTCATTAGTGTTTGATATAAATAAATTTTCACCTAGTAACAGCAGAATCCATCATCTAATAGACATTATTTTCACAGAACTTGGATCTACAGTTCCTCAACTCACCTTCAGTGTCAAGCAGTAACGACGATACTGAAAGTACAGACAATACTGAAAGTACAGACAATGAAAATGGTGCAATTGAAGCTGAAGAAGTCAATGATCAAGAGGGAACTTTAACACCTAAGGCGCATAAAGGAAGAGGGGCAAAAGTGAACAACTTAAAGAAAAAGAGAATAGGAACAGTGGGAAGAAATACAAAACATATAGGGGCAAGGGACAAGAAAAACAAGAGAAAATTATGGTAGCGGATTGTGGCTGTAAAAAAATTGCTCTACTCTTTTATCTGAGGATGAAAGGTGATGTATCTTCGAAAATTTCTGGGAAATGGGAAACTATAATCTCCAAAATTCCTACATATTTGGATGCTTAGGAGTGAAAAATAAAGGACGTAGTACAAAGCCAAGAAACTGTGAGTCAAGAAGAAGTCACACTGTTTACTATTATGTGAAATCAAACAGTTCAAAAGTACAAGTATGTAAGAAGGCCTTTTTGGATATACATTCAAGAAACAGTCAAACAGAGGAAGAGTGAAAAATATTATTAGGACAATAAAAAATGGATCACTTACTCCAGAATTAGATAAAAGAGGATCTCATTTAAATCACAAGAAGAAGTACAGTGATGACCAGATAGAATTTGTTAGAAATTTTATTGAAAGGCTACCCAAATATAAGAGTCACTATTCACGAAATGACAATCCCAATGTTTTCTTTATGACGATGGAATACACTGTGCCTGAATGAAGGTAAAAGTTATGTGTCCTCAGATAAATTTAGGCGTATTTTTACTGAAAAATACAATATTATGTTCAAGCCGCCAAAAATAGATACCTGTATTATTTTTGATGAGCTTAATGTTTCCCTGAAAAATGCTGAATCTATTAAAGACCAAGAGGCTATAAAGAAACTAAAAATTGACGAAGAATCACATCATAAAAAAGCTAAAGCTGGCCAGGACGCAATAAAAATGGCAAAAATAGAAGCCACTGAAAATGACGTTACTGATGCTATCACATTCGATCTTCAGCAGGCATTGCCAATGCCGAAACTTTCTACTGGACCAACATTTTACAAGAAAAAGTTGGTTTGTTACAATCTTAGCATTCATAGCTTGCATTGTTCCCAAGGTTATTTCTACATGTGGGATGAATCAACCGCTGGTAGAGGAGCTGATCAGATTGGAAGTTGTTTGTTGAAACATCTTTCACAACACAATATAAAAGGTACAAAGAAAATTGCCATATCAGATAATTGCGGAGGCCAAAAGAAAAATCGGTCTCTAGTGTCCGTATGGCTTCGCTTATTAGCCCACGGGATATTTCAAGAAAATTTACATGTATTTCCTCAAGTTGGCTATACAATGCTTCCTTCAGACCGAGATTTTGCCTGTGTGGAAAACTATGTCAGAGCGCACTGTCAATATATCCACACCCCCGAAGAGTCGGAAACAGTTTTAAGATCCGCACAAAAGAAGACACCGTTTATTGTGCATAGGATGACTCAAAATTATTTTTTGAAAATATCTGGTATGAGAGGTGTTTTTCAGCAGCCAAAGGCATCGGAATCAATAAGCATAAGAAATGCTGTAAGAGTGAAATTTTCATCAACACAACTTGATAAAATTGAGATGGCCAATACATACTGCGGTTCGTTTACCTCTGTTTCTTAAAAAGAGGGAGACCAACAAATTTGAAAGAGCTTTTTGTTCAAGATCTTGAAAAGAAATACAATTCGAAGCTACCAATAGATCAAGGAAAGCTGGAGCATGTTTTGTCTTGACTCTGTTGGATTCCTTCTGTTATACATCCATTTTATACGAACCTGCAATCAAAATAGCCTACCATATTCATTCACAAGTTAGTTTAAGTTCAATATGTATGTTTTAAGATGATGAAATATATTTTGTAAGTAAATAATGTTATCTGCATACTTTTTTCAAAATAAACTGAGTTTTTTCGAAATTTACAGCCTTCATATCAGATGCTTAAGATATAATGCTAGTTACCAAATCCATTAAGAAATCATTTCAAACACTTAGAACTATTGAGAGATGATTTTCTAAACTTTTGAAAAGTTATATCTTAGAATTTCAAAAAGGCCTTCAATTATTAAAATTTTGTTTGTACCTATAAAATATAGTGAAGAATTCAACAGTCGTCCTTGTGCTACGCTGTGTAATTTAGTTGGTGTTTTTGGACTTAGGGTTCTCATTTTAAAACTTTTTATCGAATTGTAACATTGAACTAAGTAATCTAAAACTAGCTTTCTCTTCTTTACAGAGCATTGACTTGAAACCTGACAAATAATCCTACAAACACGCAAACACCACTTAAATAATTATAAATTTTGGTCATTATCTCTATAAACTTTTCATAATATTTTAACCAACAGCACCATTTTTTTTCAAAACTATAATTACCATACTCTCAAAAAGAGGCCGACGGAGAGAGTGTTCGGCACGGTATACTACGTAAAGGAAATTATTGTTTTATTGACATTTTATCAGATTTTGCTAAGTGTACTGAATGTTGGGGTCTTAAACAAACATATTTTTGTATTTTCCTAAATTGTTTGGGAATCAGTTTAGTTTTAAGCCACAATCTAAAGATATTTCTCAGAGTAATAAAATCGTTATTCTAATAAATAAGATAACCATGAGTGACCTGGAATCCTTGTCGTGTGTTAATGACAGTGATAGTTACTTAACAACTACAGGGATTTGAGTCATATCTTAGATTGTCTACAATGGGGAGCTCCACCCACGACATGCTTGGAGTGTAGCTGTTTCTTTTTCCATCAACGTCCAAATTTTGTTTTAAAAAGTGAAATTAGCGCTATTACGATACCGTCAACTGGGGTAACATTGGCTCTTAAGGGTAAGGCTACACTCGTAATCAAATCGCTGGCCAAGTAGCACTTTGGCACGCAAGTCGGTACGAAATTTGCCATTCACAATAACTTCAAAGTCGACTTTAACGCAAGAGCGTTCGTACCTAAATAATTGACAGTATTCATTCAACATATAGTCGAAGCATGATTCTTTCTGTATTTAGTTAAGTCTTAGGTTAGAGATTATAATATATAATTTTAATTAGGATTTATTTTTTATAGCAGTATATATTGGAGTTTAGTAGTGATGGGCAAAGCGGAATATCAATTCAATGATGAATTTTTGTTATAGTGCATTTCCAATTATAAACTATTCTACGACCAAGACCAAACTGCATCAACAATTGCCTTTTATAAAGCAAAATCAGCATCGTTGCAATTAAAGCAGAAGTAATGTCCTCCTCCTCCATTTCATTTTTTTATCAATCAGTCGTTCGGAAAAATCAAGAAAAACAAACCAAAAACACACAATTCGATGAAAATGTCAAACTATCAGACATATATATCAAAAAACAAATATTAATGCGCATGTCCCATAGTCAGCACGAAGTGCAAGTCGAAGTGAAAGTTTGCAGCTTGCAAGAAATTTCGACAACTTCAACTTCAACTCTGACGTCAAATTGCGTTGTGAACGATCACACTGAAATAGATTTGCTTAGCTTGCGTGCCAAAGTGCCACTTGGTCAGCGAATTGATTACGAATGTAGCCTAACATTGACCCAAACCTTGGAGAAAGATGTTTATGCTTACTAAGAGCCAACCAATACAGTTACAGACTTAGTTCTTGTGTGAAAAGACATATAGCAGCACTGCCTAGACTGCTATGCCAAAATCGATGCAGTTCCTTAGTTTGCCACCGCTACAGTGGTGCTCCATCTCTATATTAACAAGTTGCTCATCTTTTAACGGCTTCCAACTTTTGTTGCAACAGCCTAAACTGCATATGATTTTCAACTGGTAAGTGCACAACAGCTTTCATTTGATATTTGTTAAAAGTATTTGATATGTGCCTTGTTCGTAATTAAGCTTGTTTATTTATAATATTCAATTTTGTATGTTAGGGCAACTTTAGCCCAAGTTTTGGGGCAAGATTGACCCTACATGGAGGTTGGGCCAATCTTGCCCCAACATATTTTTTCTTTTTTTTTTCACAGGAAATAATCTTTATGATTTATAAAGCTGAAAATACTTAATGGCTGTTGATTTTAAGCGGTAAATTACCATTATAATTTATAAATAATACTTACACCTTTTGTTATTTTCAGATCACAATAACAAGAACATCAAAAAGACGACTTGGAGGCAGGGCCTGAAAAACTACAGGAGTGCCTCGATAATATCAAATCAAAAGAGATTACTCAGCGAGCAGCCTCAGAAACATACGGTATTCCTAGATCTACTATCAAAAATAAGCTGAAGGGTTCACACTCCAATAAAACTGGACGTCCAAGGGTATTCACAGACGAGGAAGAACAGTCATTTGAAGACCATTTAATAAAACTCTGTTACTATGGTTTCCCTATAATTGAATTAGATTATAGATTTGCTGCGAAATGCTATATAGATAAAAAAAGGCATAGTTATTTCCCTGTTCAAACAAAACTTACCAGGTTATCAGTAAAAAAAATCTTTTTTAAAAAGACATCAACGATTATCATCTCGAATGAGCAAGAACATAAGAAAGGTAAGAGCAGAAATCATCGAAGAGTACATGAACAATTTAAAGCAAGTTTTACAGAACATCCCACCAACACATATTGTTACATTCCACTTCAGTTTGCCCTAAACGTCTACCTAAAAGCTTGGCAGAATACATTTTTAATTATGGCTAGCTGGAAAGTAAATTGAGCAATAAGGTTCGTGTATCCAAATTAACACTATTGTTGGACTACATACATTTATTCGGATAGATAGTTCTGTTTGATACAAACGAGAATAATTGACCTGGCAAGAAGAATTAACATTTAGTGGTATTATGCCTTTGATGAAATTAACTGTCTCGACCCTTACTTCGTGGAATCTACTCATATTAGTGTTTTAAATGAAACTCACGGTTCCTAGTTAATACCACAGTATAATAAAAATTGTTGAAAATTCTAAAAAATTGACAATTGTTTCGATAAACCCATTACATCGTCAGAATGACAGAAGTTACATTTCATTTGATGCCTACCTGATGTTTAGTAGTTATTTTTGGCTAGACCAAGAAGTGACCTAACTTGTGATTGACTTAATATATGTTAATAGAAAAAAGAAGATGATGTGATATTACAAATATTGAAGCTTAGATATTATTAGCCCTATGGTGATATCCTGGATATCATTTTTCCAATCAACATCAGTATAACGGTGCAATCATATATAAAACCAGGAAAACTATATCTGCTGATCTTTACAATTATCACTGAAGACGACAGTTTATTAGTGGAGAACTCCCTAGATTTAACTGTTCATTGACAACTTCATATTGTGGGTTTCTTAAATGTCTCTTAATTTCCAATTCTTCAAGGAAATCTAGTTCTTGTTTCTTTTCACAAATATGCAGCAGGTGTCAATGAATGATTGGTGTCAAGTAGATGTTTTGCGTAGTGGGATTTATCTGGTTGTTTTAATCTGTATGCTCGTAAGTGTTCACTGTATTGGATTCCAAATTCCTTATGGTCTGACCCAAATAGACAGCATTAAATTCTGGACATTTGAGTTTATATATACCTGACTTCTTTAATGGTGGTATTTTTGTTTTTACATTTAACAATTTTGTACTAACGTTACTTTCTGTTTTAAAAGAAATTGTTGTATTTGTTGCTGATCTTTGATATATTATTAGAAATATTTCCTGCATATGTGATGATTTTATAAGTTTTTATTTCATCAGTTTGTTTAGGAAATATTTCGAGAAATGTTTTATTTTGGTATAGATATGTAGATGACATATTAGCTTGTTTTATGGGTAGTGAACGACAATTAGATGTATTTTTCAACCACATCCACCGGAAAATTAAATTTACATTAGAAATTGAAGAAAATAGCTCAATCAATTCTCTTGATTTAAAAATTCGAAGAGTTAATAATGTACTTGATTATTCAATTTCCCGAAAACCAACACAGACTGATGTGACAATTCCATTTAATTCCAATCACCCCATGTCCTATAAACCAGCGGCATATAATTCAATGATACATAGAGCTTTTTCAGTTCCTATGAACAAATGTAATTTTGATAGAGAGATTAATACAATTAAACAAATAGCAACATCCAACGGTTATCCATTAGATATGATAAATAAGCTAATTAATAAAACAGAGGAAAAAGTGGCATTACAACTAATATTTACTAAACAAACTGATGAAATAAAAACTTATAAAATCATCACATATGCAGGAAATATTTCTAATAATATTTCAAAGATAATATCTTCAGCAACAAATACAACAATTTCTTTAAAAACAGAAAGTAACGTTAGTACAAAATTGTTAAATGTAAAAACAAAAATACCACCATTAAAGAAGTCAGGTATATATATATATATATATATATATATATATATATATATATATATATATATATATACTCAAATGTTCAGAATGTAATGCTGTCTATTTGGGCCTTAGGAATTAAAACAACCAGATAAGTCCCACTACGCAAAACATCTACTTGACACCAATCATTAATTGACACAAAACTAGAAGTACTGCATATTTGTGAAAAGAAACAAGAACTAGATTTCCTTGAAGAATTGGAAATTAGGAGACATTTAAGAAACCCACAATATGAAGTTGTCAATGAACAGTTAAATCTAGGGAATTCTCCACTAATAAACTGTCTTCTTAAGTTATAATTGTAAAGATCAGCAGATATAGTTTTCCTGGTTTTCTATATCATTGCACAGTTATACTGATCTTAATTGGACAAATGATATCCAGGATATAACCATAGGGCTAATAATATCTAAGCTTCAATATTTGTAATATCATATCTTCTTTTTTCTATCTACATATATTAAGTCAATCACAAGTTAGGTCACTTCTTGGTCTAGCCAAAAATAACTACTAAACATCAGGTAGGCATCAAATGAAATGTAACTTCTGCCATTCTGACGATGATATTGATTTATCGAAACAATTGTCAATTTTTTAGAATTTTCAACAATTTTTATTATACTGTGGTATTAACTAGAAACCGTGAGTTTCATTGGAAACACCATTATGTCTTTGATTTCAAAATACTTGAATTCACTACTTAAACTTAGTGTAGAGTCATAGATCTTACTAATTGATACTATTTGGTTACAGGGAGATAAGTCATATGTGAACTTAGTGGCTATGCCACTATTAGTAGTTGCCCCAATTGGACCAATTGGTTTACATAGATTGTAAGTACTATTCTCTATACTATAAACTACAAAATAAGGACTCAATCATTAACAAGTGGTAGTACTATTACTGTGATGTTTCTTTTCATAGGGTCAGCAGGTGCTATCTATTAAAATGGAAAGCTCTTACTTGGGTGCGTGCAAAGCCGAATCTACGTTGCAGGAAAGAACGTCCATCAGCAGTAACAAAGCAGGTGGTGAAGTCTACGGGTGTTACCCTAGGAGTGCAATCACCAGACAAAGAACTAGCATGCATAAAACTACGATACAGGATGCGAAGGTCGAGCAATCTACTATATACTCGTTACACCAAATACAGTGCAGCAATCTGGATAAAAGAAGGTTTATCTTGATAGGTGCAAGTGATACTTAAGGCAAGAAGGCCGATGGTGGAGGGGGGCCTCATTGCTTATATTTCAGGTTTCTTATTGAATTATTATTGAACCCACTTAAAGTGCAATTTCACCAGAAATTTATAGTAAAAATCCAACAATAACCAACAATTATTTCTTTGGTTTCAAGATACAAAATCCATAAAGTACGAAAATATGGCATGAGCACATGCTAAGACAACCTCAAAACCAAAAAAAAGGGTATGAAATATGGAGGGAAATCAGAAACGTAAAATGTCCTCTGTTTATGTCAGACTATCATTTTACCTCCATAGGACAGGTAGCCACTTCACAGGTAACTGATAAATGTACTTAGGTACTCAACACTAATCAAAAAGAAGAAGTACTTGCAGATTAACTTGACATTTATAAACTAACCTAGATTAATTACTTTGTAAACAAAGAATTTTTATGATATCCAATAAATGAATTTGTTATCAATTAATAAATAGCTTTCAACTGCTGGGTAAGTAATTTATTACATTATGTGTTTGGGTTGTCATAAATCCGAGTAAATCATTGTTTCGGTGGAACCCTAACAATATCTGGAATTATGACGAGATGACTCTGTCAGATGACCCTGGAAACCGAACAGTAATCTGCAAAAGGGGCACAAAATATGTTGAAATTATATGTAACTCTAACAAGGCCTCAAATTCGCTAATGTTTTGTGGAAGTGCCAGTAGGGATATTGTGCCACCTTATGTTGTATACAAGGCCGAGAATATATGGCCCACTTAGAATGAAAACGGTCCTGATGGCACTCGCTACAACAGGTCGAAAAACGGCTGGTTGGATTAAGACAATTGGCCCATTTAGTTTTCTAACGTGTTGTAAAAAGTGGGTTTCGAACCAATCTTCAAAGCAAGATTGGTTCGAATCCAACTTTTTACATCATGTTAGAAAACTTACTGGGCCAATTGTCCTGATAGGAGACAACCAGTCTTACCACGTAAGTAAGCACGTTTTGGAACTTTGTAAAACTCGCAATGTAAAGTTCGTTTGTCTCCCTCCAAATAGCACACATTTAACACAACCGTTAGATGTAGCATTATTTGGGTCAATCAAAAGAGTGTGGTTTGAAATACTAAGGAAATGGAATGAATCTGATTCGGGAAGCAAATATATGCTACTATTCCTAAGGATGTATTCCCAACACTGCTGAAGGAACTCATGAATAAACTGGATGAGAACAAGGGAAGCCATTTGATTGCTGGGTTTGAAAAATGCTGTATGAACCTCATTGAACAAACAGAAGCTACTGACCGAAAAGCAAAATGTGGATGACGACGCTATTGGAGATTCGTTTTTAAAACAAATCGAAAAGAAATGTGCCTATTATTTGAAAACTGGTGGGCCAAAAAGAAAGAAGAAGAAGATTCTAGTTCCTGCTGGAAAGAGCATAATAGTAAGCGACATAGAGCAACAACCATCATTGAGTGGTACACAAGCTGAATAAAACCCATCTCAAAGTCAAAATAGTCTAACTCAAAACAAGAAAAAGAAAATGAAGTTAAAGAAACAAAGTAAAAAGAAAGCCGTCTCTAGGTCATCAAAGGACGATAATGACGTGGACATTTTTCTGGAATCAGACGGACTTAGTGAAACCTTTTCAGGCCTTGAAGAGGTCATTACAGAACCTACGGTCCGCACCCTCCTGCAGGTTCTGTGGACTCGTCCGAGTATACCATTGACAACTTTGTTGTTGTGAATTACAGTGGACAGATGTACTCTGGGAGGATACTAAGTCTCTCTAGTAGTGAGCCTACATTGGAGTTTATGGAGAAAAAGCTCAAGTTCTGGCGTTGGCCCGAAAAGAAGAACACTTTCTTACGACTGGAAATATGTGTATTATAAAATCAAAACACCAAAAATGGAGTCCAAACACAATCAGTACATTGTTCCTGAACTTGATGTATTTTATACCTAATTCATTTTCACTTACCTTCATGATATTCCTGTTAATTTTCCACAGAGGAGAAATGTTCCATTAAAAAAATATTTGAAAACATTCAAAATTACATGTTTATTACTTGTGTAAAATGTTAAGTTTTACTATATCATGATTATGAATGGGATTACATTGTCCCAAAATAATAGTAGGCTTCATTTTTATGACATTTCTGAATTTGGGACAATGTTACCCCAATTGAGGGTAAGATTGACCCAAATTTTAAAAAAATAAAAAAAAAATAAACAAAAGCGTTCTGAACTGAATTTTCACTACATTTGTTCTCTGAAGTTAGCAGAATTCGATAACACCAGAAAATTGGATATCAGTTTAGTTTATCTGTGTAATTTAAAAAAATTTATGAGAAAAAAACGCAAAAATTGGGCCAAAGTTTCCCCCGTTGACGGTACAGATTCTTTCAATGATTATATGTACAGAACATTGCTTTCGTTATATTCATATCTGAAGCTGACGTTGACATTCTTGATGATTGAAAAGGAAGTAAAAATGCAATAATAAATTTACGGTGTATCGAGAATACACACAAAAGATAATACATAAAATAACAACTTTTGTCTACAGTTGAGAATAATTTCCTAATCATACTGTATATCTCCAGCATAATCAATTAATTCTCATCAAGAATCATACATTGTGGTTTTTTAGCCTTAAATTTCAATTTGAATAATAAATAATTGTGATATTAACCATAAAATAAAGCCTTTCGCGTCGACTAAATAATTAAAAAAAAATATTGCTAAAGGCTGAACGGTGCATTAAAAAACTGTCCCATTCATACATATTTTTCTTTCACCTGGAGTGAAAGCCGCTTCTCATTAAAACCCACCGAGAAAAAATTTTAATGAAAGTTTCTTTGTACTCAAATTGGTTTAGTCGGATTTTTTTCGCCATTGAGGGTTTTTCAGTGAAACAGCCGCATAATTTGAAAAAAATCATTATTGGTCTTAATGAAACCATAACAAATTCTCTTCAACAATAAATATATACAGTGCGTTCTAATAATAACGCATAAATTTATTGTTCTTTAGGTTTCTTACCACTACTCCCAATTCTTAGTTTGTCGGTAGTAAAATTAAATCATTCTGTGCATTCTCATTTGACTATTCGTTTTCTTCTGATGTAATTCAACAATTTTTCAAAATACTGATACGTTTCAATTTTGTCATTGTGCAAATTTAGTTACAGAAACTTTAAAATAAATATAATTCTTTGTTCAATTTAACATTATTTTCACTTTAAATGTATATTAGGAAATCCAGTGTTATCTATTTTCGGAAATTATTTATCATATCGTGCAACTATAAACAAACGTCAAAGTATTTATTTTGTCCCCGTGGTGTTACTTCAAACGCACTCCCCTTGATACATATCTTTGTAACGCGTCTATGCGTATATTGATCTGTGGCGTATAACTATCGCAACGTTATTGGTTAATGAATTTTCTGACATCTCGAGTGTATTCTGATTGGATGGCTGGATTGAACACGAGTTTTTTCGTTTGTTAGTGGACAGGCATTGTTCGTTGGGTATTGAATGGTGTAAGCTGTTGAATTTTATATCACATGTTCGGATGAAATAATTGAATATTTCACCTTATATTAAGGGATGACCGACGTGTGAAACGTATTTCCCGGGTATCGCTGAAGATTTTTTCGAGTTGTTAGAGATTATAGACCCGTGGAAAACCTTTTTTGGGAACAGAGATTTCAACTTTCTTTGCAGAAAAGTCGTTAGATTTCGAACTAAACGACGTCTCGTGGTGAAGGAAAAAGACCATCTCTCTCTTCCTACTACATATAGAAAAGGGGAGGTCAACGTACTGAAGCTATTGTGTACAAAACTTTCAGTTCTTACCTGTGTGTATACCTGCGTTCGTTGAGCACACTGTTGTATTCGAACGAATTTTATTTCTCAGATTTTTAGACACAACTGCGACACGGAAATGCCTTATTAAAATAAATGTCGTACTTTAAATGATTCTGATAGTGTTATTTTATTTTAAGTTGATTATAAATAAAAGACGAGCTGCCGAATGTAATATCTATAGAGAGTGAAAAAATTTAATTTCTTATTCACTGACTGATGGGCGTTGTTCTACGGAATGGTTGACTGACCATTTTATTTATTAATAATATAGTCAGAAGTAGTTACAAAACAAATTTTACGCTTAATAAACGAATTGCACCCTTATAAACTTCTCTACGCACATTACAGCTGACTGACCAGCTGTGTCCCCATAGGACATTGACTGACTATCATAATTTTGATTTACATAAAAAAAAGTTCATAGCGTTTCAGCCTTAAGAAACTGATTTTATTATGTCAGTAATTACGACATGTTTGACCGCGCAACTGAGGCACCTGTTCTAATATCCGCTTGAGTGGCCGCAGCATTTTGTTGTATATTATGATCATAATTACCTGAGAAAAAACCAGGGTTAATAAATTCAGAGACTTTTTTGGGCTCTGCCTCTCCGTCTATATCTG
Organism: Galeruca laticollis; assembly: GCA_963921935.1. Classification (NCBI taxonomy): domain Eukaryota; kingdom Metazoa; phylum Arthropoda; class Insecta; order Coleoptera; family Chrysomelidae; genus Galeruca; species Galeruca laticollis. Next base: position 73,601,040 of record OY998181.1, read on the forward strand.
GCGTTTTGCCTATTAACATGCCCTTTCAAATAAAATGTTGCCTCGTCCGAAATTAAAAAGTTATCAATGAAAATGCTAATTTAAGTATTAATGTTTTGCTTCAGTACGTACTTATAGAATTCAGTTCTGCAATTACAGGCATCTTCAACCAAGTCATGAATGAGACGTACTTAATAAGGATGGTATTTTACTTTTTTCAAAGTATTTGATACTGAATACTTTCCGATATTCAAATCCCAAGATAACTCCCGCACTGGACAGTGTGGATCGTCTACTGTCGACTAAATTACATCTTGTTGAATATTTGCATTAAGTGTATGTCTGTCTTGCTTCGGTGCATCCCTAACGTGTCCGAATTCTCCGTATTTCCTTTCTGTTCTGCTTAAATAGATTGAGGGATACGTTCACGATCTGTGTACATTTCATGAAATAATGTGCATACCTCTTGTCGAGTCTTCATCCTATCACCAGCACTTATTCTCTCACTTTCAGTTGAAGGAATTTTAACAAAATAGTTTGTTAAATACGTGTAGATGATGAATTACCTGAGAATATTGATGTTTTAAAACAACGTATTGTTGCAGAATGTAGGGCTATTTTCTTCCGTAGACAGATTTGAAAAAGCACAAGATTTGCTGAATAGAATGTTTTACTGACTTAATCCATCAAAACTACTGCAATCTATCAAACATAAATAATAATTAAATTTTATCAAACGTTTTCGCTAACAGTTGAAACTTATCTTTCTTTACAGCTTCGTATCAAAAAGAGTATTTCAACATTCCTCTGCTGTGATTGAATGCTATGAATTACACGACGCAGTATATTATAGTTATTCATATTCCTTTATTAGAAATCTATATATATATATATAGGGTGTCCCTTCATGCTGACCGTATTACAGTCGGCTAACCTGATTTCTCTTCCCGCCCCCGTGAAGGCAAGTTTAGCTGAAACAAAACAGAAATCATTCACATTAGACTATACTAAACATTATACAAGAACGAATTTGTTTCTCTCTTTTAGGCTTATTTCAAAATGGTATAGAGCTATTGTAGAGAGTAGCGTGACGCGATTTCGGAAAAATTTCAATGCAGTTTTTCGTTTTGGTGTTCCTAGATGCCAAAATCACCCTCCGTTCCAAAGGTTATATATATATATATATATATATATATATATATAACAACAACAAAGAGAATCATGGGTAATTCACGCAAAGTAAAGGGCTACTGAAATAGAGTGGTAACCGTGGACATGCATGTTTCTGGCTCATTTTGCCTTATCAGCACGGCATAACCAAATAAAGATGTGAAATTTGGGAGCAAAGATGTTAATCGAAACATGGGAAAACACAAAATAACGGATTTCAGCAGGGAAACCAAACGCTCATTTGTGTCTTCAATTGGAAGATCCCGAGTTTTCAGGACATCAACCAACATCGACACGGAGGCGCATATAGCCCCTCCGCCATGAACCTTCCGACCCATAGTAAATAACAAAGAAAATGTTGGAATATCGCGTGATATGTTAACAACAACAACAAAGAGAATCATGGGTAATTCACGCAAAGTAAAGGGCTACTGAAATAGAGTGGTAACCGTGGACATGCATGTTTCTGGCTCATTTTGCCTCATCAGCATGGCATAACCAAATAAAGATGTGAAATTTGGGAGCAAAGATGTTAATCGAAACATGGGAAAACACAAAATAACGGATTACAGCAGGGAAACCAAACGCTCATTTGTGTCTTCAATTGGAAGATCCCGAGTTTTCAGGACATCAACCAACATCGACACGGAGGCGCATATAGCCCCCCCGCCATGAACCTTCCGACCCATAGTAAATAACAAAGAAGATGTAGGAATATCGCGTGATATGTTAACAACAACAACAAAGAGAATCATGGGTAATTCACGCAAAGTAAAGGGCTACTGAAATAGAGTGGTAACCGTGGACATGCATGTTTCTGGCTCATTTTGCCTCATCAGCACGGCATAACCAAATAAAGATGTGAAATTTGGGAGCAAAGATGTTAATCGAAACATGGGAAAACACAAAATAACGGATTTCAGCAGGGAAACCAAACGCTCATTTGTGTCTTCAATTGGAAGATCCCCAGTTTTCAGGATATCAACCAACATCGACACGGAGGCGCATATAGCCCCCCCGCCATGAACCTTCCGACCCATAGTAAATAACAAAGAAGATGTAGGAATATCGCGTGATATGTTAACAACAACAACAAAGAGAATCATGGGTAATTCACGCAAAGTAAAGGGCTACTGAAATAGAGTGGTAACCGTGGACATGCATGTTTCTGGCTCATTTTGCCTCATCATGACGGCATAACCAAATAAAGATGTGAAATTTGGGAGCAAAGATGTTAATCGAAACATGGGAAAACACAAAATAACGGATTTCAGCAGGGAAACCAAACGCTCATTTGTGTCTTCAATTGGAAGATCCCGAGTTTTCAGGACATCAACCAACATTGACACAGAGGCGCATATAGCCCCCCCGCCATGAATATTGGGGAATTGCAGCAAGATATTCACTGGTTTTAAAGATTAAAACTAACTTTTCCGCATCTGTGAGATACCCTGAGTATTATTCTATCATAAAATTATCACTTGTATACACTTCGGGGGATGTATCGCGTTAACAAACAGAAATTTCTCCAAAAGTAACCAAAAATGTAGTAGATCTGGATTTATAGGACCCGCTGTACTCGCTATAGTCAGCTGAAATTCAATAGGGTACATCTGTGAGACATCTTGAATGAGATACCTTGAAAAATATCAAATTATAAAATTGGCCACTTGTATACACTCCGAAGGCTGCATCGTACTAACCCGAATTTTTTCCAAAAAAAGACAAAATATGTGGCACTTTAGGTATCGTAGCACCCGTTGTACTAGCTCTGGTGAGCTAAAAATCAATAAGGTTCATCTATAGGACGCCCTGAACAATATTCAATCATAAAATGGGTCACTTGTATACACGCTAGAGGCTGTATCGTACTAACAAACTGAAAATTCTCCAAAAATGACAAAAGTTTGGTACCTCAAGTACCATAGCACTCGTTGTACTGGTCACTCCAATCATAAAATTGGTTACTTCTATATACTCCGGAGACTGTATCGTGCCAACAAACTAAAATTTCTCCAAAAATGCCAAAAATGTCGTACTTAAAGTACTATAGCACCTGGTATACTGGATGTGGTGAGCTGAAAATCAATAGGGTTCATCTGTGAGATGTTCTGGATAACATTCAATCATAAAATTGGTAACTTCTTACACTCTGGAGGCTGTATCGTGCTAACACAATGAAATTTCTCAAAAAATTACAATAATGTCGTACTTCAAGTACGATAGCACCCGTTGTACTGGCTATTGTGAGTTGAAAATCAATTGGGTTCATCTGCGAGATGTCCTGAACAATATTCAATCATAGAATTGATGATTTGTGGCTCTCCGGAGACTGTATCGTGCTAACAATACATGTAACGGAAAGTGGCCGACGACAACGACAACGAACGACGACGACATACACACAGGATTTTTTTTCTAAAAACCATTTTTCCGTGTCGGTCTTGATAAAAAACGTAAAAATAACTTAAAATTTTTTTTCAAAATTTCAACTTTTTTGTGGGTAAACCAATACTTTTCTCGCGTATTAGATAGGTTGGACGGAAAAGTAAAAATCCGATGTAAGATCGACAAGTCTATTAGAAATTAAAGCTCTGCTTGGCCTACTCTACCTCGCTGGGAAATATCGTGCTGGAAAAACGTCGATTTTTGAATTTTGGTCCACTGACGATACAGGTATCCAGATGTTTCCCGCCACTATGGGACTTAAAACATTTCGTTTTTTAATGAGGGGTTTACGAATGGATGATATTCGAACAAGAGAAATTCGGAAAACGGAGGATAATCTAGCACCAGTCAGACAATGATTTCAAAGTATAAACGAAAAATGTCAGAAGCACTACACAGTGGGTAGATATGCTACTCTTGATGAGATGTTATGAGCATTTAGAGGTCGCTGTAGGTTTAGGATGTATATCCCGAACAAACCGGCAAGATATGGAATAAAAGTTTTTTCATTAGTCGATTCGCGCACATTTTATACATATAATATGGGAGTCTACTGCGGCACACAACCAGAAGGCCCATTTGCAGTTAGCAATGCCACTACTGATGTTGTAGATAGAATGTTTTTCCCCTTTCAAAATCTAGGAGAAATATTACAATGGACAATTGGTTTACATCTGTTCCAGCTGCCAATAATTCATTGGAGAATCATGACTTAACCGTAGTCGGGACACTACGTGAAGATAAAAAGCAAATATCATTTGATTTTTTTACCAAAATGCCTTCAAAATCCAGTATGTTTGGTTTTACAGGAGATGAAACTATTGTATCCTACATTTCAAAGCCAAATACATCATGAAGATTGTATAGATCCACAATTTGGTGAGTATGCCAAACCAGAGATAATTACATTTTATAACTCCACAGAATGTGGAGTTGATACTGTGGGCCAACTGTGTGCTAAGTATAACGTTGCTAGGAATACGTGTCGATGGCCAATGGTGCTTTTCTATGGACTTCTCAACATTACTGGAATTAATGCTTTTGTGATATATAAAAGTAATGCTATAAAACGTGAAAACGAAGAAAATACAATGGTTGAAAGACGAATATTTTTAAAAAATCTTGCCAAATCATTATCAATCAGAAAAGCCGATCTTAGGTATTGATTCTTCATCCATTGGAATTTGGTGATATCCCGAAGCCATATCTACATGGAAGAATGTGTGCATTGTAATTACCTACCAAGAGAAATTAGACAAGCTGCGGCGACATTTACTGGAACTGAAATGGTGGTGCCAGTGTCAGTAGTGGAAAATAAACGTCAAAAATTCATTTGTTTAGAACATACTGTTTGTGTGTGCCATTTGTGCAATGACATTTGCGAAATAACATTTCTACAGATTTTGAGAAATATTAGGTGTTTGTTTTTGGGTATGTGGGACTAAAATAATAAAACGCGTCCACTCCAGGGTTAACAAGACCAAAAGGCATTCTCAAAAACTCATAATGTCCATCTGGCGTCAGAAAAGCCGATCTTAGGTATTGATTCTTCGTCCATTGAAATTTGGTGATATCCCGAAGCCATATCTAAGGTAATAAAGTATTTACTGCCTTTCAAAGAATCCAGGAGGTCGTCAATTCTCGGGAAAGGGTACTTGTCTTTCAGTGTTTTTCGATCGAAGGCCCTATAATCAATGCACGGCACTGCTTTCCATTTTTCTTTTAACCAAGCAGAGTCGGACTTGAGTACGGGAAAGTCGAATTACGAATTATTTCATTATCTTTTAGTTGTTGGACAATCTTTCTAGTTACGTCCCGTTCACTTAATATCACCCTGTAAGGTCGATAAATAATAGGCAAGTCATCTGTTAGATCAACCCTTATTATCGCAACATTAATGTTACCAACCTTTGTAAGTTTTTTAGCAAAACAGTCGCCATATTCGATTAAAAGATTTAAAAGAATAATAGAATCAGTTGTCGATTAATCAGGGTTTATTTGATTTTCAATATCTTCAAAAGTAAAGATTTGAAAATTCGTAACCTCTGGTGACGTAATAGTTATAGGATCTTGCAGTCATTCGTAACACGTCCATCCTCTAACAAAAAGACGATTTTTTTTGTACCGAACATATATATGAATTTTAATCGAAAAATAAGGTAGATTATCAGTTATAACTTCCTTCCTTAATTTCAGGAACTGCGAATAGTCCCCTCTTGTTAATGGGCTGAGGCGGCTCTATTTTGGAGACCACTTCATCTAAATCATACCATATCACATCTTCATGATGGGGCCATTTCCATTGACACACAATTTTTTCCATTGCTTTTATGTAATACGATATTGATTTGCTGTCTTCTATTAAACCAGGGAAATATTTTTCCTCATATTTGAAGATAACGTAGTCCCCTTTTGTAAAACTAGTAGTTGTATTTTCTGTTTTTTAAGTACTTCGTGATCTATAATTTCCATTTCTTTTTCTGTAATTGTTTTATCTTCACTCACTTCATTCACCATCGAAACATTCTTAATCTGCTTTTCCGTAAGTTCCTTTAAACTGTTTGATTAAACTACGGGCACACTTTTGGGTTTCTTGTTTTTTTTCTCCTTTTTGTTCTCATCTTTTACAATAGCATTTTGTTTTCTCTTTTCTAAATTTCCTCTTTTTTTTGTTCTCTAGTTTCTTTTTCCAGCTCTAATCTTCTTTGGTATTCAATGAACTCGTCTGAGATTGCGACGATCGGAGTTAATTTTTTGGTTACTTTCTTTGGGAAAAAGAAAGCGTTTTTAAATGGTGTTGGTAATTTTGGAGGCGTTACGATATAATCTGATGTATTCTATTTTTCCAGTTTTTTTGGTTCTGGGGTTTTAAAGCAATCATTTTCTACTTTCTGATTTTGTGAACAGTGTAGAGGTGATCTTTTTGAACTCGGTTCAGCAACCTGTGGTTTATCATCGGCTTCAAAGTTAATGTTCTCTTGATCGTTTTCATTTATTGATTCCGCGTTGCCATTTTCACCGGGATTAACAGTTCCAACATCTTCAACAGGATTTTCTGCAGATTTGAGATTTTCAACAAAATTTAGATTGGCAACAGAATTAAGGTTATTTTCACCGGGATTAACAGTTTCAACTTTCTCAACAGGATTATGATTTTTTGCAGAATTGAGATTTTCAACAAAATTTAGATTGTCAACAGAATTAAGGTTATTCAGATTTTCAATAGGATTTAGATTAGTAACGGGAATTATATTTTCAATGGAATTAAGACTGTTAGCAGGATTTAATATGTCAATTCTCAGAACCTGAATGTTATTAAATCTATTTGAATGTTCTGTGAATGTATCAAGTTCTAGTCCTCCATCTTTCTTTATTTGAAAAATGGTAATGTCAGAATCTATGTTGTTTATTAAGGGTAGTATTTCCTAAATTATCTATGTCACTCAAGACACTTGAATCAGATTCATCATGTTTATCAAATTAGTTTAGATGGATATCATCAATGTTTTGTGAAAATCCTTCTATTTCTACTCGTGACTGTGTTGATGTGCTTGGTATTTGTTCTTGTTGTGCCTCCCATTTCTCTTCTTCTTGTTGTGATTTCTCGCTTTTATTGTTACAATTTGACTGCCAAAAATTGAAGAGTTTGTCGTACCGAGCTTCTCCCATCCACGATGTACCTGAGTTGGATCGGAATTTCTCCAAAGTGTTTGGAGAAAGCCTTTCTTCAAATTTTGTATCGTTTTTAACTAAATCTTTGCTAATTGAATGTTCGATTTTATATTTTTTGAGTTTGCCATAGTTAACACTATCTGGGCTGAAAGGAAATAATCCAGTGCATTTAAATGCAGACTGAATTGTACTTTCTTTTAGGCATTCATCCAAGCATTCTTTGACCAAGGCTGAAAAATCGGTTATTTGGACTTGCTGATAGTTGTTAATTTTAAATGTATGCACTATTTTTCGCCATGAGCCTTTTACAGATCTATACACAGCAACATCGAGCGGCTGCATGATGTGTGTCGAATTTGGAACTAAAGCCACTAATATAATCCCATGTGTCTTGCAAAATTCGCTTAGTGGCAGCGAAATGTGGCTGGTGTGACCATCCAAGAACAACACGACAGGTCTTTTTATGTTATTTTTTGATAGTCACTTGTCAAAAACGTTTGTTACATACTTATAAAATGCTTCTGTGTTCATCCAGCCTGATTCTGTGTATCCTATGCCCCACTCTGAGAAAAAATAGATATGAATATAGTAAGTAGGTACCTAAGATATCTCATAATTAATAATATATCACCTGATGGCATTGTTGCAGGAAGGTGTTTTGGTAGTCTTACATATGGAAACAGTACCATAGGTGGCGCAATATTTCCATCTGCCGACACATTAGCAAGCACTCTTTTTCATCGTTGGTTATTCTGCTGTGCACCAATTTGGACCCCTTCCTGAGAAGGACCTGTTTCTCTTGAGCACATAGAAAAAATGCCGTTTCATCGCAGTTGAATATACGGCTGCCATCTTGTAACACATCCATCATTTGGTTTTCTTGAAAATATCTGTGAACCTTCTCAAACCAGTCCCTAATCTGTTTTTCGGTCACGGCAGAACGAGATTTTGTCAAATTTTGAGACATCCGAAGACAAATGTCTTGATATCTATTGAGAAAATTTTGATACCACTGATAACCAGGATTACCGTTTTTAAACGGATTTGGCCACTTCAAATTCTTGACAAGTGCAGCATCTGTTTCCAGTAACTGTTCTTTGGTTACTGGAAATCCCGCGTCTCCCAAATGGTGTATCCAAGCTACGATCAGATTTTCTTCATCTGAGGTGAGCACTGGCTTTGCGCCACAGTTATCACTCAGATATTTTTTATTCTTTTTGTCTTTTAGGGTACTTTTGGGTATACCGTTGATCTTTGAGGCTTTGTAAGCTGACATACCTTTTGACATTTCCTCCAAGGCATGTTCCAAGTTTTCTTTGGTGTATTTTTGATCAATTTTTAGCCGGGTTATCTTCTTAGGTGACATCTTTCTGCAGGAAATATGTACAAGTAAATACATTATATTATTGCAAATTGAGTAAGTAAGAAAGTATAAGACTTATGTTTAAGAAATGAATTCAATGAGAAAGCTAAAGCTTGTAAAAATATTTTGTATAGTACATTTTAAACAACAGAGTCTTATGATAACTATGAAACACAAATTTTAGATCAATATTTTTTTATAGCTGGTAATAGATCTTGATTTTTTTTGTAAACACTGTTTACAACAGTTTAATATAAGAGGCCTTTAGTCTTATTTCTATCAAGAAACTTGTGGGCCGGATCTATTTTTTTATATTTTTTGAAGTGTATGTCATAGAAATTTAAAAACAAGTTTTTTGCTTTTTATTAAATATATAAAAAAATATATATTTGAAACAATCATAATTTTTTGCAATTCCTGCTTAAGAAGCCGTAATTAGATCGAGGTCTCAAATATTTATCTAATACCGACCTATTTTATTTCTTGCGATTTGCACCATTTTTTTTTCTACAAAAATACTTTATAAAATCTAAAAAATATATTTATTGGACTTTATTAAATCAACCGAAATTAAAAACATATCCAAGGATCCCCAAATCTACCATTTTAATTAAAAAACTGGTTGACCGAAAAATAAATTCATTGACTCTTTTTGTAAACACTCTTTGAAATTGGGTAATATAAAAGTCGTATTTTTCTTACTTCTTTTAAAAAAACTTGTGGGTCGGAAATAGTTTAATATATTTGTAGTGTAGCTATAAGAGTTCTGACTCACTACTTCGAAAAAGGTCCGCTAGGCGACGGTGGCGCTGCTGTCGTTGGCGCTGTCGTCCATTTTTTATCGATTTCGCATTTTTACAGATTTCTTTTTTCTGTCGTCCATTTTTTAGTCGGCCATTTTTCATCGATTTCGCTAGATGGCGCGAAAAGCTAAAACTTTTAATGAAAAAAGGTGTTTTTCCATATGATTACATTGATTGTATGGAAAAGCTTGAAGAAGTGAAATTACCATCCATTGATAATTTTTATAATAAACTCAATGATTCCAACATTTCCATGGAACAATACCAGCATGCAAAAAATGTTTGGGAGAATTTTAATATTGTCAATCTGGGTGAGTACAGTCGTCTGTACATGAAAACAGACATACTGCTATTGGCGGACGTTTTTGAGCAATTGCGACATAATTGTATTCAAACCAATCTGGTATTTTACGCTACCGGGATTTACTTGGGATTCGATGTTGAAGTATACAAAAATAAAATTAGAGTTACTCCGAGACATTGATATGGTTATGTTTGTTGAGCGAGGCATTCGTGGAGGAATAACTGTTTGCTCAAACCGATATGCAGAAGCCAACAATAAATACATGTTTGAGGGGTATGATCCACAAAAACCATCCAAATACCTCATGTACCTCGATGTAAATAACCTCTATGGATGGGCAATGTCTGAATTCCTTCCATATGAAAATTTTCAGTGGGTAGACGACGTCACCAACATTGACATAACTCAAATTGCCGATGACTCTCCAGAAGGATATATTCTTGAGGTAGATCTAGAATATCCCCAGGAGTTACACGATCTACATCAAGATTTTCCCTTTTGTCCCGAACATCTGGCACCTCCCAATTCCAAATTAAATAAATTAATGACTACTTTTTACACTAAACATAATTATATTGTACACTATCGAAATTTAAAACAGGCTTTGGCGAATGGTTTAATTCTAACAAAAACACATCGAATGTTGAAATTTAAGCAAGCTGCATGGTTACGACCTTACATAATGCTAAATACCAAATTAAGAACAGATGCCACTACAGCGTTTTCCAAAAATCTATACAAATTAATGAATAATGCTGTGTTTGGCAAAACAATGGAAAATATTAGGAATCATAGAACGGTTAAACTATCTACAACATATTTAGGTCGATATGGGGCAAAAACTTTAATTGCCAGTCCACAATTCCATTCGAGAGTCATTTTAGATGAAAATATGGTAATAATAGAACTTAAAAAAAATAATATAATTTTCAATAAACCTCTGTACGTTGGGATGGCGATTTTAGATATCTCAAAAATATGTATGTACGACTTTCACTATAATTTTATGCTCCCCAAATTAACAAAAGAAAATTGCAAGCTACTGTATACAGATACAGATAGTTTTACTTATGAAATTCAGTGTAATGACGTATACGAAGAAGTAATAAAGACCAATATGAATTTGTTTGATTCTAGCGATTACGTTGAAGGTAATTGTTATAACATGCCATTGGTGAATAAAAAGGTGTTGGGGTTGTTTAAGGATGAATGTAATGGTGCAATCATGACCCATTTTATAGGTTTACGTGCAAAAATGTATGCATTCAAAGTTCAAGGGGGAAAAATTGTGAAAAAATCTAAGGGGGTAAAGAAAAATGTTGTAAGAAATAAAATTACCTTCGACGATTATGTAAATTGTTTAAAAAATTGGAAATCAACATTAATTCATCAAAATTCAATTCAGTCATATGCACATAAAGTGTATAGTATAGAACAAAAGAACATTGGTCTCTCCCCTAAAGATGACAAACGGGTGCTAATTCCAGAATCATTTGATACGCTTCCGTGGGGTCATTATAAATTAAATACTACTGAATGATTTTTGAATATTCACGAAATGTATTTTCTTTATTATAACATGGGTGTGGGGGGTGTGTGTTTGTAAACCATATTCTTAAAACAATATTTTTAATTGTATATTCATTTCATATAGTTATATGATATTCTGTAATTAGGATATTTTAGAATAATTTTTGTGTTAGGAATGTCTACTACTAAACTACAAGATATTTGCATCAAAAAGATATGTGAAAACATATCTTCAATTTTAACTTTCATAATTGAAGTTAATTTACCCCAGATTTTATTATTAAAAATAATTAGACAATATGCGGAACATAGACGAAATTTTTTAATTAAAAAAACAAGCAGTACCCGTGTCTCTAGGTGAATGTGATTGGAATTATCACTCATCATCAGAAGAAGATGACGATGATGATAAATATTGTGTTTGGTTTCATCAGTATAATATCAGAAATTTGAATCTAATTTTATGCCAACGCTGCTATAAGCAATTAGTATACATTTTAGAAGACAACAATATCAATATTAAGCTTCATGTTTTAAGAGATCATTGGCAACAAGTACATGACAATAGAACTTTATCCAGTCTTTACAAGTCAAACAATATGCTATGTCAAAATGAGTTCAATAAGTTATTATTTCGAATGAAAACTAGATCGGAATGTGATTGGGATCTTCATCCAAAACGAACACATCATCGTCATCTAAATCGTTTCATTGATATTTATAATGATGATGAAGACACTGATAATGATTGGTGAATTTTGTTATTTTTTCCCATTCACTTTTTATATGTATATGTTATATAAAATACTCTCAAAGATAGTTTCTATTAAAAATGCTGGTTTTGATCCATCTCAATTTGTGAACTTGTATCTCACACAATTTTTAAATGAAACAATTTTATGCAATTTAGAGAGAGCTAAGTTTTTCTTTTTCTCTCTTTTCTTCTCAAATGAATCGGTATATATATTTTACTAATTAAAGATGTACACTATATTTAAAATGAGAATGTTTATATATGCATTTTTAGAGATAGATAAGTAGAAATAAATGAACTAAAAAAAAAAAAATTGTTTTTTATTATCTCTACCATAAATACTAGTGATTTAAATGGAATTGTGTGGTGGTGGTGGTGTGGAAGAAAATAAAAATTGCAAGAAATATATAATTGTTTATTGAATTATTACATCATCATCTAAATCGTTTACAACTTTAGACTCACTGAAATATATAAATTCTCTGAGAGCCATCGTCATTATACCATCACTACAATTACAAACTGCGACTAATAATTCAAACTTGCTCAAATGTCCATTATGTTGAACAAAACTTTTGATAATATCCACTACATTTCTGTAATATTCACCAAAATTTAATGTTTCTAAATGGGCAAGCCGGTGTGAAATGAGACAATCATCCACTTTCCAAATTTGTTGAACATCTTCTCTGCATAAAAGGAAACTGATGTCATGTTTTATCACTTCCAACCATTTAACATTATTGTATATTATTTGTCGAACATTGCAGTAATCACCACACGATATCGCTGCTACTTCTTCTTCTTCTACTCCGAACGGTTCATTTATAAATGAATTTTCTCTTAAAATATCGGTTAGCGTAGCCCATTCATAGGTGCTGAAGGAGATTTTTTTAGGATGCATACCAATGTATGATAAAGTGACTGCACTACAAAAAGTTCTTGCTACACTAATACCACATCCAATTCGAACTGAATCCATAGAATACTCTGTATATAACAAGTACTGATGTTCCATTTTTGATTCCATTTCATAATTATTTAAAATGTTATCCAATTCAGCTCAATAATTTTCTGAACCATTAGTATTACTACTACTACTACTACTACCACTACTACTCATAGTATAATAACCGGCGTCTTCAGGAAACATATTGCGATGACTAACAATATGTTTCACTGCGCTCCTCAATTTATACTCTGATGCCAAGCAAAAAATGTATTCATACGCGGCGCAGCGAAAAGTAGTTACCCAACAACAACATCTGTATTTTCGATCCAACTGTTGTGTTTTGTGTCTAAACCCAACCATTTTACATACATCTTGTTGCCTTTTCTTCTAAGCACCTTTTCCACCAAGTAAATATCTGGATTTGACGTTTTCTGTAACTCTTCCTCGTAAAACCCCCCACTGATTGGTATACCATGCAAATCTTCTAGCAAATATGTGGTGGGATTTGTTATTTTAACTTTAACGATTTTGAATAGTTCAGTCGTCCAATTGGGTGTATATCCTTTCTCAAAGACATGTTTCGACTTGCTTATACGTACAATATCACCGACTTTAAATTTACGACGTCCCACAATCTTTAGATGTGTATATGTTTTGTTTAAAATATCTTTTTCGTTGAATTTATTGACATTGGAAGGTTTATAGTTGGTAGTTGAATGCTTTGTATTATTGTATTCCGTCGTAATTTTGGGTAAAATGTTTATACATTTATGTGTGCCATTTAAACTGAAATGTTTGTAAAGCTTTAATTTCAATGTTCTAATAACTCTTTCTGCCATAGAAGCTTTTTTTCGTGCTAAATACACTATAATGATTAATCCCATGTTTTTTCATTAGTTGTTGAAACTTGCTGTTGTAAAATTCCGTTCCTTGGTCTGATTGGAGATTTTTAGGAGCTCGTTTTGTGCGGGCGAGAATGTCCGAGAATGCATGAGTTAACTCTTCACCGGTTTTTGTCTTTAATGGACGTGTCCATAAAAACTTTGAAAAGCAATCGATGACGACTAGTATCATTTTGTGATTTTTATTTTGATTAGCGTAAGGTCGCATTTCAGCTAAATCCATTTGCCATAAATCATCGATGCCTTTGACAATTGTACGTCTGCGTGGATAATTTTTATGTATAGGTTTATGGAGTTCGTTAACAAGCTGGACTTTGGATGACATGTTTCGTGGGCGCATGCACTTTCTAAACTGATGATCCATTACTCTTCTCATCTATTTTCTTCTTTTGTTCAATTTCATGCTTCTTCTTCAAGTCCCTGTCCAAAACTTGAAACGCATGTTCTATGTATGTATTATACATATCGATCTTATCACTGATTAGAGTATTACTTTTCGACAATTTATCCTGTACTTCTCGTTTAAAACTCTCCAAATCATTTCTCAAAAATTGCTTGCCCATAGCAACTCCCTCGTCGACATATATTTTAGTAGCCATATCTCGAGCTCTGAGAGGAGGATTTCTCGAAATATATGCAGCAATTTCGTTGATTTTATTTTGATTAGATACCAATTGCGTTTGTAATGAGGGGATTATTGTTTTTTGAAGTGTTTCGAGCTCATTATGGTACACATGTAATTGTTCATCAACATATAGTTTGTTAGCAACATCGCTATTTGCAGTCGGCATCTCTACATTACGAATTTTTACATTTTCTGCATCAATATTACCGTCTAGAGTATGTGGATACGATACTTTCGGCATATACGGCTTAACCCGCTCATTAGCATGATTGCGGCGATGTCCAAACTTATCGACAGACATGATTGAAATGATTATGTTTTCCGTTTGTTATTCAATTATATCGGCCTCTTTCAACTCATTGATTATTGCAATTATCTCGTTGTTGTGTGAGAATGAGGTGTTGCCAGCCTCCTTGGATGCAATCAGTAATCTTAAACGGTCACACAGCTCATTGGGATCGTCCCAATAAATGTATTCCATCGGTTTTTCGTTGTATGACAAAAGAGGGCCACCACCACCGCCGCCGCCGACAACAAGACCTTTTCCTACATTAGTATATGGAGCGGTTTGAATGGATTGTTGTTGTTGTTGTTGTCGTTGTTTCTTTAATATTCGAGCTGATGGAGGTTTGGTTATAGTACTACTACTAATATTTGATGAGTCAGTTTTAAACAACGGTCTAATTATGTTGCGATACTTTTCGGTAGCAGTACTTTTCAGACGATCTGCTGCATTGAGATGAGCTTTTGTTATTGTTAGCAGAGCTTTGTAATTATTCAAATCATCATCAGAGTATTCATTGGGATGATTGTAAAACACAAGCTGATACAATCCCGAAGTCCCCGGTATATTTCCTTCTCCACCCCCCTCATCCTTCTCTCGTAATATGTTTATATTACCGTTTCTTTTATCGAATGCAATTCTACGTCTGCCCAACATCCAACCAATTTCATCATTATATAATGGACCATAACTTCTATCAATTTCATCATCTTTGCGAAAGTAATCTTCAAGATATGGTTGACTAATTATTGGATATTGATCTAAATAATCTTCTATGACATCACGCGAAACGTTGGGATGTGTGCCTATATCATAATCATCATAATAATAATCGTCTTCTTCTTCTTCATCATCATAACGTATAATATTTCCTGATTCATCCGTCTCGGCTATGGGTTTTGTATCGAGAAATGATACATCAGCATTTTTTTCTTTTTTTGTCGTTGTTTCCTCTTTTGGAGCGATGAATTTTGAAACTATGGCTTGTTGTAATGATTTTGAGGATTTGACCATTTCTTTTAGCGGTACAGATATCGGTTTAAATAGCTTATTTAGAGATGTATCATGTTCTGATTTTCCTAATTTTAACGCTAAATATTTCTTGCGAATAGATCTCGCCAATTCACTGATTTTTTTCTTACGCATGGCAATAGCAACCTTATCGTTGGACATGGTGACGATGACTGAGGATAATGTCTAGTGCTTTATAAATTTATCGAATCCTTTACGGTACCTGCCATTATTTAAAGCAAAATCTTTTACAATCACCAATGTTCCATAGTTGTTAGTAGTCGACCAGCATTCTGAGCAAATCTTTTTAAATTCTTCAAATGTCATGTCTGGTGACACATGTTCCTCAAATATATGTTTTAGATTAACTTCATCCTGCTTGAATAACACAATAATATTACAATTGTCACGTATGAGCTGTTTCGGTATTTTCGAATATGTTTGACATAAGTAGGCCGCGTCAATGTCTTTGTGACGACACATTGAATAATATTCGCGAATTTTCTGTTGACCATCACATGCAACATCATCAAATATGAATATCGAGTTTGACTGCGCTTTATCTGGACTAATAATTTCCTCATTGTCTTTAAATGGAAAATAGCTCACACCTTTAACTTCTCCTAGGACTTCTTGCAACAACTTATATTTCGGTTGAAATAACGACTTGGAATAAACGTAAACATTTTTGAATTTAGCACCATTTGGATCGAATAGGAGCGACAACATAACATTTGTCTTTCCACACCCACTAGGACCACAGATGATTGCACGAAAAGAATTTGGCAGTAGTTTACCATGTTTACCAACAGATGATGGATTAGAGGTAAAGTCCAAGTTTTCAATGGGTAGCGTCTGCTCTTGTTGAACGATCTTCATCTTGTGAAGAATTTTATTAGAGTGTTATTCTATAAATATGGATATCGCAGCATTATCATACATCAGTCTTAATGTTGGTGTTTGAGGGAGAAGGTCTTTTGAATTCTCTAATAAATAAACTGCCATTCGAACTTCACTTGCCTACTTACAATTATTGTGGTCGTAAGTGAATATAACTTGTCTTTTTTTCGTTAAACATATATTACGTACATTTATAGCTGGAACAAAACTACAAAAGCGACTTGCACGTGGTGACGCAGGCATTAATCCTTTAGACGACGCCTGCAAACAACACGATATAGCTTATTCGCAAAATAAATCTCTTGAAGAACGTCACAAAGCAGATAAGGAGTTGGAAGATAAGGCTTGGGCTCGAGTAAAATCAAAAGAGGGATCTTTTGGTGAAAAAGCTGCTGCATTACTTGTTACTGGTACCATGAAAGTGAAACGAAAGTTGGGAATGGGAAGTCGTCCAAAGAAACAACAACGACAACAACGTTCCTTCCATCGAGATGTAGTGCTAAAGGTGGGAAAATCAATGAAGAGAGGAGCATCTCTAAAAGAAAGCGCCTTGTTTGCCTTACGAGCAGCCAAATCACTTATTAAACAATTTGGTGGATCGAAGAAAATTGTTGTTCCTCGAGTGATACCAGTAAAATCTGGAGGTTTTCTTTCACTTATACCTCTGTTTGCCGGTCTCTCAGCACTCGGAGCACTATCGGGTGGAGCTGCTGGGATTGCAAAGACTGTCATTGATGCAAATAATGCTCGAAAAAAATTGGAAGAAGACCACCGCCATAATAAGGTTATGGAACATGTCGGAAATGGTTTATATCTGAAAAAGTATCCTAGTGGCAGAGGATTTGGATTGTATTTAAAAAAAAACTCGCGATAAAGCTACCCAATCGTCCACTGTACGACACCGATATTGCGCGTTATGCAAAATTATATAAAATCTCACACTTTCGTGGTGTTTTCATGCGTGACACTCTACCTAAATCCGGTCCTCGATGACAACAAGAGTGTGCAGTGGTTAACTTGGACTCATCCAAAAACAGTGGAACACATTGGGTAGCATATAAAAAGAAAAACAATGTCATCGAGTATTTCGATTCATTTGGTAATTTGAAACCGCCCAAAGAACTTGTAAATTATCTAGGAGGAGGAGGAAAAAATATTTTTTATAACAATAATCAGTATCAAAACTACGATCAAATCAATTGTGGACATTTGTGTTTGAAATTTCTACTTCAACATCATTGGAACAATGGGAGAGGAGTGGGATGACATTAAAACATTATTAATGCAAAAGCCACGAAGTTTTACTGTTGATGCGCTGAAAAAAGTCCCCATTCAATATCTGATTGGGTTTGTCAGCCCGTCTGAATTGTTGGATATATGGCATAAACTACCTAATGACTACAAAACAAATTTTGAGCTACAAATTCGTCTGCCGTGCTTCGTTCACTACAACCGTCCCGATTGGACAACGCATTGGGATGGTCCTGCAAGTTCTCAGGCATCTTGTTTTCTATGTCAAAGTGTATTAAATAAATCTTGAACATTGTTCTGTGTATTATTTAAAGTACCTTCATCCCTTGACATGTATCAGTCATCATGTCGCAGTTGTTGAGAGTAAATAGCACAAATCACGTATTTACATTCCAACCTCCTACGCCTATTGTACTCTATCCTGAGAAAGACTATGAGTTAGCACTACGTTCCTTTCACTCATACCATAGTATACCAAACATTGAAAATCGCAAATTTCACTACTACGATGACAACAACATGATGCAGAGTTTTGATATACCAACGGGATGTTACGAAATCGCTGATATTGAAGCGTTCATACTAGACAAGTTAGGTGGTGGTGGCACCAGCAATCCATTTGAAACTGTATTTGCGTTAAAACCCAATAATAATACGTTACAATGTATGATTTACAGTAAATATAGAATTCCGTTCGGCGAGCAGGATACTCCCAAATGTCTTGGCGACATATTGGGTTTTTCTAGACAGATACTCGAAGCCAAACAATGGTACTCTTCAAATTTACCCGTTAAAATTATAAAAGTATCTAGCATACGCTTCGAATGTAACATTACCACTGGAGCCTTCGATGCAGACAGACCTGCTCATACTATTTACGAATTGGTTATAAAAGTAGATCCTGGGTACGCCATTGACGAAACTCCACATAATTTACTTTATTTACCTGTTATACCACAACGTGAAATTACCAACATTACTGTGCAGGCTTTGGATCAAGACGGACATCCAATCAACTTTCGTGGTGAAAAGAGCACCTTGGTGTTGGAGCTTAGAGCGAGAAGCAACCGATGGGATTGATAATTAATAATAAAAGACGTACCGCTGCACATTCAATACCATTAGTTAGGCGACGTCCTTCGAAGCAGCAGCATCTTACATTTGCAAACAAATTGCTTTTACAAACCTTAGGGTTTTCATTGAAAGATAAACGATGACCACCACCACGTATGGAAAACGTTCTCGTATGAACGATATGCCACCAATGTTTGATATCTATCGCAAGCCGAGATTCGATGAATCGATTCGCAAAGCTGAATACAGAACATATGCTCCGTTCATCAAATCGTTCAGTTGCAGTGACATTACGGAATTTAGCATCAATCAAGTCGACTCGTTTTTTGCAATGAACGAAACATTGTTGTGCATTAAAGGTTCGCTCAATATACATGGAGCCGGTGATGTAAAGCTGGCAAATAATTTTGGTGCTTTCCTTTTCGATTCGTGCACATACAGTGAAAGCGCAAGAGAAATGGAAACGGTTCGAGATCCTGGAATCGTTAGTGCTGTACGTGCCATGACGTGCTACAATCAAGAAGATTCCAATCATATGGCTATAGCAGGCTGGAATTATCCCAAAGATCCCATCCTTAATGCTCCCGATAAATCATTCAACCTACAAATTCCTCTCAAGCACATTTTCAATGACTATCCCATGATTACATGTGGACGGCAAACAATACGTTTGGTTCGAGCTCGAAACGATAATGATTGTGTATATATCACAGAAAAAAATGTTGCCGGTGTGACTTCCACTACAACTGTTAGCATAAACATTACCAACATCGAATTGAAAATCAAGCATATCTACCCTAATGATGATATTAAGTTGGAACTGATGAGGACCATTCAAAAGGATCAGCCTATAGTTATTCCATTTAGAAAGTGGGAGATACATGAACTGCCATCCATCACCAGAAATGCTAGACGTGAAGTTTGGGCTGTTAAAACTACAACTTCAGTGGAGCGACCTCGTTATGTTATTGTTTTCTTTCAAACCAACAAACGTGACAACAACACAACTGATCCAACTTTATTCGACAATGCAGACATTCAAAGTATCAGGTTATCGCTAAATGGAGAGTATTATCCCAATGAAAGAATGCAGTTGGATTTTACCAAGAATGATTACAATGAGGCATATTTCAACTATACTGAATTTTATCCTAGCTATATGAATTCGACACAGAAGCGTCCTCTGTTGGATTATTCCTCATTCAAGAGGCGTGCATTGTTTGTTATCGATTGCTCGAAACAAGAAGAAAGCATGAAGGCATCTACAGTTGATGTAAAACTTGACATTGAAGCAAACATTGGTTTCCCCGAAAATACCAAAGTATATTGCATCATAATACACGATTGCGTAATGGAGCATTTCCCCCTCACCGAAATTGTTAAGAATTTAAACTAGAATGTGCTACTGCTGCTGCACATCAGTATTCCGGCCATCGTCATCATGAGAATAGCATTCGTCGACATCCAAGGATTCGTAGTTGATGGACACACAGCGTCTCCAACAATGGTTTTCAAATACTATATTACCTTTGTAATGTCTGAATAAAACAAATTGCATTGAATGGGTTTTTTATTAAAAACATCTACTCATCAACCAATACATTGCATGACGATTTAAATTTACGTTTAACAATTTTCAATAGAATTTTAATTATTAAAACAAATAAGCATGCTAATATTATACATGCCAATGAAAAAAGATTGTTAAGTTCGTCTTTCATGTTCCTGCTGCTGCTGCTGCTGCTGTTGTGAGAGGTTTCGTTGTTCATCTTGTGGAAGCCAGGTAGGTTTGATTCTGTTTAATGGATATATCGTTTGTGGTGTCTGGCGTCTAAAAATGTGATCTAAGGCACTCGAAATCTCTCTTTGTTGTATTCCGTCGTTTAGTAGTTCTTCGGGCACCCAATTAATTTTAAGATTTTCCCATTTATTCTGATGTGAGTCGACAGCTGTCGTTGTTGCAAGACACAAGTTTTCAATTTGCTTAATAATCCTTCTTTTATCTTCATAAAAGATTATATCCTTATTCAATCGATCGATTTTTATCATAAACTCCTCAAATCGACAACGACAACGATGACTAAGCTCAACCAAAGACATATCGCGACTGATTCATCATCTACAACTAACATGCATCATATGAAATTTTATGTAGACGTCCTACTAAAAATAAAAATATCTTTTTTTTCTTAACAAGAACGTAGTACACCCTCTGTATACATTTTATGTTTAATAACGAAGAGTAGACACTTTTTATTTCACTCGTATGCAGTGAATTCATCAATGGTCTTTCGGAATATTGATTTGTACTCAAACGCAAATATCTTTTTTTTTTCTTAACAAGAACGTAGTACACCCTCTGTATACATTTTATGTTTAATAACGAAGAGTAGACACTTTTTATTTCACTCGTATGCTATTGATTTGTACTCAAACGGCTGATGAAAACTATAGGGAGTATTGAAGAAAATTACATCGTGTTGTGAAATCAGACTCTCTGTATCTTATACAGTTAGATTTCAAAACTAAAATATATTGGAACCCTTATGGCGGAGATGTAACGGTTTAGGCTGGGAACGATGAGGTCGTGGTCTCGAATCTCACTCGGGGCAAAAATTTTTACGTCATGCACAAATTTACCGGATAAAAAATGGACTACAGAAAAAAGAAATGCGCCATCTTGCGAAATCGATGAAAAATGGCCGACTAAAAAATGGACAACAGAAAAAAGAAATCTGTAAAAATGCGAAATCGATAAAAAATGGACGACAGCGCCAACGACAGCAGCGCCACCGTCGCCTAGCGGACTTTTTTCGAAGTAGTGAGTCAGAACTCTTATAGCTACACTACTTATATTTTTTAAAACATAATATGTCACAAAAATCCGAAAACAATGTTTTGAAAATAATTGCGATTTTGTTTTCAATTCCAGCTTAATAAGCCGCAATTAGATCTATGTAAAAATATTAATCTAATACCGGCCTATTCTAGTTTTGAAATTTTCACCATTTTTCCACTAAAACTCTTCTATAAAAAGTGAAAAATACGTTTAATAGACCTTTATAAATCAATCAAAATCAAAAACATATCGAAACATTCTTAATTCTACCATTTTTATTGAAAAACTGGTTGCCTAAAAAACATATTTTCTCACTGAATCTTGTCTTGAAAACACCTAAAACTGGGTAATAAAAGTCATATTTTCCCTATTTCTGTAGAGAAACTGGTGAGCCGGAAAGAAAGTTTCTTGTTTTTAGTTACAAATGTGTAAAAAATATGTTTAAAAATAATTGCAATTTTTTGCAATTCCGGCTCAAAAAGCCGCAATTAGATGGAGATCAAAAATCTTAGTCTAATACCGGCCTATTTTATTTTTGCTATTTTCACCATTATTTATACAAAATGTGAAAAATATATTTAATAGACCTTTATGAATGAAACAAAATCAAAAACATTTCTAAACAGCCTTAATACTAGGAGTTATTGGTCAGAATTCCTTAAGAGGTAAAGTCAAATCACTTACCAAATATAGAGCAAATAACAACAGCACTGCACTTTTTCGTTGCACATCTCACTTAAGACTGGCAATTGTTTTAGGCGCCTGCCAGCATCCCCACTTTTTATGCATAATTTCATTGGCGGATAAAGATCCTATGATATAGTGGGTGCCATATTCAGATTCTTTTACGGCAAATATAGATAAATCATGAGTAAAGTTGATGTACGTTTTTAAGCCGGCATTACCTTACGATTTTGCATTTTACCTTACCTAGAACTTTTTTACTGTGAACCGACACATGGCCCACGTGGTGTGCTGGAATCACAGTTGCCCCAGAAACATATAAATTAACCTTTTTTGAAGGTAATTGGTTCATGAATGAATAGATATTATCCTTACCAATTAGCCTAATTTGGTTATCATGCATAATAAAAAAGGTTGTCCAACAATAACAGGAACAGTTGGAATATCGTAGGGCACAATTGTTGCTTCTACATCAGCGGCAGCCAAGTCAACTATTAAATGAATTAAAACCTTATATTTACGAAAACAGTTCCACTGCCGAAGCCACGTAACCAAGCTGATGTCGCCACACATCATAAGCCAAGCCTAGCAACTTCACATTCTTGAATCGTTACTGCACCACAACCTCTTACAGGCTCGCCATTTATAATACAATCGATAAAATAACATGTATTCACATCATTATCATCAGTAATTTGAGGAATTTGTGAGATGACTTACCTGTAGGGGCAACATCTCGGCAGTTTCGAGACGTCCCCATGTGACACTTACTAGCCTCGTGACCTAGTAATTTGCATTTAGTGCATTCTACATGTCGTTTGAGGCATTGGTTTTGGTAATGCCCTCGCAGTTTGTAATTGAACCACTTGTTTAGGATCCAGTACTTACATACGAAAGACTGAACCAAAATACAAAATAGAAGATTTTCGCCATGTAATCGAAGATGTCAAAAGTAAACAACACACATTGGACCAAGCTGCTACCAAATACTCAGTACTAAAAACAACATTGTTCAATCAACTAAAACGAACCGAATTTAAGATACCAAATAAGGTCGGCACACTGTATTTAATAAAGAACAAGAAGACCATCTATAAAAATATATAATTGATTGCTGCAAATATTTTTATGGCATAACACCAAATCAATTACGGAGAATTGCTTTTCGATTTGCTGAAGCTAACAAACTGAAACACAATTTTAACAAAGAAACCCAGCTGGCGGGCAAAAAATATGAATCCCCACCAACAGAAGATTGGATCATGTGCGCCATTGGTAAACTCTGGGTTCATGAAGAATGTTTCTCTGGCGAGACAAGTAAAGGTTACATATGTGACATCTGCCACATAAAAAAAGTAGTTATTATTGTAGTGTTGTGTTGCTTCTTACTACCCCATACTGTTCCCATTTCCTCCGTGGGATAATCTCAAATACCCTATAGGGTATCGGGTAAAAATGAACGGCAATTTTTTTGTTTTCTTTCGAATTTGTAATAAAATGTTGATTTTCAAGACTTATTCTATCACTAATAAGTAGATAGGCAAGCAAAGTATATGTTGTAATAAAAATGAATTAGGTCCGTGACATATTTCTATTATTTTTGAGCGTTTGAATTTAAGTATTCCTAATTCCCCCACTTTCCCCTACTTCTTTTCATAATCACTACAGCGGCATTCCCTTTGTCAGATTATGTTATTGTTAGATTATTATTTTCAACTTTCTTTTTGATTGAATTTGAAGCAGAATTTTGATTTTTTGTTTGACGTTTAACATTTGACGGCTCAATATTTTTGATATCATATGAGTAGGTTCTACAGAGTATAATCTTCGAAACATTGTTCAATCAACTAAAACGAACCGAATTTGAGATACCAAATAAGATCGGCACTGTATTTAATAAAGAACAAGAAGACCATCTAGAAAAATATATAATTGATTGCTGCAAATATTTTTATGGCATAACACCAAATCAATTACGGAGAATTGCTTTTCGATTTGCTGAAGCTAACAAACTGAAACACAATTTTAACCAAGAAACCCAGCTGGCGGGCAAAGACTGGTAATATGACTTTATGTCTCGACATACGGCCATCAGCTTACGGATACTAGAAGCTACTTCACTTAATAGAATTATAGCTTTTATTGCCACCGAAGTGAATCTGTTTTTTAATGAACTAATAGTGATCCAAACAAAACACAATATACATCATGATCATCACATTTTTAATATTGATGAAACCAGCATACGCACAGTTCAAAAAAATTACAAGATTTTGGCTCCAAAAGGTTTAAAACAGATAGCAAATGCGACAAGCGGAGAACGCAGTGTAACAACAACAGTAGTTTGTGCTGTCAACGCAACTGACATATATGTACCTCCCATGTTAATCTTCAAAAGGAGGAGAATTAACGAACTGTTAATTAAGGACTGTAACAGAGACATGATTGCCACGGTTTCTGATTCTGGTTAGATAAATGAGTCCATATTTCTTGACGACATGCGACACTTCATTTATTTTGTGAAACCTACCAAAGACGAACCAGTAATATTAAGACTCGACAATCACTGGGAGCATACGAGCTTTTCTGAAAACACCACCTGCAGGTTCATTCCTTGCCACCCCATGTATCTCACGAAATGCAGCCACTAGATCTTACAATCTTGAGTTCACTGAAGATGACATACAATAAAGAATGTGAGCTCTACTTGATTAACAATCCTGGCAAAAAAATAAGCCATTACGAGGTTGAAGATCTTTTTACAAAGGCGTACAAGAAAACAGCTAACATAAGCAAGGCCGTCAGTGGAGTTAGAGCCGCGGGAATTCACCCTATTGATCCAGACAAATTTGAAGAATATTTTGAAAATACAATACATGATCAATCCCACACCAGTCCGACTCAAGAATGCGAAGTTCATCAAGCTGCAGTTGAGCAAAATTTGAATGAGTCAAACACCAACAGATGATGTCACTTCTATCCTATTCCGTTACATCTCCTCCGTCCACTGCTGTGTCTCTTGGCCAAATTATTAATGTACCTGTCATTCCTTCTTCCACCACTAGTTCTAAGAGACGGAATAAGAAGCATTCTCAGATTTTATCCAGCACACCAATAAAAATACAACTAGAGGAAAAACAGAAAAGACAACGAGATGGGAAAGCTAGAAAAGAAACAACAACCATACAAAAAAAACCACAAGTCAAGGGTAAAGGAGTTAGAAATTTGATGAAGGCTTTACAAGGAAATTAAAACGAAGAGGAGTTTTACTGTATAATTTGTAACGAAAAATATGAATCCCCACCAACAGAAGATTGGATCATGTGCGCTATTGGTAAACTCTGGGTTCATGAAGAATGTTTCTCTGGCGAGACAAGTAAAGGTTACATATGTGACATGTGCCACATAAAAAAAGTAGTTATTATTGTAGTCTTGTGTTGCTTCTTACTACCCCATACTGTTCCCATTTCCTCCGCGGGATCTCAATTACCCTATAGGGTATCGGGTAAAAATGGACGGCAATTTTTTTGTTTTCTTTCGAATTTGTAATAAAATGTTGATTTCCAAGACTTATTCTATCAATAATAAGTAGATAGACAAGCAAAGTATATGTTGTAATAAAAATGAATTAGGTCCGTGACATTTTTCTATTATTTTTGAGCGTTTAATTTAAGTATTCCTAACTCCCCCACTTTCCCCTACTTCTTTTCATAATCACTTAAAAGATCATTTCCATTACCACCAATCTCTCCGACGTTATAAGAAAACTGTTTAGTTGGGTCTGCTCTAAGAATTTGTACATCGCTATATTGACTTATTATCTTCAGTTTTTTATTTAACAGCGGCATTCCCTTTGTCAGATTATGTTATTGTTAGATTATTATTTTCAACTTTCTTTTTGATTGAATTTGAAGGAGAAATTTGATTTTTTGTTTGACGTTTAACATTTGACGGCTCAATATTTTTGATATCATATGAGCAGGTTCTATAGAGTATAATGGTCGAAACATTATATTTCGCTAATTTTCAGTTTCCAAATTTCACTGGTATATGTATAACTCTTTCAAAAGATCTCTCTAAAATCTCCAATTGGAACTTTCACCCTGTATATATTATAGTGGTTTACTATATCTTTATTTTAATTACATATAACAAATGAATGTTTATTTGTCTACGATTAAAAACATAATTGTACAATCCCTGATTGCAGCGACAATATTGTACACGGAGCTTTAGCAGCGTATGAAATGTATTTTAATCTGACAGTTGTTGTCAAATTGTTATTAAAACATTAAGTAAATTTTAAAGTATTGTTCAAATGAAATATTAACTCTACTATACCTGATTATTTACACAAGAGACTCGTGTGACTGTTTGTTCTAGATTAAGAAGGCTTTTCAATCTCCTTATGACATTTACGATTTTTAAATGAATTATCTGTCACCAATAATAATCCAAATGTCACTGTCAAAATTGAAATTTTTATTGAGTACGAGGTTTTTAATTTCTATAAAAAATATGTTATAAACGAATACCATAGTAAAATAGATTCAAAATTTATATTCTATTATTAAATCACAAAATTCAAAATTTGGTTTTCCCCAATAATATAGTTAATAACAAAATCGTATTTTCCTACAGAAATTAAAATTAGGAACAACCTATATACTAAAAACAACTACTCTCTAATTTCAAAGTTTATAAATTTTTTCAACAAAAGTTCAAAATTTCGAATTTTCACTTGACGCAGATAAATGTCAAATACCACGATCACATTCCAAAATTTTCATTAGATAAATTCTTCGAATTATTTAGTTTTCCATACGTATTAGGTATTTCGTTTGAATTAAAACTGGTATTTCTTTAAAACTTAGATGCACCCATTTAATTTTGTTGAAAGGCCTGATATTTTCGATGAATAATAATAAACTGGAGCGGACTCACCAATACTAAGGAACAGGAAAAGACTCGTACTATTCTAAATATAATTTAGAATTCTGGAACTTTCACTTGAATTAAATACGATTGAATTTTTCTCAAAACACACCCGCACTGAATTTAGAATGAGTAGATTTATGATTATTAATTATACTATTTAACTATTTCTAGTATTTTCTCAAAATGTGAGACAAATCTCAAATACGATGTTGTCTCGTGGGGGTCTCAAATTCAACTGACTAAATTTTTTACAAATAAATAATTCTCTCCTCCCGTGGTTACGAACTTTTTCCTTTTTTAAAAAAAATATTAAATTGGTTTCCCAATAACAAAGAGAGATTTCAAATTCTTTAATTATAACTGTAAGTATGCTAGCAGTGAACTTTGTTGTTTGAAATTTTGAATATATTTTCCAAATTGGTACATGATCTATTTATCATTAAATTCATTTTGTATAAATGTTATCGGAAATAAAGAATGTCAAATTTGATATATACTGAAACCTTCAAAATTATTGATTTCATATACAATACTGCGTATATCAGAAGTATTGCACACAAAAGTATAAATAATTTTCCATTTTTTTAACGTTTCTTTAAATTTCAAATAAAGGAACTGTATAATTATATATATATATATATATATATGTATATATATGTATATATATGTATATATATGTATATATATATATATATATATATATATATATATGTATGTATGTATATGTATATATAAGTGAAGTGTAGCTTCTGTCGTTCTGGCGATGATGTTCAGTTGTCGAAGCAATTGTCAATTTTTTTGGAATTTTCAACATATTTCATTGCGTTGTGGAGTTGGCTGGAAGCATTGAGTTTCATTTAAAACACTAATAAAGCATATGCTCGATGCTAACTCGACTTGCCTGTCGTTCGTACGCTGCGTCTTAGGAAGCTTCTTGCTCTGTGCGTTAAATATGCTTCCTCCCCTCCATTAGTGACAAATGGCTTTATACCATCGCAATGTAGATTTGAGCTATGCAAACCAAAAGTTACAAATCACAGTTGCTTTATTTGAAGAAAGAAACCAGCTCCAGGAAGCTACTTAACAATGGCTCAAGAGGTAGTAAACAACTTGTCTTTTTTCGAAATTCTCCTACTCACAAAAGACGGTAGAACCAACAACCAGCCGTTGAACCCCGAAATATTTTACGAGGCACTTAACACGTCTATTGCAACAAGACTGCTTGATGAAAAAGACGTTGAGTTAGCTGAAACTTCTAAAGTTATGGACACAAAAAACTGGCAACAAAAAGTCCAAATAACGTTTGGGGAAAATGAAATAAGGAAGCTTGCTTCCAGGTTGAAAATTATCGAAGATAGTTCATTAAAGGTATCCGAGAATATATCTACCAGAAAGCCTCATACCTCTAAAGCAATAAATCAGCTCGATTTCCATTTCGTCCAGTGAATGTGAGAGAGGATTCTCTCAGATGAACTTAATCATAACACAACTGAGATCTTCACTCAACATTACAACAGTTTCTGGCCTATTGTTTGTGAGAATTAATGGACCCTCTTTTTGGCTGTTTGATCCAGAAAAGTATGATGATTTTTGGCTTACTTCTGGACACAACTCAGCGCTAGCTGTCTATTTATATATATATATATATATATATATATATATATATATATATATATATATATATATATATATATATATATATATATATATATATATATATATATATATATATATGTAAGGTACTCCCAGATGGCGGAGTGCGTTAGAAAGCCGGAAATTGGGTTTTCTTGACCTGAAGGACGGGCGTTCGAATCTCACTCTAGTAAGGGCTTTTTCATAAATAAAAGGTTCCACTAAAAATCTGGGGGTACAGGGTCCGTCAGTAAATGGCGAAAACTGGCGGACGACATCCCTCGCCCCTTGCCAATCCGCATTGAGGCAGCGTGGTAAGGTACGCCTCACAACCCCAGCATGACAGACAAGGACAAGTTACGGCCCTCATTCTCCGTAAGCCCGAAGGGCCCTAGGAGGGGTAGATCCTGGGAACCAGCCACGAGGGCAGAGGGTGCTAAGAATCTGCGGAGTCTAAACCACTACCCATTGACTACATTACACCTAGCAACTTATAACTGCCGTACACTCTCTAATCAAGCTAGGATTATGGAACTGGAAACAGAGGCAGCAAAAATAAAGTGGGATATCATGGGCATTAGCGAAGTAAGACGAAAAAATGAAGAACTCATAGAACTTGAATCAGGGAATCTTCTATACCACCAAGGAACACCAACAGGAAGAACAAGCGGAGTAGGATTCCTAATTAAGAAAACCTGGAAAAATAGAATCATAAGGATAACAAGCACCTCAGACAGAGTAGCCAGCATAACACTAAGACTCTCCAAAAGATATACTATCCAGATTATTCAGGTATACGCCCCAACAATCAGCCATAGTGACGACGAAATAGAAGAATTCTATAATGAAATAACCCAAGCGCTCAGCAACGACAATAGTCACTTCAAATACATAATGGGAGACTTTAATGCCAAAGTAGGACACAGGAAAGACCAAGAAAAAGGAATGGGGAAATATGGATTTGGAGAAAGGAATGAAAGAGGAGAGAGATTAATACAGTTCGCACACTTTCAGAACATGTATGTGGCAAACTCCTTCTTCAAGAAGAACCCTAACAGGAAATGGACGTGGGAATGCCCCGGTGCAACTATCAGAAACGAAATAGACTTTATCCTCACCAATAAAATTAACACAGTAAAAGATCTAAGCACGCTCAACAAGTTCACTACAGGAAGCGACCATCGACTAATTAGAGCTCGACTGGTCTTAGATATAAAACTAGAAAGGTCAAGACTAATCAAAACCAACACAACGAAAAACATAAACAACGAAAGGCTGAGAGAGAACTCTCACCAATATGAAGCACTACTAGAAGAAAGACTACAAAAAATGGAATATAACAACCCTGAACTGATGGACACAATTCGAAACTGCGCCGTAGAAGTGGGAGGTCTGCAACAACGAGGTGAACACAAAAAACTAACTCCGGAAACAAAAGCACTATTACAAAAACGAGGAGAAATGAAAAAGACAACAAACATTCAAAGAATTGAATACACCGAACTGTGCAAGACGATACGAAAGAAAATCGCAGAAGATATCAGGAATTACAACGAGAAACTGGTACAAACAACAATAGAAAACCGTAAAAGCTACAAAAATGCAAAAAGGGCACTAATAATAGGGAAAAGACAGATAGTTGCATTAACTGATGGAAACACAAGAACCACAGACAGGAATGAAATAATAGACCTAGTAGCCAAATTCTATGGAGACCTATACAAGGCCCCTGAAAATTTGGAAGAAATAATAGAACACTCAGAAGATGCCATACCAGAAGTTTTGGTGGAGGAAGTAGAAATGGCACTGAAAAGCATGAAAAATGGCAAAGCAGCGGGAAATGACGGCATCACGACCGAAATTCTCAAATATGCAGGAGCTAAAACATGGAAGTACCTTGCCAAACTATACACGAACTGTCTGATGTCCAGGAGCATACCTAAAGAGTGGAACAGCGCCCTTATAGTGTTGATCCACAAGAAAGGCAGCAAAGAAGACATCAAGAACTACAGACCAATAAGTTTACTACCAGTGACGTACAAGGTATTCACAAAGATCATTCACAACAGAATACAAAATACACTAGACTCGGCCCAACCACGAGAACAGGCTGGATTCCGCAAAGGCTTCAGTACAATAGATCACATCCATACCCTCAAAGAGGTTATCAGTCGAACCAAAGAATACAACCAACCACTAGCACTAGCCTTCATCGACTTTGAGAAAGCATTCGACTCTATATATCCCAGAGCAGTAATAAATGCCCTAACAGAACAAGGGGTCGACAAGCCATATATTGAGACCCTAGCAAATATATATAGGGAAGCCAAAGCGAGAGTTAGGATATATGAGGGCACACCAGAATTCCCCACCAGCAGAGGAGTTAGACAAGGAGACGCAATATCACCAAAGTTATTTACAGCAACACTAGAAAGCATCTTCAGAAAACTGGGCTGGAACAACACAGGTCTGAATATAGATGGAGAATACTTGAACCATCTAAGATTCGCTGATGACATCATCCTGATAGCGAGTAACCCTGGCGAAATGCAACAACAAATAAATGAATTGAATGCAGCAAGCAACGAAGTAGGCCTTAAAATAAATCTGAGTAAGACCAAGATAATGTATAACGAACTGATAAACGCACAAGAAATAACAATTAATGACACTGCCCTGGAAATAGTAGAGGAATACATATACCTGGGTCAACTAATACACATATCAGGCTCTCTACTTCCAGAAATAAACAGAAGAATCAAATTAGCATGGAGAACATTTGGACAGAACTATATCATCTTCAAGTCTAGAATGTCACTCCGTTTGAAAAAGAAAGCGTTTGATCAGTGCGTACTACCAGTATTAACATACGGCTGTGAAACCTGGACCCTGAAAACTGATATCATTAGAAAACTCCAGGTAACGCAGAGGTCTATGGAACGATGCATGCTTGGAATAACAAGGAGAGATAGAAAAAGGCTTGATTGGATCAGACAAAAGACCCAAGTGATAGATGTCATAAATAGAATCAGATCCCTAAAGTGGCAATGGGCGGGGCATCTCGCTAGAAGGACAGACGATAGATGGACCACAAAGATAACGCAATGGTATCCCCGAGGCGTGAAAAGACCAAGAAGACGCCCCAACTTAAGATGGGACTACGACATAAAGAAACTCGCAGGATCAACTTGGGGCCGCATAGCTAGCAATAGACAACAATGGGCCCACATGGAAGTGGAATATATAAATATGTAAAGGGAGGCTACACCATAACAAAATGGTTGAATAAGCTGCATATGATGATGATGATGATGATGATGATGTATATATATATATATATATATATATATAT
Organism: Galeruca laticollis; assembly: GCA_963921935.1. Lineage (NCBI taxonomy): Eukaryota > Metazoa > Arthropoda > Insecta > Coleoptera > Chrysomelidae > Galeruca > Galeruca laticollis. The sequence goes on from OY998181.1 coordinate 73,633,506, forward strand.
ATATATATATATATATTATAGTGGATATGTTATATTTATATATACTTATATGATTTACCTTTATTTACCCGTTTTTACCTTCGGCTAGCCCTATATGATTATATGAAAATTTTTTAATTGTATGTATTGTTTAAATTTTATATTACAGTCGGAAGCATGAGACTTCTCTCTTTGAGTCCTGGACACCTATTAGAAAAAATTTTTACACATATGAACATTTACTTATTATGATTTCGTGATAGGTCTATTCCTGAATAAATTATATATCTTTATTTCAATCATCTCACCATATGATAATCGAATGAATGATTTAAACAATGTTCGTGAAAAGTGTTATGGACATTGACTGGAATAAGAAAAATACCAACACTTAAATAAAAATATTTTAATAAATTGTTGATGAAATCTTCAAAATTTTACACACACAAATATTCCTGAACCTCCCCTGTATTCTTTGATGGTCATGCGCACTGAACGCTTATAGTAGCTGCTTCGGCGCAACGGAGCAGCTCTTCCGGTTCAACGTTTCTCGTCGTCACAAAATTATAGTACACAGTTACCGTGGAGGATGCTAACGTTTAACAGTTCAATATGCATCAATTTAGTGCATTTAGAATAATATGGTTGAAAACTTATATTAAACAGTTACATATATAATTCAAGTTGTGAATTAAATGTGTGTTTGATAGTTATAAGAATAGGTCAGCATGCAAAGCGGAAATTAAGATTGGAAAAGCATTTATGAGTGGTGTGAACTTTGATTATTCTACAAACGAAAAACTTTTTACAAGTAAGTACATATTTAATATCCAAAATTATTGTTGCAGAAAATTAGAGTTCTTTAATTATCCATGGATAAAATTTGGTATTAATTATTTTAAAGTTTCTTTGGCCAATTTTAGATTATTCAAATTTTAATGTTCAAATTAATTTCAAAAGTTCACTTTTTCTTTGTTTGTTTGGAATTCCAAATTAAAAACTCAAATAACACAGACCTTATATTCCATTCTCGGCGTGGTGGACCTGCAACATCCCGTCTCTTTTCTTAGGTATTCCTTACCCAAGAAATACTCGTTTGGCACGTTTCACTTTCTCACAGGGGTTAATCGACATTAATATTATGAATTTTTTATTGATTTAGATTTAAAATTATTTCTTTTACTTTAAAGTTTTTACAAAAATCTTCTCAGAGAATTACATCCTAGTTCCTCATTCCCCAACTAACTCTCGACTCCCTTTTCTTTTTAAAAATCAACAACCTTTTTTACAATCTCTCAAACACAGCCTCCTAATTCGTTATTTTATTCAACAATTGTCAATGATAATGTTTTTTTATGGAAATACTGAATTCTTCAATTAAAATAGTCTTGGAGAGTGAAATCACTTGTATAAATGGTTTAACAATATCTTATAGAATATATAAATAGTCTTTTACATGTATTACAATGGTTTCAATCCTTGTAATTCCTTTTTTTTAGTAAATTTGTGTACAATTAATATACAATTTCTACAATCTAAATTTATGATTTATATATATGGAACTGTTTATTTTTTAATTCTTTAATTAGCACTAATTTCGCTTTATATAAACTCTAACTTAATTTCAAATTTACATTCTCTGTTTTATATTAACTTCCAACTCATTGAATTTAGGTTGGCAATATTATAACTAGATTCAATCACTTCCTTCATTGATTTCGATTTGATTACTAGATTTCTATGACATACAATATGGCTCTTATTCCAAATGTCATATTTCATACAGTTTTATTTTTATAAATTACTTTTTTCAAATTGCAACTTTTTATTGTATTTGCATATCGTTAATAAATTAGTGATTTGATTATTAATTCTTATTATTTCAGGTTTTGAACAAATTAACATCCTTTTCCCGATTCAAGTGTGGACATAGCAGCGTTCAGATTGATTTTAATGAAAATTGTTGACATTGACTTGACCTTAGGATTTATTTGTGAAGGTAACATTTTCTTAAGAATTAATTTCTATATTATCATTACCATTCTATTCCTTATCCTTAATCCATTTCTTAAATTGATGTACTCAATATTTTATAATACATTTGCTTAAGTCATTCATTCGTTTTATGTTAAATTTTGTTCTTAATTAGGTAGTGTCTAATGATACACCATACGTATATACAAAAAAATTCCTTTTTAATTCAATCTAATATATGAATATTTATCTATACTAGAGGACTGGCTTAACTCCCCTCAAATTTAAATTTTGAAAGGTGTCTATTTAGATAACTTCTTAAAATTTCAATTTTCAATCTGTAATCCATGCTAATCGATCTATAGATTTCAGCTCAGTACTTACATTTCTGATAACATTTTTATTCTTATTATTAAAATTTTTATGATATTCTTATAATTTAACCATATCAAACTCATTCCAAAATAATTTCTCATTAGGGACATAACAATAATGATTCTTACATTTTATTCTCATAATTCTTATTCTTATTAAATTATTCATATCTTATATTCCTTACTCTTTTCCACCGTTTCTTATTCAAAATCTCAATACTTATACTTCCTCCTTTACCTATCTATTCTTCTATTTTTTTTTATCTTTTATACTAAGAACATAATTTTTAATTATTTCAATGATTTCCTATAATTTCATATCAATTTTCAACCTATATTCATGTCAATTTATCTATTCTTATAGTCGAACCTTTAACTCTTTACTTTCTATCCATATTTATATTTATTTTCATATTTCTTAATCATAATTCATCAACTTTATTTCATAACTATATTCATTATATCATAATTTTCTCATCATATCTCCCTATCTCATAATAATTAATCATATCATATACTTTATAAATATTTCTTTCCATTATTTCACTATACTTTTCTCCCTAATTCCTATAAAATTTTTCTTGACATGAATATTTCCTACTTATATCTTGATTTGAAAACTTTCTTTCCTTCTCATCTCTTTTACTGTTTATTTAATTATTTCCTATCTTATCCTTCCTATTTCCTACCTGTCCTTATTAATGAGTGTTTATTTAATTTTATTATGTCCTTTATCTAAGAAATTCTCATAAAAATTTAATATTATACTAAAGTTTAACTTGCCATCTTTCTTTGATATTATTCATTTATCATTGATACATTATATTTCCTTATGTTTCAATTTTTTAGATTACATTGACCACGGATACTGTATGCTGCCTACTAGTACACTACCTATGAAAATTGAAAATCTTATGTTTAACTTGGTCATTATCTTCACGTTGTATATGAGAATACGTCTTATGAAGTAAAATCGAAAAAAAAAAACCTTACATCTACCTATACTACTATCTATTTACATGTAAGTAACATAATATTATCTATTCCTCTTATCACTCTTTTATGGTGAATTATACTTATAAATTGATTCTGTATTAAAAATACCCCTAATCATGTTTGTTCCTGGGTATGCCAATTTATAACTATTTTGTGCATTATCATTTATTATTTCATAAGGTCCCTCGAATGGCAATTGCAATTTAATACATTGGTCTTCTGCTTTATTAGATGTCTTTAATGCTCTGATTATAACCAATTCTCCTTTATTAAAGGTTGTTTTCTTCTTAATTTTCTTGTTCTGCTCCCGTATATATTTTTCTGCATTCCTCCTTATTCTGATATTCACCTTTTCTAGTGTCTCTTCTAGAGTAGTATCTCTATTCAGAATCCAGTTTCTTTTAGGTTGGATACCTTTCATTAAATAAATTGGACTTTCACCTGTTACCCCATGTGGTAAATTATTTATAAATTCTTCAATTTTGTCCAAATTTTCATCCCATCTAATATGTGTCTTTTGACAAAGAATTCTTAAATATTTTAAGATTTCCTTTATATATATCTCAGCTGGATTGGAGCTAGGTCTTCTAATACTAATAAATTGTAGTTTTATTTGTTCTTTATCACAATACTGCTTTAATTTTTTACTTTCAAAGTATGTAGCATGGTCAAGTATAATTCTCTCAGGTCTTCCTACTTCTTCTATATATTTTTCCAAACATTCTATTACCACCTTAGCCGTTGATCTCTTACATGGAAAAGTTTTAACAAATTTGGTATAAACATCAACTATTACTAATAAATCCTTATTACCCGATTCACTCCTAATTAAGTTTCCTATAAAATCCATTGCCACAATCTGTAATGGTTTATTTGTAATTATCGATTTTGCTGTCATGCTATTGTGGTAATTTTTTTCTTTGGCCAGTTGACATATTTGACAATATTTACATATTTCTTTCACTATACTCAAATCCTTCTTTGCCACATAATTTTCTCGAAACAAAGTCCATAATTTTCTTGTTCCTATGTGTCCATTCTCTTTATGTAGATGATGAATAATTTCCTGTGCAAACTCCTTACTTATTACAAATACTTCTCTGTCCTCCAATTTCTTATACCACACTTCATCAATTTTATAGGCACCTTTAACTTTCTCGTTATTAAAATGTCTCTGATCTTCTTTAACCTTTTCCAATGTAAATATCCCCTCTGTTTGGTACAATTGGTTTATTCCAATTTGAAATTTGGTTTGATTGTTCCCTACTTCATCTACTCTACTCAATGCATCTGCTACCACGTTTAATTTCCCTGGAATATATTTGATTTCGAATTCATATTCTTGTAACAACAAGATCCATCGGTGTACACGATTATTGGCATAGCGGTTTTTCAACATAGCTGTAAGTGCTGAGTGATCAGTTTCTAAAACAAACTTAGCTCCTAATAGATAGAATCTTAGTTTGCTAATGCAAAATACAACACTTGCCATTTCTAATTCTGTTATTGAATATTTCTTTTCTGCTGGCTTAGTCACTCTGGATATAAAACTAATAGGTACTTCTTCTCCATCTTGTATTTGAATTAATACCCCTGCCAATCTTTCTATTGAAGCATCCGTTCTCAAGATAAAAGGTTTGTCATATTGTGGATGAAATACTTTTAGGCTGTTTAGAAAAATTTCCTTTAACTCCTGAAATGCCTTTTCTCTTCTCTCGTCCCATTTCCATCTAATATCCTTCTTTAATAATTCTATAAGAGGAATTTATCTCTTACTTAGATCAGGAACTAACTTCTTGAAATAATTGATGATACCTAGAAACCCTCGTAAAGTTCTTAAGTTATGTGGTGTTTTATACTCTAGGATTGCTTTAATTCTCTCAGGATTCATTGTTATACCAGTGTCACTTAAAACATATCCTAAATAATCCACTTCTCTTTTATAAAACTGACATTTCTCTAAGTTTAATTTAAGTCCGGCATTTTCTAATTCCTTTAATATTATTTCCAGATGTTTATGATGCTTCGTTTCTGTTTCAGAAAAAATCAAAATGTCATCTATGTAGTGGAGAGTGAAATCTTCATACGGATTCAGGATTGTATGCAACGTTCGTACTAAGGCTGCACAAGAACTTTGGAGTCCAAATGGCACTACACAAAATTGATACACCACTCCATCTACCATAAATGCAGTGTATTGTCTACAATGATGATCCAATGGAATTAACCAAAAGCTATGCTTTAGATCTAATTTTGAAAATATATTAGCCTTTGTAATTCTTCCAAATATACCTTCAATATTTAATGGACTTTCGTATTGTTTTTTGGTAAATGTATTTATATTCCTAGCATCCAAACATATTCTAATATCCCCCGATTTCTTCTTTACACAGGTGATTGCACTTATGTATTGTGAATTAGATCTTTCAATAATACCGTCTTATAACATTTTATTAATTTCCTGATATACCTCTTGTTTTAATTTATAAGGTATAGGATAAGTTTTGATCTTAAAATTTTTTATTTCTGGTATGACTTCAATTTTGTGAACATATCTAGTCGCAACGCATACTTCCTCATTGAACAGCTTTTCGTGAGAATCAAGTAATTCATAGACTCTCTGTTTGTATTCCTCCGGACATAGTTCCTCCCTCATGTTTTGTTCTTCTTCAGCAATGTGATTTATTTGTCCAATTGCACATTCGTTTTTTCCTATATCTGTTTGATAATTTGTTATAAACGGTATTGTATGATTATTATATATAATGTTCTGCATTTTATAATTTATTATAATTCTATGTTCACTTAATTCATCTGTACCCATGATTATGTCATATTTTAAATTTTTCACAATCAACAATTGTACTGATAAAACCTCACCATTTAATTCTAGGTTTGTCATAATGGTTTTAGTAGTTTCATATAATTTTCTTTCATTTGCCCCTATTAATGATATTTTATTTGTATTTATCACCATAATATTGTCCTGTTTTAAATTGTCTACTATATTTTGATTTATAATGGAAACTTCGGAACCCGTATCTAATGAAACTCTACATTTAATGTTATCTAAATTTCCCTCTATAAATACTAATCTATTTAATTCTGGGTTTGTTGGTTCTTCATCTAATATAAATTCTCTAGGATGTTGATATTTAGAAGAATAGACAATATTATGCACATAAGAGCAACTTACTCGAAATTTGGATCAGAACTCGGGCCCTGATCACTATCCCTTCTTATCTCTTCCTGGTTTTGTATCATGTTCACCTGTCTTCTATCTTCACCTCCTCGACTATCTCTTTGATCATAATTCCTGTCTCTGTTTCCATTTCTTCTGTCCTCTTCATTATTTCTCCCCTCTCTTCTGTATTGTTGCCAGTTCCGATTACGATTGTCGTTATCATTCCCTCTTCCATAATTTTGGTAATTTCCTCCATTATATCCATTATTCCGATTCCCATTATTACCATTCTAATACCCATTACGATAGTTTCCATTTCCGTTTCTGTAATTATCATATCTCGGATTTCTATCATCCCGTCCTGGTCCTCTTCTCTCGTAATTTCGATTTTCATAATTTCTCTGATCATTTCTCCTTTCATTTTCTCTTCTATTCTGTCCATTCCCATTTTCATTTAATCGATTGTCTCTTGTATCGTTATGATTTGTATAGCTCCGTTCCACTCTTTGTAGATATCTTGATAAACTATCCATGACTTTAATATTATGAAGCGCTATTGTTTCAGCTACTTCTGAATTGAAATGTCTGCCAATGTATAGCACTAATTCCTCCTCCTTCATTCCCGGATCTAAGTACTGGGCTATATTATATAATTGCATCGCATAATTATTCAGGTTTTTGCTTTTCTTATAATCAAATTTCCCGAAGTATAACCGCTCTCTGAATGTTGCTTGTTGCAATTCTCCCCAGAAATAGGCTAAGAATTGTTGCTCGAACTCTTCTAGGCTTTGTATTAGTTCTTCCTTATTACAAAACCACAATAAAGCATGGCCCTGTAATATGCTCCTTATAATAAGCTTGATCTCAACAATATCTCTGATTCCTTTAATTTTGTTTCTAATTATTTTGAGGAATACTTTGGGATGTATATTGTTAATATTCCCATCAAATTTCACTCCGATTTCTAAATTGTGGAAATTTCCTGGGTATATATTGTTTCCTCCATTTCTTCTCAAATTTTCCTCCATTTCCTCTATCGTGATCCTTAATTTCCGATTCATTTCTTCGATTTCTTTATTCATTTGTCGATTTATGTCGTCGGTTATTGTTAGACTCATCCCCGTTCTCTCTTCAATCCGGCCATCCAAATCCTTAAAGTGGCAATGGGCGGGGCATCTCGCTAGAAGGACAGACGATAGATGGACCACAAAGATAACGCAATGGTATCCCCGAGGCGTGAAAAGACCAAGAAGACGCCCCAACTTAAGATGGGACTACGACATAAAGAAACTCGCAGGATCAACTTGGGGCCGCATAGCTAGCAATAGACAACAATGGGCCCACATGGAAGTGGAATATATAAATATGTAAAGGGAGGCTACACCATAACAAAATGGTTGAATAAGCTACATATGATGATGATGATGATGATGTATATATATATATATATATATATATATATATATATATATATATATATATATATATATATATATATAGTGGATATGTTATATTTATATATACTTATATGATTTACCTTTATTTACCCGTTTTTACCTTCGGCTAGCCCTATATGATTATATGAAAATTTTTTAATTGTATGTATTGTTTAAATTTTATATTACAGTCGGAAGCATGAGACTTCTCTCTTTGAGTCCTGGACACCTATTAGAAAAAATTTTTACACATATGAACATTTACTTATTATGATTTCGTGATAGGTCTATTCCTGAATAAATTATATATCTTTATTTCAATCATCTCACCATATGATAATCGAATGAATGATTTAAACAATGTTCGTGAAAAGTGTTATGGACATTGACTGGAATAAGAAAAATACCAACACTTAAATAAAAATATTTTAATAAATTGTTGATGAAATCTTCAAAATTTTACACACACAAATATTCCTGAACCTCCCCTGTATTCTTTGATGGTCATGCGCACTGAACGCTTATAGTAGCTGCTTCGGCGCAACGGAGCAGCTCTTCCGGTTCAACGTTTCTCGTCGTCACAAAATTATAGTACACAGTTACCGTGGAGGATGCTAACGTTTAACAGTTCAATATGCATCAATTTAGTGCATTTAGAATAATATGGTTGAAAACTTATATTAAACAGTTACATATATAATTCAAGTTGTGAATTAAATGTGTGTTTGATAGTTATAAGAATAGGTCAGCATGCAAAGCGGAAATTAAGATTGGAAAAGCATTTATGAGTGGTGTGAACTTTGATTATTCTACAAACGAAAAACTTTTTACAAGTAAGTACATATTTAATATCCAAAATTATTGTTGCAGAAAATTAGAGTTCTTTAATTATCCATGGATAAAATTTGGTATTAATTATTTTAAAGTTTCTTTGGCCAATTTTAGATTATTCAAATTTTAATGTTCAAATTAATTTCAAAAGTTCACTTTTTCTTTGTTTGTTTGGAATTTCAAATTAAAAACTCAAATAACACAGACCTTATATTCCATTCTCGGCGTGGTGGACCTGCAACATCCCGTCTCTTTTCTTAGGTATTCCTTACCCAAGAAATACTCGTTTGGCACGTTTCACTTTCTCACAGGGGTTAATCGACATTAATATTATGAATTTTTTATTGATTTAGATTTAAAATTATTTCTTTTACTTTAAAGTTTTTACAAAAATCTTCTCAGAGAATTACATCCTAGTTCCTCATTCCCCAACTAACTCTCGACTCCCTTTTCTTCTTAAAAATCAACAACCTTTTTTACAATCTCTCAAACACAGCCTCCTAATTCGTTATTTTATTCAACAATTGTCAATGATAATGTTTTTTTATGGAAATACTGAATTCTTCAATTAAAATAGTCTTGGAGAGTGAAATCACTTGTATAAATGGTTTAACAATATCTTATAGAATATATAAATAGTCTTTTACATGTATTACAATGGTTTCAATCCTTGTAATTCCTTTTTTTTTAGTAAATTTGTGTACAATTAATATACAATTTCTACAATCTAAATTTATGATTTATATATATGGAACTGTTTATTTTTTAATTCTTTAATTAGCACTAATTTCGCTTTATATAAACTCTAACTTAATTTCAAATTTACATTCTCTGTTTTATATTAACTTCCAACTCATTGAATTTAGGTTGGCAATATTATAACTAGATTCAATCACTTCCTTCATTGATTTCGATTTGATTACTAGATTTCTATGACATACAATATGGCTCTTATTCCAAATGTCATATTTCATACAGTTTTATTTTTATAAATTACTTTTTCCAAATTGCAACTTTTTATTGTATTTGCATATCGTTAATAAATTAGTGATTTGATTATTAATTCTTATTATTTTAGGTTTTGAACAAATTAACATCCTTTTCCCGATTCAAGTGTGGACATAGCAGCGTTCAGATTGATTTTAATGAAAATTGTTGACATTGACTTGACCTTAGGATTTATTTGTGAAGGTAACATTTTCTTAAGAATTAATTTCTATATTATCATTACAATTCTATTCCTTATCCTTAATCCATTTCTTAAATTGATGTACTCAATATTTTATAATACATTTGCTTAAGTCATTCATTCGTTTTATGTTAAATTTTGTTCTTAATTAGGTAGTGTCTAATGATACACCATACGTATATACAAAAAAATTCCTTTTTAATTCAATCTAATATATGAATATTTATCTATACTAGAGGACTGGCTTAACATATATATATATATATATATATATATATATATATATATATATATATATATATATCGGCTATTCACTCTTGTCAGAGTGGTGGCCGCTCTTTTGAGTTCTTAGACTTCTTTCTTTGCGGGGAGTCACCTCGCGTTTTTCTTGTTTGTTTTCCTATAGATTGTCGTGTCTTTTTGCTTTTTCTGTTATCTTGTTCCATTTTTTCCGGTCCTTTATATCTGTTTTCCAATATCTTATATCCAATTTTCTCATATCTTCCTTAACTTGATCTTCCCATCTTGTCTTCGGTCTTCCTTTTGGCCTTGCTACTTGTGGTATCCAACTACTTATTCTTCTTATTATTGTTGTCGGCTCCCTTCTGAGAACATGCCCGTACCATTTTAATCGTTGGGCTTCTATGAACTTCACAACATCCTGTCCTTCCATTTTTTGTCTACTTTCATGGTTCATCATAGTTCTGAAGTCGCCCGCTTCTGTTCTGACTGGTCCAAAAAATTTCCTCAATATTTTCCTCTCGGCACTACTTAAAGTTTCTTAATTTTCATTTGTCAAGGAGACTGTCTCTGCGGCATATGTCATTGTTGGTCTGATATCGGCTTTATACAGTTTCAATTTGGTGTTTTTGGTTAGATGTTTATCTTCAAGAAATTTGCTGTATTTCCAGTATGCTCTGTTTCCTGATTTTACCCTTTCTGCCACCTCTATACTTCTGTCGTTCTTCTCGTTTATCGTAACGCCTAAGTATTTGAAGTTTGCTACTTTTTTAAACTTGTGGTTCTGTACTGTGATTTCTTTTATACTCTCTGTTGTTTCTCTGCTGACTAACATATATTTAGTTTTTCCTGGGTTTATCTCCAGACCTCTGCTTTTTGCTTCTTCAATCAGGTCACCTAGTATTTTATCCAAATTGCTCCTATTCCTTGCTATAAGTACCAGATCGTCTGCTTACCCTATTATTTGTGTCATGTTCTGGGCTATTGTTGTGCCTGTTTCTATCATATATATATATATATATATATATATATATATATATATATATATTATATTATAATATGTTTAATATCCTTCAATTGTAATTGCTTAATTTTAATGTAATCCTTCCTGTAAAGATAAATTTCAATTCGCCTCACGTTATTGTATATTGTCGCAGCGACAGCTCTTGTACATGCAACTTAAAAATTTATGTAAGAAATTTCAACTTTGACAGTAGTTGTCAAAAATATGCCCGGCTCTAATAAATATTAATTTGGTATTTCTAAAAATGAATTTATATGTATAATCGACCTATTACTCTTCTCTCAGGGTGGGATCAAACTGTTAAAAAATTAATTATTCAAAATTTATTTAAATTTTTACGTATCTTCAAATTATCTGTTTCACTATTGTTCAGAACCTATAGTAACTGTATGTTTAATATTATAAAAGGCACTTCAAATATCTGATGACGTTTCCAATATTTCTGTCACTGAAAATTATCAACTGTCACTGATTTGATCGACAGTTTTATTTATTGAAAAATGTTTAATTTTGTAAAATTATGTTATAAAAAGACTATATCGAGTAGGAATGCAAAATTCTATATTATACTACCAGATACAAACTAACAAATTAATATTCCCCAAAATAATTACAAACGAAACAACAGTCGTAATTTCTACGAAATTGAAAATTACTACAACCTATATGCTATAAATTATTCGAATGAAAAACGTTTAATAAAAGTTCCAATTGTTGATCTAAATCTGGATGTGTATAAATGTCAAAAACAAGCTTCACTCAAATTTGTCTAATTTCAAAAATTTTCTTCTCTTATGTGAATATCCTTATATGACTTATTAATTTTGCTTGCAATCAAAAATTTAATAGATGCATCTATGTCAAATTTTATTTAAAATAGGCCTTATTATTTCTCGAGAAATTATTGTAAAATAACTGGATTGGACTCACCAACTAATGACTGGACAACTCGTACAATTATAAATGACCTTAGAATTCAGGATACCTTCTAAATTTTATTCAAAAGTCTCGAACCACATTCACTACACACGATGCAATTCTTATTAGAATTATGCACGCACTGGCTTTATAATGAAATGGCTTTTGAATCTGGTTGTATAGATATACAACTTCTACGATCTACCACAAAATTGAGACAACTCTAATTATGATGTTGCCTCTTCGGGGTTTCAAACACAACTCACTAAACTTTTGCCAACATAAATAATCTCCTTTCCGTTGGTTACCGAATTTTCATGTTTTTGAAAAATTACTAATCTATGATAATGTTGCTAGCTGAGACCTCTATATTTTGAAATTTCAAATATTTTCTCCAAATCATAATATGTTCCATCTATCATTAGATATATTCTACATAAATGTCATCAAAATTTGAAATATCAAATTTGATATTCCTACTGAATCTTTCAAAATTAGTGAATTTACATATAACACAGTGTGTATCAAAAGTATGGCAGTCAAATATAAATGAATTTCCTTATGTTCTACTTTTCTTTTAAATTTCAAATAGAGGATCTGTATTAATATATATATATATATATATATATATATATATATATATATATATATATATATATATACATATATATCTAATAAACTGCATTTTACAGAGTAGCTGACAATATCCACCGATAGAAGTTGTTACCTGTTTTCACAATAAATGAAAAATCTGTGAGAATAAATTAACCTTATTTCCAATTTTAATCCAACTTCCGCTGAATGTCATATATCTTTTCCGATTAAAATAAAGCTGGAAATAAATGGGAACATAAATTAAATAATATATTATTCATTGGAAGGAATTAGAACTTAACAAATTTATTGCTTATTTCGGAGAATGGAGGATTTCGAGTTGTTGATTAACAATTGAAAACTGTACAGGTGTTACAGGTTTAATGAAATTCTTTCGAATAATAAATTATATACCGAGGGTTCTAGATAAAATGATATTTGTAAGATTCTTTCTTTAATTATTATTATGAATAATAACTTGATTTGTGAAATTTTTGGTACTTCACTCACAATTTACAGATAATTATCCTCAATTTTGCAATTGAAACTTTCCGAATTAAATTTACTTGGATTATAGATACCAAGTTTCACGGTGGAATGGGAATATTTGGACAGATAATGCAATTACGTTACAACTAAGTTTGCAATTACATACTCGGTGATTTATTTCAGAAGTGCAACTAGTTAAGCTCTATGTAAATACTTTAACTACAAGATACAACGCTGACTAATTGTTCAATCTTCCAATATTTGAAACTTGGAGGAAACTATTTGTAATTAGAATAATATACCGAAAAAAAAACAATAGATAAGAAATTCTCTAAAATACACTCTAATGACGCTATATACCGATGGAAACAATATGTGTATTTTTAAATATGACAATTTTCTGTTACAATCCTTTATTGCCGATACCTACAGCATACAGACTGTTAATGGCCACTATCGACCATTGAAGTGAAGAAATTAAGAAAAACAGTGTTATTTGGTAATTAATATTAAAGTATAAACCGAAAGCAATACCTGAACAAAAAATTAACGGTAATTATAACTTTTTAACACCGAAAACTATTTTTAAAAACTTTATTTTTACAATATAATTAAAATTACAATACTTGCTAATAGTGAACCGATAATGCTAAGAATGAACTAATTTGACCAACAACGTCTAACAACTACTCTAATAATGAACCAACCTAAACTACAACCTGAATAATAATGCATTTGTATATACATATATATATATATATATATATATATACACATATATATATATATATATATATATATATATATATATATATATATATATATATATATATATATATACATATATATTGTAATGTTTTTGTTATTTATTTAACCAATAAACGGGTGGGATAAATTTTAAACACTCGGTATTGCTACTTACTAATTTATTTAAACACTAACTCACTAACACTCATTTATATGTACTTAACTAGTCACTTATATTTAATTTATATGCACACTAACTTATTAATTTATAACACTTCTATATTCACTTAATTACTGTTTAACTCACTATGGCAAATTATAAACTGAACCCATCCGCTGATCGGTCCTGTATTTATATCGAAAACTTTCTTTACTAGAACATTCGGTATGGGACATGCCCTTCGCGATATTTCTGGAAATGCCTTCCGAGATATTTCTTAAAATGCCTTTCGAGAACATGTTTAGAAAGGACGGTCACAATAAATCCCATAGACCTTCTCAGAATTCGGCGCGCTCGCCTTTTTCTTAACTCCGTTAACATAAGGTTACAGGGCCGTACTTAGTATCTGCTTCGGTGTGCGAGTTCGTAACATTACCCCCTCCTTAAATGAAAGTTTCTCCTGGAACTTTTGTGTAGCCGAGACTGGATGTTTGAATCGGCAACTAGCCCCATTTCTACACTTTCCAATCTTATGAAAATAGCAGGGCACCGTCTTCATCGGATACTGATAACGGGGGTTGTAGCTGCAAATCAATATCCGGACACCGGTATCTTGAAATATAATCTCTACCATGTTCCTGATGATTCGCCAATCCAACTGGTTACTCGCTATCTTAGGCATAGCCAGTTTCTTCACGTTGGATTCCAACACGTGGCCTCGGAGGTTTCGAAGTGCTTCCCACACATCGCGGTAGGTAGATCGATCTTGGAATTCATTTTTAGTTACTACGTAGAAGACGTACCGCGAATTATGTTTCAGTTTCAGTGTCTTGCCAGGGGCTGGAATCTGGTCTTCAAGTTTTTCTAATTGCCCGAACTTCTTTCGAAAGACGGTTGCCAACCCTCGTGCGTTCTTGATACGGGCGGGGATGTTGAATGCCAGTGAATAATCTTCTGGGAGAGTGAACAAATCTTGTTGTTGTTCCGAAGTGACTCCATATCTAGCTTTCCCGGTACCTCCATACGCGCCCATAAATTCATCGAAGGTGAGGTCAGACACATCTCGAATAAGGTTTACTCCTTCCTCTATGTCATGGTCTCCTTCGAATGGCGCTAGTCGGTGTCGGTGAACTACTTTTGGTTTTCCGTTGGGGATCTTGCTTATGCGATATAAAACATCATTGATCCTTTTCTTGATCAAGTATGGACCTTCCCAGGATTTTTGTAATTTTGGAGAAAACCCTTTTCTCCTCGCCGGGTTGTGTAACCATACTTTGTCCCCTTCTTTAAAACCGCCCTCTGTGGCCTGCGTGTCGTACCGACTTTTCATTCTGTCGCTGGCAACTTGAAGATTTGTTCGAACTAGTTCATGAATATCGTCCAGCCTTCTTCTCAATTGGATCACGTAGTCTTCGCCTGCTATATCTTCTCCGGGCCGACAGCCAAATTCCAGGTCACAAGGAAGCCTCATTTCACGTCCAAACAGGATTTTCGCAGGTGTTTCACCCGTGGACTCATTGACGGCAGATCGATAAGCCAATGCGAATAGGGAGAGATACTGGTCCCAATCTCTCTGATGGCTGGATACTACTTTGGACAGGTATTTTCCAATAGTCCTGTTCATTCTCTCGACCATTCCATCTGACTGTGGATGTAATGCTGTTGTTCTGGTCTTCTTCATTCTCAGCTTGTCGCAAATCTCCTGGAATAGATGGCTTTCGAAATTTCTTCCCTGGTCACTGTGGACTTCCATGGGCACTCCATATCGGCTGATGAATTCTTTCACCAATAAATCCGCGACAGTTGTGGCCTCTTGGTTCGGGATAGCGTAAATTTCCACCCACTTTGTAAAATAATCCATTACAATCAGTATGTACTCGCTACCATTTTCTGTCGTTGGAAATGGTCCAGCGATATCTAAAGCAATCCTTTCGAAAGGGCTTCCAACATTGTACTGTTTCATGGGTGCCTTTCTCTTGCGATGTGGTCCATTACTTGCAGCACAAGTCGTACATTTCTTACACCAGTCCTTCACATCGTCGGAGCTGTTCATCCAATAAAACCTTTCACGAACTCGCTGAAGGGTTTTCTTCACTCCCAGATGACCTCCCGATGGACTGTCGTGTAACTTCCTCAGTACCTCAGCTACTCTTGTTCTCGGGATAACTAGCTGTCTCCTCATCTCAGAACCATCATCGTTCTCAAGGACTCTTTTCAACAGCCCTTCTTCCAGGACAAGGGAGTCCCACTGAGCCCAATACGCCTTGAGTTTCGGTGAAAGTCTTGACACTTCTTGCCAGGTAGGTCGCCGGTTTTCTTTCTTCCATTGCCGGATCATCTTCAGGTGAGGATCATTCTCCTGATCTTCTCTGATCCTGGTGGGTGACCATTCCTCGTTGACTACAGTAGTTCTTGAAACTGCAGCTTCCCTAGATTCCACCTTGTTGCAGTGGGAGCAGTCTGTTGGGCACGGCCGTCTGGACAGGGAGTCGGCATTTCGGTGACTCACACCAGCTCGATGTTCGATGTTGAAATCGTATTCTTGAAGTCGTTCAATCCATCTAGCGATCTGGCCCTCGGGATTCTTGAACTGCATCAACCACTTAAGTGCTGCATGACCAGTCCGGATTAAAAACTTCCTACCATAGAGATACTGGTAAAAGTGTTCCACGGACTTCACTACTGCCAAAAGTCCTCTTCTTGTGACGCAGTAGTTTCGTTCTGGTTTGGAGAGGACTTTACTGAAATATCCCAGCACTCTTTCTTGCCCTCCTTGGATCTGTGAGAGCACTCCACCAATTCCTACGTTGCTTGCGTCAGTGTCAAGAATAAAGTCTCCCTCTGGTAATGGATATCCTAATATCGGCGCCGAGGTTAAATGCCTCTTCAAAGTTTCAAAAGCCGTTTGACAGTCTTCGTCCCATTGGAAAGCTCTTGCTTCTTCTGTAAGTCGCGTTAGAGGCTTGGCAATATCTCCAAACTTCCTGATAAATCTTCTGTAATACGTGCAAAGTCCAAGGAAACTCCTAATTTGATGTTTGTCGGTTGGTTGCGGCCATTGCTGAATGGAAGCAACTTTCTCTGGATCCACCGCCACTCCTTCATTGCTCACTATATGACCTAGATAGTTGACTCGGTTTTGGAACAGCTGACATTTCTTCGGGTTTAACATGAGCTGGGCAGCTTGGAGTCGTTTGAATACGTCTTCCAAATTTTTCAGATGTTCGTCAAATGTCTTCCCCAGTACTACGATGTCGTCCAAATAGACCAGGCATGTCTTCCAAGACAACCCTCTCAAGACATTTTCCATAAGTCTTTCAAATGTCGCAGGCGCATTACAGAGCCCGAATGGCATGACGTTGACTTGCCATAATCCAGATCCGGTGGTAAAGGCAGTCTTCTCTTTATCTTCTGGGTCCATTTCTACTTGCCAATAACCAGACTTCAGATCCAAGGTGGAAAACAGTTTGCTGTCGGCCAACGTGTCTAGCGTATCTTCAATTCGGGGCAGAGGATAGCTGTCTTTCTTCGTCACGTTGTTGAGCTGGCGATAATCCACGCAGAATCTCGTAGTTCCATCCTTTTTCTTGACGAGCACTACTGGAGACACCCATGGACTAGTAGATGGTTCTATCATTTTTTCTTCTGCCATCTCTCGAATTATTTTTTCAGCTTCCTCTCTCTTCGCTCGTGGAAGTCTTCGAGCTGATTGTCTAATTGGCTTAGCATTACCAGTATCGATTTTGTGTTTGACGGCTGATGTTCTGCCAGTCTTTCCTCCTTTTGGTACGTATAAGCCTCGATACTGCAAGAGAAATTCTCTCATTCTCTTTTTTTCAGCTCGATCCAAAGATTGACCAGCTACTGATAACATTTGTTCGAATCTGGCATTGGAATTGTCAGTGGTCGTTGTCTGACGAACTATAGACGTCACTGGTACGCAGGATCCAATCTTGGTTTCCTTCTTGATGGTAATTGGGTAATCATTCACGTTTATCACACGTACTGGGATATCTTTCGCCGATGTAACCAATCCTTTTCCAATGAGTACTCCTTTGCCAACTTCTTCGTCATGGTTCCTTGGCTCCATCATAACCGGTGTACCTTCCTCCATGATTCCCTGTAGCCGTGCTACTATCATGGTTTCGCTTCGTGCAGGTAGAACGGTATCTTCCTGTACAGCTGCCAACACCGCGCTGCCTTCATATGGATGCAGGAATACCTCCTCGGAACCCACTTTAATTGTTCTGTTTCTGAAGTCTAATTGGAAACCGTGTACATTCATTACGTCCATTCCCAGAATCACGTCTTCTTCAATGTCAGCTACGATTACCGTATGCGTGAACTTTTCTGCGCCAATTCCCAATTGGATTTGTGTCTCACCGTGAACGTTGGCGCTCTCACCTGTAGCGGTCCGCAGTCGCAGTCTCGTTGGTAAAAGCTTCTTCTTGGAGTTTATTAGTTCTGGTCGTATAATGGTTCTAGTTGCTCCAGTGTCAATCAGCAGAGCATATTTCTTGCCATTTACTTCGCCATCCACATATACAAGAGCAGCTGTCAATGCGTCAACTAATGTTTTGGGATGGGCTAAACGAAGCGTCCTCTGCATATCGGGGTCACGTAAGCCATCAATAAAGGCCTGGATGCCCAGACATTCCATCATGTTCTCTGGTGCTGACGGATAAGCAAATCGAACGAGTCGAGCAATATCCACTTCATACTCTTGAAGGGCTTCATCGCGTTTCTGCCTTCGGTTCTTCAGTTGGGACTGGTACAAATGTTCTAGATGTTCGTGACCGTACCGCATGTCCAACCTCTTCTTCAGCAGCTCGAAATCATCCGTTTCTTCCAGAGGTATCGTCTGAAGTATATCTAAGGCATCTCCCCGAAGCGCGATAGTTAGGTTCACTGCTTTCTCCTTATAGGACCAATTATTCACTCTAGCGGCTGCTTCGAACTGTTTTACGTAATTGGTCCACGATGTCTTTCCGTCGAATGTTGGGGTCTTGACTCGTGCAAAACTGCCAATGTCCTCTATCCTGGAAGTTATTTCTGGCTTGCAGGGTTTTATATGTTCAATCTTCTTTCCTTCTGCTGGCGTGTCTTCTGTTCTTAAATCTGCCATATTTCTCTCCAATTCCTTGATTTTCTTGTCTATCGTTGTTATCTTGTTCTCCATGTCTGATTTTAGAGACGAAATTTTATTCTCGACTTCAGCAGCAATGTAATTTTTCAATGATAATATATCTGCAGAAATATCATTCTTCATAGCAGAAATCTCGCTTTTCATTGTGGTAATTTTCTCGTCCATACTGGTAGAAACCTTGTCCATGTTAGCGGAAATATCGTTCTTCATAGTTGAAATATCGTTCTTCATATCAGAAATCTTCTCGTCCATGTTAGCAGAAATATTAGCAGAAATGTTCTCTTCCATGGCAGAAATTTTCCCGTCCATGTTAGCAGAAATTGACGAGATTAAGGTGGAAGCTTCGTCATTGAATAAAAATGATTCTGGATCAAAGCCGTCATTTTCCAGTGCCACTTTAAGTCTTTCTACTAATTCGCTTTTCTTACCGGACGTTTCCAACTCACGATCGTCCAATTCTGCTCTTAATTCCGTCACTTTGAGATCACATAGTCTCTTGGCCATTTTTACGTAGCAATTTATTTATATTATCCCACTTCTGACACCAATGTAATGTTTTTGTTATTTATTTAACCAATAAACGGGTGGGATAAATTTTAAACACTCGGTATTGCTACTTACTAATTTATTTAAACACTAACTCACTAACACTAATTTATATGTACTTAACTAGTCACTTATATTTAATTTATATGCACACTAACTTATTAATTTATAACACTTTTATATTCACTTAATTACTGTTTAACTCACTATGGCAAATTATAAACTGAACCCATCCGCTGATCGGTCCTGTATTTATATCGAAAACTTCCTTTACTAGAACATTCGGTATGGGACATGCCCTTCGCGATATTTCTGGAAATGCCTTTCGAGATATATCTTCAAATGCCTTTCGAGAACATGTTTAGAAAGGACGGTCACAATAAATCCCATAGACCTTCTCAGAATTCGGCGCGCTCGCCTTTTTCTTAACTCCGTTACCATAAGGTTACAGGGCCGTACTTAGTATCTGCTTCGGTGTGCGAGTTCGTAACTATATATATATATATATATATATATATATATATATATATATATATATATATAAAAAAGATGAAAAGATGAAATAATAACGCGTGGAATATAAAACAAAGACAGAATTAGCGGGCATAGCACGCAAAAGAGGTTACAGAGAATGAGTGGTAACCGTAGACATGCATGTTTCTAGCTCATTAGCCTTCATCGGTACGGCATAACCAAGAAAAGGTGTACAACTTGGGAGCAAGGATGTTAATTGAAACATGAGAAAACACAAACAACGGATTTCAACAAGATAACCAAACGCACATTTGTGCCTTCAAATGGAAGATCCCAAGTTTTCAGGACAACAACCAACAGAGACACGGAGGCGTCTATAGCTCTCCTGTCTGAACCTTCCGACCCTGGAATTAATGAAAAGATGAAATAATAACGCGTGGAATATAAAACAAAGACATAATTAGCGGGCATAGCACGCAAAAGAGGTTACAGAGAATGAGTGGTAACCGTAGACATGCATGCGGCTAGCTCAAATATATATAGTCGGGCATGAGACTCTTTACTCCCTTTGAGTTCAGGCCTATAGCATTGTTATCTGTCAACAAATATCTTGTTTTTCACAATTAATAATGAATTAGTTGTTTTTATCTATGATTTGAAATAAGAAATATACCTTGTCTAAATTTCGGTTGAGACGCCTATGTTATCAAACCTATTCCTGTATTTAGAATTGACACTTGAAATGATTTGAATAACTATTTCCTGTTTCTGATATTGGGTATTGAAACGACAATGAAGAACACTGTAATTATATATTATCAAAAATGCAATGGAAATTGGAAAAAAACTACATATATCAATACAAATC
The DNA here is from genome assembly GCA_963921935.1 of Galeruca laticollis. Lineage (NCBI taxonomy): Eukaryota > Metazoa > Arthropoda > Insecta > Coleoptera > Chrysomelidae > Galeruca > Galeruca laticollis. The sequence continues at coordinate 73,654,675 of OY998181.1, forward strand.
GTTATGACTTTACGCAAATTTAAATTGTTTTAAATGGCCAAATAAGAAAATTTTAAATTGGTTAACCAATAAAATTACGCTACACTAACCTTCACTGAACAATGGTTTCTTCTTGGCACCAACAATCTCCTATAACACAACGTTTGTATTATTGTGTCTACTGCCTTTACTCTCGCTGGACTCCAACTAGACACAACTCCTCCAGGTAAGTTTTGGATTTCTCTTTCTTGATATACTTTAGACTATTTTATTCATCTTCTTTTCTCCCACAATCTGGTTTCTTTCGTTTAAATATCTTTTTAAATAATGCTTTCAGGTATATATTATTATTCTATAGCCTTTGATTTTTTATCTATTCTAATTACTTATCTTCTGTTTCTTCACTTATCTTTCAAATCTTCTCAAATTACTTCTTTAACTTTATTTAACTTCTTTTTATACTTTTCTTCCAATTATATGAGGACTATACTTATATTTTCTTGAAATTTTCTTTTCATATCTCCTCCCTCAACAATATCACACTGCATACTCCTCATCGCTTCAAAATCAACAAAACTGTTTTTTCTCCCCGTTGTTATGGACAAAATTGATCATCTAACTAGATTTTCCTATCACTATCTACATATCCGAGGTGTTTTTATTTAATTTCATATCTTTTTATAAAAAAACCTCTTAATCTGTATTACCCTTCCATTCTGAGATAAACGAATCTACAATTTAATTATTTTCAAAACGTATATAATTCTTTTCAATTTCTATTAAAATTGTGTCACAATTATTATTTCTCATAAACTTGGCCTAAAAAATTATCAATCAGAATTACATAGTTCTATGAGAACTAACTTCTGTCGCCGGCGTCTAATTTCTGTCGCGGCATCAAATTTATGTTGCGGGCATTCCATGCTTTGAAAGTAAATTTGACATTGAAATCTTATAGACAGTTCGCTGTGTCATAATAATAATAAACATCAAAAATAATGATTTTGCTACTAATTCTTATTAAACATGATGTTTTATAATAATCTAAATACATTTATTCATTCTTTTAGGGTTTTAGATACTTTTTATGACGTATATGCCACATTTACAAGTTATTATATTGTTTAAAGATGATTTATGGTCTGATATAAAAGTATGAGTTGAATTATTTTATGAAGCATTGATAGAATGGTGAATGTTTTGAATATTATTTTAGCACCTGAATATTTACATTAAACAAACGATATCATAGGTATAAACTCCATATATATTTCAGTTTAACCTCATTCATATGATGAAAACAAACAATTCCCGATGTTTTGGTGATTTCCAACCAATTTCGCGCTTGAAAACCTCACACACCAACACCTTCAACCCTTATAGACTCAGTGATGATATATATATATATATATATATGTAATGTCGTGGAATTCATGTGTTTTTAATTTCAAACTGTAAACGATGAAACTTGATTTAGTCAATCAGTCAATAATAAACGTTGAGAAAGTTCCTAACCCAGGGACGAAACGTCAGAAACGATAAAATGTTTTAATTAATTACACAACCTGACACCCAAGAAATAGAAAAATAAATTATTTAAGGAGGTTGAAGAAAAATAATACTTTATATATATATATATATATATATATATATATATATATATGTATATATATATATATATATATATATATATATATATATATATTGGAACAGTATAAACTGTCCATATAGAAAGATATTAGTCCTTAACAATATTATTTAATGACACATTCAAATAAACCTCAATTTGGTTATAGTTTAAAAACAATGTTCTTAATATTAGATCTCACATAGAGGAAGATAAATTATTGTCAATAAGATTCAAGTTCATAATGTATTCTTTCAGAATGATAGAATATTAGAGTCTAAATCGTTATAAGTAATCCATAGGGATGAAATGCATCGTACTAGGTAGTCATATAATAACATGTGTATTATAATTAATCCATTTACTAACAAGATGGGTTAAGTTATGTATGGACTATCCTAATTACTCTTGTTAGGAAATATTGAAGCAAAAATGACTGAAACTTTCATTTAATATTGAAACAATGTAATTTATTGTAAATCGAAGAGGTTAAATAAGATAGGAAATATTTCTTTCAAATATTTGTATTCAACACAAAGTGTGTGACACCAGAAGGAAGCAGTACTAAACAGTGGTCAAGTGTTTCACTATAAACAGTAATATAGGGTGAAAAAGTGTTTCTAATAAGAAAAACTTTGAAATTCAATTCAATATCAAGAACTGTCAAACTCAAATTTATTTATAAAATTTCGGACTTTATAACAATTTTGGGGGAAAAGGACATACTTTGGGTAATATAGTAGATCGTAACCTTTAATTTTAATATGTTTAAAATTAGTTTTTAGAAAAATTCATATTTTTTATATGTAATAAGTGAGGTTATGTTAATCAAATTTGTCGAGGCAGTCGGTATTTGAACGTGGTAGACGGAGCTGTGTATCATTTTTGCTCCACAGTCATTTGTTTCCATGACGTAGATTAACAGAGGTAACTATAATAAAAAAGGAATCGTCAAGATTGTTTACCTGTCGAGAAGTGACAGCAAAATTTATGTTGACGTAGAAAATAGATAATTTGAACATTATATGACATAAATCATTATCAGAAATCTATATGGAAGAGTATTTTTCAATAATATAATTTCGTTTGTAACCTGTTATCCGGAAGAAGAGTTTCCTAGCAGATGAATTCGCATATCCACTGCGAATTGCCTAATGCCATAGTGGTTTACATAGTGAATTGCTGATGGACAACTAAAATAAAAACAATAAAGATATTATCTCTTGGTAAGTTTATCCATAATTTACTTACCCTAAATTCAATCCATAATAATAATCCGAACAACAACAGAAGACAGTCAAGATAAATCTGAATACAATTGCAAGGTTAAGTTTGACGTAACGAACTCGCACTAGATAAATGTTTCATAATGGGAAATTTCCCATCTATTAAATTGTTTTGAATTATTTTCATAAGTTCATCATCTCTATTTTAAATATCTATGTAAATAAATGTATTTGTTTTTCTATATTGAAGTTTTAATGAACAGTTTGTTTTGTTTTTAATTGGACAGTTATACAGTACAATCAAGGGCATAGAGTAAACTTATTTGTCTATGTTCGAGAGTTTTACTAATCTCCATGACCCGTACGCCTTGAGAGGAATCACATGCTCAAATATAATACCTACAGGGGTAGAATGAAAAGTACCAACGTCTCAGTCATCAAGAAATATAAACAATTATTTTTCTAAATTTATATAGGCGCCCAAAAGAAGAAGACGTAGTAAAATTAACGCTATAATATATATATATATATATATATATATATATATATATATATATATATATATATATATATATATATATATATATCTAAGGGTAGTTTTCGGGACTATTTCAGGAAGCTTATGGTTGTTTTGGGGATATTTGGTGTTTTTAAGGACAGTCCTCGTAAGAATGAATAAAGTATAGGTTCTTTTGAGGACGGTCCTCGAAAACACATTATGATATATCTATTGGTAGTATTGAGGACCAAGTATATTAATTGAAAATTGAAATTTAGGTTACGTCTTTATAGACACTTTTCTTCAAAACAATAAGCGAGTTAACCCTATAAAGGAATTAAATGAGTACCATTGTTATTCAAACGTTCTTCAGTAGTTTTTAAAGGAAGATAGACTATAATTGAGTACAAATCATAATAGATACCGAATAGTAAATTGTACCAATCGCAGAGCAGGGATTTCATTTCTCACTAGTCCGAAGGGAATTTATCGGACAGGTGTGAAATACACGTTACTTTGTGAGTGAGTTAACATTTCGTAATATACGTTTTTTATAAAAAAAATTTGGGACAGTAGTTGAAACTTTTTAATAAATGCACATTGTAATGAACTTTTGTAGTAAAAATAAAAACATAAAAACGGGCATGTAAAAACTAATATTTCAGCATAAACAATTATAATTGCTTTTTTTCATTTGATTTGATATACAAGTTTTAATAACAACTGGACTTCGGTTTTTTAAAGCCGGATACAACTTTTGTATCTCTTGTATGCTCTTTAATGAAGGATAATTGTTGTTATCAATGGTGTCTCTAGAAACAGCCATTGCTGTTTGTTTCTCTGCAGTGGTCCACCTTCTTAAGTTACCGAATGGAGACACTATTAAAAAAATAAGTACATACCACCAAATTGGTTTATCGTTATTATACTTACTTGACCTTTTCTTTCGTGGAGTGATATGACTTTAACTTAGTTCTGTAAAAGGCAGAATTTAGGTTACTTTTATGAATGAAACTAACTGTTTCTAATTAATTCCACTAAAAATTGATAATTGTTTCGATATGTGTAAATTACCGTCAAAATGACAGAAGTTAATTTGATATAATGCCTACCTGATGTTTGATGATTATTTTTGGACAGACCAAGAAGTGACCTATCTTCTAATTGACTCAATATATTTGAATAAAAAAAACAAATGACATTACTAATATTAAAGCTAAGATGTTATTGGCCTCATAGGGATATCCTGGATATCTTTTTCCCATTCAAGATCAGTGTAACTGTGCAATGATATAGGAAACCAATTAAAACTATATCTGCTGATCTTTGCAATTATTACTTAAGAAAATAGTTTAATAGTGGAGAACTCCCCAGACTCAGCTGTTCATTGACGACTTTATATTGTGGGTTTCTTAAGTGTCTTCTAATTTCTAACTTTTCAAGGAAATCCAGTTCTTGTTTCTTTTCTGTATTAGGTGTTAATGATTGTTTGGTGTCAAGTAGATGTTGTGCGTAATGTGATTTTTCGGGTTATTTCAATCCGTATGGTAATACAGAACAAGAAATTGATACTACATATTTGTGTGAACAGAAACAAGAACTGGATTTCCTTGAAGAGTTAGAAATCAGCAGATACTTAAGAGACCCACAATATGAAGTCGTCAATGAACACCTGAATCTGGGGAGTTCTCCACTATTAAACTGTCATCTTAAGTAATAATTGTAGATATCAACAGATATAGTGTTCCCAGGTTCCCCATATCATTGCACAGTTTTACTGATCTTAAATGAAAAAAAAAATTCCAGGATATCTCCATAGTGCCAATGAAACCTAAGCTTCAATATTTGTGGTACTATATCTCCTTTTTTCTATTCACATATATTAGGTCCATTACAAGAAAAGTCACTTTTGGGTCTAGCCAAAAATAATTATCAAACATCAGGTAGGCATTACATCAAATGTAACTTCTGTCATTCTAGCGATGATATACATATATTGAAACAACTGCCAGTATCTTGGTATTTTCATAGTTTTTCAATATGTTGTGGAATTAATTAGAAACAGTAGCATTCATAACAATATCATGTGTAGATTCGACAAAGTATGGGTCCAAACAGTAAATTCAACAGAAGTTATAATTAGAAAAAAGTTGAAATAGTATATAATGTACGAAATACTATAGGAAACATTTTATTACAGGTAAAGGGATCTTTGCTAATTCTTTAAAATAAAGCAAGCTCAAATCAGGATAGACAGGAATTCTAATTTTTCTGTCGTTTGGGAATAAGCCACATATATTTCGAAATATTCTTTATTAATCCAGGTAGGATTCAAAACGTTAATAGAGAATATTTCGTTATGTATATATGCGGTTTGTTCCTAAATAATTTGTTATATGAATAAAAATAAGCATTTAGATTATACTCCTATTTTTGGAGTAAGTACTCCACGTGTTATGAATAGAACCTAGGAGCAGATTCTTAGCTCTTATGTATAATTTGGTGTTAATTATCGCTTTTGGTGTGAATGAAAAATTGTTTATGCTTTTCGGAAGGAGAATCTACTCCATACTTTTGGAGACTGCTATACAGTAGACTCCACTTTCTTCTTTAGTTACTTCAGTACTAATTTACCCGCGGTAGAAGGCAGAGCTATGGCAGAGCTCTTCAACCTTAACTTGGGCTAGAAGAAATACGCATGATTGGGACTTTAAAACGTTGTACCGGCTTATTCAACGAAATGTGGAGTGGTTCTCAAAACACTTTTAGGGTGAAGAGAAAGAAGGAGGGGTGTTGGTTGCAACAAAGATAACATTAAAACATTCTTAAGATACTTGGGCGACCCGGGGTTTCAGGAAGAGTAGGCGAAGATGTGGAGCTTCACCAATCTTTGGCATCCAATATTGGCTTCGAAGGGGCTAATAAGATAACCTCTGCAAAGTGAACAGTGTATCAATTTTCGCTGCAGTCCTATGGGTATAATAGAGGCAAAATAAAGATGGCAAGCAGAATATACTTTTTTACGTGCACTGGGCATTGTATAATAAATGATTTCTCATTATTTGAGTACCATATTTAAGTACCCTTTTCTTTTTTATCAGTTCGACTGCTTTTTATTTTGATAGTCAACAGCTGGTGTCTGCAACTCAGATAAAAGAATAAAAAATCACGTAACATACTTACAAATCTCATTTGGGATTACTTTCTTCTTCTCTGCTTTCACTCACTCCACCATTTAAGAATTGCACGCGAATTAACTGACTGTCCAGTGTGCACTTACTGAGCGCTATTCGTTGTAGGTTCAGACAAATTTGAAAAATAAAATGTTGAGTATTGTATCTTATGTACAAGGAGTATGTACTCATCAAATCGAAGTCTTTTTTATTCTTACAAATTGCAATATAAGGTCAAACCGCTCATGATCAAGATTATATATTCAGAATTTAAGCTCAGTTTTTATTCATACCACCCAATGTGTCAAATACTGATGATGCCACAAATAAATGAATTTAAGGAACTCTAATAAAAGCAAATTTTCATTTGAAAATACTAAAATCACTTTATATATTTAACAAACTGCAGAAGACTAAATAAGCCTTGGTTCTTAAATGCGCAGTGTCATATTAAACTGGTTTGTATTTTTGTTTTTCCTTGAAAAATATTAACTCTATGAAAAAAATACATAATAAACTTAGTGATAAAAATCAGTATCATACCTTCAGTTTGAGCAGCCTCAATATCTGATTCGTCGGTGTCATTAAAACCTTGAGTTTCTCAAGATGTTTAGACATTCTGAGAATCTCTCGGTGAACAATTGGTTGTCTGTAATAACTTATGTTCCGAACACGTCCGAACTATTATTTTATTTAAATTCAGATAGGTCGGGCCTATTCGTCAAAAAATTGATTTATATTAGAAAAAGAAAAAATGTCAATCAGTGTCAATTAATTATTCCACGAACGCAGATCGTTGATTTCCTTAATAATAATTTTTTTGTTAATAACAAGTGTTTTAAAGCGATAAGACCAATCGTTAGTAGTCATTTAAATTATATCTGTATTTTGGAGCTGATCTACCTAAATTTTCTGAATTAAAGCATAGTAATTTGTAAAATAATTATAATATTTTACCAATCCTTTGAAATAATAAATCAAACATCATTGTCAGAGATTAGTCTTATACGAACTGGCGTTTGTTTGGAGATTTCGGTCCGCTATCGTAAGGACTATCGAAGAGAGAATATGAAAAGTTGCTGAAAGTGTCAAAGTCAGACCAATCAAAAGGCCGGCTTTATCAACTTATATGTATTTTTTCACTATGGCCCATAAAATTAGCAATGTCAGTCACCTCATTCACAATTAGCTCTAATTCAATACAGTGTGTTGCCACATGTTTTCTCAATTTTGTACCCCTTAAATTGGTGGGAACATTGGCTCCACACTGGATTAAGTATTTTCTCATCATGTTACAAGCTCGCAAATATTTGAAGCGATCTTTTTCTACTCCTGATAACCCAAAAATAAATCTTTTAGTTTCAGGAACACCTGCTTGCCTTCTGTGTTTCGAAATTAGGTCCATTGAATCTTTTTTTGCGAGGATAAAAGAACAGGAACTGTGCGGTTCAGTTTTTCTCGTATCTCAAACCGTACATATTTTTCTGCCATTTTTTTTAGAATTTGAAGATAAATCAGTAGATGTCACGTCAATTCCAATGTAAGTCTGATAATCTTCAATATAAATTCTTTCACATTCTACTGCTCGTCTTCTGTTGAATAATTGAATTAGAATCAATATTGTTTCTGCTAGAGTAAGCCAATCATTCAAATTAAATGTTTCTTCTAAAGTTTCCTTAGCTGCCTGTGAGTTCTTCAATAAATGATTTCTGAAAATGGTCATGTCATTTCTAGAAGGTAATTCTACTTGTCGACGCCGTATCTGTTGGGCTTGTGTTTCCAGTACAGTTTTATTACCACTTACACCATTATCTTCTATCAATAGAAATCCTCTGCATTTTGTTACTCTTGATAAGCTTTTCTTTTGATACAATTTGTAATTAAAAGATTAACTGATTTTGTCAATAGTGTTCCCAAAATATATGCTACCGACGGAGTCTTATATTGATTAGTGATGTTATCAAAAGCACCTATAAAATTTATAGCTATAAGTGCATATTGATGCTGAAGACGGTATTTGCAGCACATTTTATTACCATGCAGTATACTTAATCTATAAAATCTCGTTCCATAACATTTAAATTTCTTGTTTTTTTCCACAAAATGTAAAACGATATTTTGCATGGTGGCGAATATTAAATTTTGAATAATAGCCTTTGCAATGTATAATTTTGTCATTTTCTCATTTGGTAAGAGGAAACATTGAACAATAGAAGTTCGAAGAAACTTAGATATCATATGATGTTATAAGTATATACTTTCCGTTTTTTTTTCATTTGTTAATATTTGATTGCTGTTAGTTATTGATCGGTTAAATATATCCCATGAAATGAATTCCTCGTTTTCGTCAAAGAGTGAAGATTCTTCCGAAATGTTAGAGATGTTAACCTTAGTTATACTGATTGTAATTTGCATTCAAATAAACCTGTGTTTTAGACTTTCAGTCTAGATGCGTTAGAAAAGTCCTCAAATCTACCATTACATTATGCTATATAATAAGATATACATCCGTAGATTGGCACTTCTGAGGGCCATTTTTTCCGCGGTTTCTGTTAGTTTTGGGCTATCAGCGATTCCCGCGCTCTGGGTCTATTAGGACTATCTTTACGAATAATTATTAAAAATACATCTACGTAAAAAAGTATAAATTTTTTATATTCACAAAAATATAGAATATTATTGCATACACACTTTTATATGTGTGCATTTGTATATCAAACATATTATGCATGTGAATTGATTAATAGAGACCGCAACATTCATTCCTAGTTATATCGTGAGCGTTTGTTCGGTCAGCACCCAACTAAAACATATCTTATAGAAAATGGAAATCCGTCAAACTTTATGAAATATTGGAATCAAACTAAATTTCTCTTAATTAAAGTCCTTTTCATATGCCGATACATCAATTGCATCATATGTATCAGTCTGGCACTAGTCAGTACAAGATATTTATCTTTCCTTCCCTATTTTTCATTTTTTAGGCGTCGGTTTGGGATCATCATCTTATACTCATGTTAGTAATGCATGAATAATATATTGTTGTTGAGTTAATAGCTTTATTTGTTATTTATCCAGCCAATTTTCCATCATCAGTTTTTGAACTACTCATATGGGGATACTCATTGCAGTTCGTTTTTGAATGATATATCTTTCTAATTTAAGTTTTTTGCTAAGTTCTATGGTTTCCATATTTTTATATTCCACTATTATACATCATTGTGGTCCATTTTCTTTAACAATTTTTGCTATTTTATTCATCACAATGATAAATATTAATGTACGTAAACTATTTTCTTGTTTAAATCCACTGTCCAGAAAAAAGCCATCTGATCTATATCCCGCTATCCACTTTATCGAAAACTGCTTTTAAGTTTATAAATGTTATAACAATTCGATTCCTTCTTCAATTGTTCTCTTGTCAGCCATCTCAAAATGTAAGTTTTACCATTTGCTTTTGTGTCCGATCTATAAGCAGCAGCTTGTTTCAACTTTTAATAATAGTTCTATAAGTCTTACTCAAAATTTTCTATAAAATATTTACACTGTTTGAACTTAATAAATTGCCCTGTAGTTTGTTCTCCTTTTTTGTGGACCAGTAATATTAGATTATTTTTCCAGTATCTGGAAATCCTCTGTTGTTTAAATTTTTTCATTTTATAATTTCGTTGTATTTTTGTCCTAGACATTTCAACATTTTCCCTGCAATATCATCTTCTCCACTTCCTTTTCCTATTTAGATAGTTTGTAGAGTTTCTTCTATATATTTCCCTGTGATTTGATGAATTTCCTCTCTATTCTCTCTTCCACGAATGTATAATCTCGATTTTTCCTTGTCTTTGTTACTTTAAATTTTTCTGTCAAATATATAATAGAGGTATTATGATAAAAATATCCCTACTCGTTTTGTGACGGAAATACTCGTTTTGGGACTGTTGGGTACCCATTTTTTGTACGTACTTTATATTTTTCGAGTGTACTATGCCATAAATGAGGTTATAGCATATTGGTCTAAGCACTCATTTAGTGTTAACTTCTCACTTGCTGCGTTGAGCGCCCTTAACATATTAGTAAAAAGTACGAAAGTGGCAACTTTTTGTTATAGAATATTTGTGGTTACCCAGCAGATGTCTAACAACTTATAAGGGTATATCAGTGTTGTATATAATTTTGGTATAGTCTACAAGTAATTTCCAGTTCTTAATATTGTTACTTCTCGTTTTCGAGTTCTCGCGTTCATCTGGTGTGTAAAAGGATTATGCTGCAGAATATTTGTGGTGCTCTATTTATTTATTTTTATGGTTATCTCTGTAGGCACTGTTGATTCGGAGCTTTTGATATTGACATAAATCCATTATAACTCCTCTGTATGATAATGTCCAATTCACCGAGACTAGGATGGTTAACTTTTTCCACTCTTCGGTAGCAGTCTATTGTATATATGGTTGCGGAATGGTCAAAAACTTAATTTCCATTTCACTTTAAACTTGACTGGAAAAGAGCATAGAAGCCGTTTTTCTCATTTTCTACTGTTTATTCACTACAGCCACCCATACTCACAAAATGTGACTTTTGAGTGGATGTAGGTCTTTACTACACATAATAGGTATTGAGGTCAAGTTGCTAGAACCAAATAACCAGACTGTCTATTATCGCTTTATTAGAAACGTAACTGCCTTTTACTAATCTGTTATTATTTAGTCCTGAATCATACCTCACATGAAACAAACATTTTGTTACGTTTCCCAATTTGGGAACATATATTGATGTTTTTATCCTTTTTGTAGCTTAGAAGTGAAATTATAAATTGAAAAAATGTTAGAGCAAAATACAATTAGACCAAGTAATACTCCGCGGTCATCTCCCATATGGTAGTAGATAAGAAAGCCGACGCTTCTGGCAAAAAGAAGTGAAGAATCGTTGTCGATTACAGAAAGATAAGCGAGAAAACCATTCCGGACAAATATCCGATTCCCCGAAAAGATGCAGTATTGGACAAATTAGGCAAATGTATTTATTTCTCTACACTAGACTCAGCATCAGGCTTCCATCAAACTGAGATGCACTCGGACGTCATTCAAAAAACAGCGTTCTCCGTAGAAAATGGGCGTTACGAGTATCTGAGTTATGGCTTAACAAATACTCCAGCTACGTTTCAGCGCGTGATGGTGTTAACCAAATCCAAATAAAGTAAAAGCCATAGAATTATTCCCAATTCCGAAAACAACCAAAGAAGTTAAACAATTTTTAGGACTACTAGGTTACTATAGAAAATTTATACCAAATTTTGCACACATTACAAAACCATTGACCTCATGTTTAAAAAAAGGTTCAAAAATAGAATTCACGCCGGAATATGTCCAGTGCTTCGAAACATGTAAAGAACAATTGAGCAATGATCCTATTTTGATATACCCCGACTTTACACAGAAATTCATATTGACGACAGACGCTAGTGGATTTGCAATAGGCAATGTACTGTCACAAGGTTCTGTAGGCCAAGACCGACCCGTGGCTTACGCCTCAAGGACGTTGACACAGGCAAAACAAAATTATAGTACGATCGAAAGAGAGTTTCTCGCAATTGAATGGGCTACAAAATATTTCAGGCCTTATTTATTTGGTCGAAAATTCACTATATATTTCGATCACAAACCTTTACTTTGGCTTTTCTCAATAAAAGAACCTAATGCTCGTCTCACGAGATGGAGATTGAAACTCGAGGAATTCAATTATCAAATTGTTTATAGAATATTTCAGGCCTTATTTATTCGGTCGAAAATTTATTATATATTGCGATCACAAACCCCTACATTGGCGTTTCTCAATAAATGAACCTAATGTTCGTCTCACGAGATGGAGATTGAAACTCGAGAAATTCGATTATCAAATTGTTTATAGAAAAGAAACTTTAATTAAAAACGTATACGTTCTTTCCCGAATTAAAATCAACGAAATTAACACAAATGACATTTTTGAATACATGGACGATTTTAACAAAAATATTTCTATTGACAGTAACAATGAACATAATCAACAACAAAATACAGCCCTCGACAATGAACCAATTATAAAAAATATCAAGTAATGCTGAAAAAAAATTTCTTTTGATGATTTTGATCGGTGATTCGAAATTTCTAAAACCAAAATGCAAACTGTACATAAAGACCCTCTCATTTTACAAATGAGAGACAGTTTTTTCTGATGAAACCACGTTCATGTTAAATGGCACAGTTTATCCCCAGAATTTCAGATATTGGAGTAACACTATTCCTAGATGGATGCCGGAACATAGAACGTAGTGGTCTAATATTAATAAATTTTTTATAGAGGAAAATTTGAATATACAGTTATTTAGATTTGTTGCGAAATCATATAATTTTTGCAATACAGAATTCTATTGGTACCTCACAATATCTGTGACGATATATTTCAGCAGCATGGTGCGATGCTTTAGAGTTGCTGATCAAAATTCTTTAAATCAAAGTTTCTAACACAGTCAGGGAGAAACAGGCCCAATTAAGTAACCATGAAATGTTCCTACCATTAGATTTTTTATAGAGACATCTCAAAAAGATTGGATACAAAACCTGATAATCTGGAAGATCATAGAAATAGGAAACTGTTAATAATCCGTAAAATAACAAATGAGGAAGTGCGTAATGCCATATTAGTTTTCACAATATCTTGATGGAATTTAATATCGAAAAATGCAATGAAACATGTTTTAACTTAATTCCTAGTAAATTGCATTTATTGCTAAAATAATTGAAAGGATAAATAAGTTATGGTAATTAGATAAAATGAATACATAAACTGTTTATTCCTCTAAATAATTTTGTTATTGGAACGTTATCATAATTTACCTTTTTCAATAATTTTCGAATGAATAGAATTAGAACTACGCGGTTTCGACATTTGTATTTTTAATTAAATAAATCATAGAAATCTAAAAAAATATATTATTTGAAAAATAAATTTTACCGAAAGTATGTATCGATCAATCTAATCCTCGTTTTCGAGATACAGGGTGAAAAATTTGGAAAATGCCACTTTTTGTTCAACAAATTTCTCATACTCCTTCTTGAACTCACATGCCGACAAACTAAACATCGATACGGGTTTAATAGTGGCGAGTAAAAAATATTTATAAATCATAAATATAAAGCCTATTTGTTGAAGTGATTGAAAACTTTGCCAGCCGCTTATTTATTGGATTAAATATTTTTCTCCTGATGATGTAACGACTATCTTTACGAAAAGTCCTTAAAAATGCCTATACACAAAAAAATGTGAATTTTTTTTTATATTCACAAAAATATGAAATATTATTGCATACATACATTTTAGATATCATATATGGCTAATGCATGCATTTGTATATATGAAATTTTGAGGTCCCCGAAACTACCCTTAGACATATATATATATACTAATTACACGGATTGGATTTCAATTATACTCCTACTACAAAGTTTTATTGTGAACAATTTTTCTGTGTGTGAGGCTGAATACTGGACGGCAGATTGTTTAACACTAGATATTGTTGCCTTAAAACTATTCAATTTAAGTAAATTGAGTGAATGAAAACGACGAATACTCAGTGTGTACACACTGAGTATTCGTCGTTTTCATTCACTCAATTTACATCTAGTGTGTACACCATATCCACAGGCATTTCTATTCAATTTAACACTAAAGTCTAATGAATGGAGACTACTTACATTATTGGCAAGCTTCAAAATGGCGTCTAGAGGTGAACTAATGGTAAACCTTTCAATATTGAAAATTAATTTATGTCTAGTACGTGTGGGCGGGACTCTCATTTGCAGTAATGAAATTAATTGTATCGAACTCATAGTATTGTTCATTATTTAAAAAAAAATATCATCATATAGTATTTCCTTCTTGTGATTAACGATGGATTTTTGTAATTCTTCTATGTACATTTGTGGGAGTCCCCCCCCCCCAAATAACTCATGCATATTGTATTTGTGATAAAACTAACGTATTTATATAGCAGTAAAGACGGTTTGATTATGAGTAACCCCATCAGCCTCCTACTAGAAGAAATTTTCATGGATAATATAGAAAAAATAAATCATGACTATCCCTTTGGTAAAAAATTTATGTACTGACACTGATATGTGGACGACATTTTAGCTAGCTTCATCGGTACAAATAGACAATTAGAAAGCTTGATTACTTACATAAACTCAATTCACGATAATATCAAATTTACCGTAGAGCTTGAACAAAATAAGTCTATAAACTAGTTAGACCTTACAATTTCAAATATAAATAATAAACATGATTTTTCTATATTTCATAAACCATCACATACAGATATTACAATTCATAATAGTTCAGTCCACCCATTCAGTCATAAACTAGCAGCTTTCAATAGTATGACACACAGACTCTTAACAGTCACATTAAATATTAATAATTATAACAAAGAATTGAATATCATAAAACAAATAGCAGTTAATAATAATTACGATCTAAATTGAATTGACAATATCATAAATAAAAAGATAAAAAAGATTTTAGAACAAGTATTCTCTTTTGATAAAAGTAATAATAAACAATATAAAAGCTTAACATACTTTGGAACACCATCCTTAAAAATTAAATCATTTTTAGAAAGTTTAGACATGAATATTTCCTTTAAAACTGATTACAGTTTATCCAAACTCATTAAAAATAATAAATCTAAATCTTCAAAACTAAACAAATCAGTAGTGTATAAATTAAAATGTGGTAATGGCAACTGTGATAAAATTTATATGGGTAGAACTTTTAGAAATTTTAAAACTAGAATTTCGGAACACAAACGTAGCTATCACAACAAAAAGTTAGATTCTAACTATTCAAATCATTTATTAGAAAACCAACACATTTTCGACCCAAATTTTGAAATTCTCCATGTAATCGGTAAATCCTTTAGTTTAAATTTATTAGAGGCGCTTGAGATTAACACAAATAAATATTCAGGTAATCTTCTTAACGACCAAATAGATATCAATAACTCTCCTTTATTAAACCTTTTTACCTAGAAGATAGCTAAGGAATGTTTGTAGTGAATGAATTTCCAGGTAATTTATTTCAATACCTTTGTTAACATTAGTAAATAGAATTCTGTAGTTGTGCACTATATATATTAAAACATTTTTATATTATACCTTCATTCGTTTTGACAAAGCTACTGTGTTAGTTAAACGCTTCAACCAGTTTAAATTGAACATTAGTTCAAATAAATGAAGATTTAAACAAATTATATTGTTTTATTTCATCGTTCAGTATGGATCTTCATCAAGTAAAAAGCCTCATCTATTTAAATATAGAAAAATAGACTTAATGTTTACTTTTTTTTAGTGTAAACAAAGTTCGAAATAATTTCGCTAAGTACTCAAGAAGGCCCGACAAAGAACACAGCAATATTCTAATGAATTAAAGTTCTGCTCTATTTCTTGAGATATTCTGTTTGGTATTTAGGAACCTTTTGGTTTAAATTTATTATCACTGCTTATTTTTTGTTACGAGGTGTGAAATAATAATAATTTTCGACTAAACTATAACAGAACATATTTTGTCAATTACAAGAATGCAGTGTATGGTTAAGAGCAACTCTATATTGTAAATAGCACGTACAAGTTTTATAAAAGCTTAGAATGAAATGCACTACGTAGTTTATAAAATTATTTCTCACGGGAATTTCAGTGTAGGTATATCTCATGTAGGACACAAAACAAAAAAGTAGAGAATGTATACCGGAAAGTTTACAAGAAATATAAAAGTCTAGAAACCGCCATCAAATAAATATTATCACTAAGATACTGGTATGAAAATCTGCAGAACGATGCTTTTATAATAAACATTGTTGCAGAGTTTTCAAGAATAATACATAGGGATGTCATTAAATAATCAGTTCAGAGGTGGCATTCTGGGATTTTGAATCGAAATTATTTATAGTTGGTAGGTGTCGTGTCCCCGCTACTTTGTGTTGTGTATATAATTGTCTTTCTTTTTTTTTCTATTATCATTCTTTTATTTTTTTTATCGATTGTCTTTAAATATGATTTGCTTCTTCGTAACTTCTCGGCCCTTGTCGTGCGAAAACCGCGCTGTCTGCTGAAGTCGACGAGAAGCAGGAACGATAAATAGAATTGTTAAAACTGAAGTCGAATCGAGATGTTATAACGGGACTTTGTGTTGTGTACGTGGTGTCTCCAATCTACCTGAAAGAAGTGGCCCCCAGACTTCTGCATCCACCTAGAAGAACGCAGATCATGCACGCAAGGTAAGACAAGGGCTTTGTTACTAATCTCATAAAGATTATTAATTAGCGTGATACAATCCATTTTTTCTCAACTAGCTATCGGAAGGTCTAAGGGCGATGACAGCCCCCAGTTATTTTACAGTAGGTAATATCTATAATTTTTTATGTGGGATATTAAGAAGCAAACTAATAATCTATAAACAAAAACCATTCAGCTTGGGATTTCTAATAAATATTTATATCTTCAAATCGATGTTTTCTTATTATGTGTTCAAAAATAAGATTATGAAGAATTTTCTAACCTACAACCTCTCACGGGATCATCTGGAGTTAATTTTTGCCTTGATTAGGCAGAAAGGAAATCTGCCGCGTTTCACTAGATGTGGGGGCTTGCCTTAAATAGCCGGCTAAGTAGAAGATGACTACAATAAAAATCTCCCCAAAACAGCCTATAACTGCATGACTAGTTTGTGGATTAGTCGTTATTATGCGAACTCCAGGGCACCTGGCGCGTCCTGGTTTCAATAACCTTCCTGCGGCATGTGGGGCTCTGCCGTAGGTTACCATTTTCCCCTAGCTTCTCGTGGGATCACGTAAGGAAACCCTTAAATAAAAAAATCAGAGCGAGGCAGACTTCTCAAAAACTACAGAGGACGAAATCCCCATGGAAACGGGCAGCATCGTACAGGGCGTTTAACATCCCAAAATAAAAGCCGCCCTGCATAAATCTGGAAATGAGGAAGAAACTGATTCAACCTCAAAACCCCTCTTGGAAGAGAATGGGAGAATCAGGCTCTACGGAGCTACTAGAAAGAGGTTTAAATACTTCATCAAACAAGGCCTCCTAATAGAAGAGGCTGCACGAAAGGCCGCTGAAACGATAGGAGGGAAGACACCCGCTGACGGACTAAAAAGAGTTCGGTCAGAGGAAAAGACTCCTGGCGATCAACGGAGAAAAAAAACTTAAAGCGGCAATAGTGCCTCAACGCCTACCAAACCAACCTATAGTCAAGTTACTAAAAGTTGGTATTCTGTCGGCTAAATATTCACAGGTTCTCCGGAGTGTGAAACAAATAGAAGACGCGAAGGAAGCTACACTGGACAACATTGTTGAGTTGGGGAAAAAGGCTACAACAAAGCCTTATTTCCACAGCTCTCATAACAGACTTGGATGGCTAGCCGTAATATGCATCGATAACGCCACCGTGCAGTGTAAATAGCATCATTGGGTACATTAAGCCCTGCTAGGGCGGAGAGCTGAAGGCCGTTGAAGAGGCAACAATGCCGCACAACGTGATTTTGGTGTCGTACTTACCAGGCAGCCGTGAATACTCCACGGAAATAATACTGGGTCTGATTGAGGCACTGAACAACAGCCTCAATGCGACCAACTAGAGGGTACTAAAGAGAATATCCGAGGGCATTCTAGAACTACTTACACTTTCGGTTGAGATTCAATCGGCCCAAAGGCTAGGATGAATGGGGTTTGTCATAAACTTCAAGTTTGGACACACAACCGTCTGGGCAAGGAGCGGTAAAGCCAAATCTTCCACACTTGACCCCGTAAAAGGTGGTACATCAGTTATCAAAACAGATGCAGTAAGCGCCAAAGAGCAGACTACAAGTAAGATCAAAAGCGCAGAGAATTCTGCAAAAAAAAATACAAAACCTGACCAAAGGCAAAAAGTTTCCTAGGATAAAGGATAGACTTCATGCCGGCAGAACTAGGAAGGAGGATAAGCCAAAAGATTCTGCAAAGCCCCCGACAAAATGGGTAACCAAAAGCTCAACTACCTTCAAATAAACCTCCACCATTCAAAGCATCTACTAGTGTGTTTAGAAGGAGGTTTATTGAAGACAATATTCATATCGGGCTACTCCAATAGCCCTGGATCAATAGAGAACGGATACAAGGACTCAATGTCAATTCGTGTAACTCCTTTCGTTAGTCTAGTTTCTAAATGCCTTCCCTCATTGCCATCGTCCTTGATAATCACACCGAAATAAATATAACTTTGGAATTACTCTGAATTTATTATTTTTTGTCCTTTCAGTTCTATTGGAAAATTCCTCATTGCACGTTTTCTTTGAGGCGTTGCCATTCTCATGAACATAGATTTGTCTTCATTGACTCGCAGATTCACTGTCTCTGCTGTTTCTATGAAAGCTCGGCATATTCTTCACAGTTTGCTTTCTGATGTTGACAGTAGTACAATACCGTCAGCGTATGTCAGTAATTCTATTGCCTTAGATTTTGGTATCCCTGCCCTGTTCATACTGTTCAATTTTAAACAGGGTGGTGAATAACGGATCTCCTTGTTTCAGTCCTGTGTTGGTGTCGAATCTTTCTGTTATTTTTTGGTTCGCATAGAACTTAGTTTGTTATTGTATGTTTGAATGTAATTTTGGTGAGACCCATCAGTTTTTAGGGGTGTTTAGATCATTCATATCACAGTATAAAGACTTTCAACTGACTATGTCGTACGCCCTTTAGAAGTCTATAAAACTGTCATATAGTAGCAGATCGAATGTGTACCACATTGTTTGCGTTTGCTTTAAAGTGGAAATATGATCAATGACTGATCTTCCAGATCTGAATCAACATTGATAATCTCCGAACAAGTTTTCTCCATACTCCTTTAAAGTCTTCTCTATGGTCTTGGCCATTATTTTCTACACTGTGTCCAGTAGCACCATCCCTTTATAGTTTCTACATTCGTCTGTTTTACTTTTCTTGTAAATTGGTACTATTATTGCTGGTATTGTCTCTTCTTCCCATATATTCGATCTCAAATGGTAGATCTTTGTTTTTGGTGCGCCGTATTTTAATAGCTCTGGATGTATTTTGTTTTCTTCAAGGGATTTGCCGCTCTTTTGTCTCTGTATTATTTCTCAGATTTCCTCATTCGATGGTGGTGATATTTCTCCGCCATTATGCCTGTTTTTTGGTATTATATTTCGTTTCCTTTGTTCTAGCTTATCTTCTTCCATATTCCACCTCCATTTCTGTGATTCTATTTATATTTCTCTATACCTAATTTTCACTTTATTCCCCTTGTACTTCTCTTCTTTTGCCTTCATGGATATGCTTTCTATTTTTCGATGTTTTTGCGACAGATCATACTGTATGAACAGTATTTCTTCTTTTATAAATCTCAATTTTCGTTTGTTCATCATTCCTTTTTTTCTCCTCTTGGTTTGCCAATCTTACTAGACAAGTCTCTATTTTCACTTCATGTACATCAACATTATTTTTCCTCTTTTTGTTCTAGTCTACTGTCCATTTCCATTATAATTTTCTTCATTTTAACGTTATCCTTAGTCAACTTTTTGGTTTTCTTTCGTCAGTTGTTTTAATTCTTCCCTATATACGCTTTGTTTTTCTCCCGTTTTCTTTATCTCGGTCATTTCTTCCACTTTGTTTCACAACCTTCTCATCATATCCACCATTTTCTCTATACTATATTCTCGCTTTTCCGGATTGTTAGTCGGTGATGTCACTGTTTTTTGCTTTCTGAAAATAATTCTTCTTCATTATCCCCGTCTTCCTCTCTGTCGCTTTTCCTCTTTCTGTAATATTCATTATCGCTCATTTTTAATTCGTATTTACTTTCTTTGAAATTTCTGCGCCCGTCTCTGTGTTAAATATTTTGTTCACCGCAAACAAGTTCAGGTTGTTTAGTTTTAACTATGAATAAATATTATTATTATCGCTATCATACCGCGGAAAAAGCCCTCGGCCGGTTGTCCCGGCGGACCTTGGACCTTTATCGATGATATATAGCTTTTTTTTTAATTATAACTATTGTAGTCCACAATTAAATAAATAAGCTATGCTATTTTAAAATTATTTTTTTATTAGAATTCGATTTACTTATTTCAGTTTTTACTATTTCGAAAGCATTGTTTTATTTGTACTATGTGTGTATTTACACAAATAATTCGTTTCTCATTTGAAAACAAGCATACAAAGTAATCTAAACCTTGACAAGAAACAAAAGCACCTGACTTTTCAACGATCTCTTTTCACGTTGCCGAATTTCAAAAAGAGTTAAGTTTTCAACCACTTTCCTACTGGAAGACTAAAACAATTACCAGCATTACAATAAATTTTTCAGCAACTACATTGGATTAACTATTAAGTTTATTATATTCCATTCGTGTTAAAATGAAGCGGTTATATAATATTTTATTTTACTACTTTAGTCATCTTGTTAAAGAGAAGATGTGATATAAGTTTCTTTCTAGCTCATTGTTTTTTATGGTCCATGTTAAACTTCCAAGTGACCAACGTGATACGTAATAGTATATTACGTAACGTGTGTTGTAAGAAGCATTTTACGCACCAACGGAAAAGTTACGCACGAAGCCACGTAGCGGCGAGTGCGTAATTCCTTGAGTGCGTAAAATGCGTTACAACACGAGTTACGTACTATTATTTACATACGACCCACTTGTACTTGTGTTTATAATCTTATTAAGGTATTTAAAGTACAAGTAAAAACGTACATCCTCGATGCCCAGCCAAGTTTCTTAAAAGTACGTCCTAAGTAGTAATTATTTTTATTAAAAATGTATGTAGAATTACCAGAATTGCATAAAATAGCCTATACACCTCTCGACTAAAGTGACATTAATCCCTTAGGTGGATTACTTCCATCAGGAATCAAACACCACCCGCGGGATTAAATGAGCCACTTTAGTCGCTTGGTGTATAATATACTATTGTTTACTAATATGAGATACATTCAGACAGATAAAAGATGCGGATTGAATGAAACGGAAACAAATGTCATATAATTCCAAATAACTCTTAGTATTAAATGCAATCTCATATCTAATAAATGTTATCTAGCATTTATATATATATATATATATATATATATATATATATATATATATATATATATATATATATATTATTTATATATATATATATATATATATATATATATATATATATATCAGCACTACAGACCTATCTGGCCCTCGGCTTTGAGATCTTTCACTCTCTCTCCATTTTTTTCTATTCCTCGCCTCGTTTTGCCAGTCCCTTACACCTACTGATCTCAGGTCTCTCCTAACCTCCTCCAACCATTTCTTCTTTGGTCTTCCTCTTCTCTTTTTACCACCTTCTTCCCCTTTCAGCACTCGTTTTACCCATCTATCTTCTGCCATCCTACCTATATGTCCTAACCATATCGCTCTCTGTGCTTTAATTATATGGGTTATACTTGGGTGATTATACAAATCTGATAATTCTCTGTTTGTTCTTTTTCTGTATATTCCATTTTCTTTTATTCCACCATAAATCTTTCTGAGCATTTTACGTTCCCATATCTCTAGTTTGTTTTGCTCTTTTTTGTTCATTGTCCAGGTTTCACAAGCGTAGGTAACTGACGACCTTACTATTGTTTGGTACATTCTTATTTTTGCTGTTGGTGATATGTCTTTTAAGTTAAACATCTGTGATACCATTCCTGCTGCTTTACTGCCTTTTGTTAACCTTTTTTCTAATTCCCTTTCTTCGTCTCCTTTATTTGTGATAGTGACTCCCAAATAATCGATTTGTTCCACTTTTTCTATTTTGTAGCTTTTGTTTCCATCACAATTCATAATAATATCGGTTTTTTCATTATCCTTCATTACCATGTATTTTGTTTTTTTCTCGTTGATCACTAGACCATATTCTCTTGCCTTCTCTTCTAGTAGCTTGAATACGCTTAGCAGTTCTTTCCTGGATCTTGCCATAAGTACTATGTCGTCCGCATATGCTAGACACTGATGTTTATTACCATAAATTAAACCTCGGGTTTTTATACCACTTTCTCTTAGTATAATTTCCTGAACTAGGTTAAAGAGGGTTGTGGATAATGGGTCTCCTTGTCTCAGACCTTTCTCTATCTTGAAATCGTTAGGAGTACTGCCCTCCAATATTACTTTGCTCTCGGTTTTTCGTATGGTCATGTCCACTAGTCTTCTCAATTTAACTGGTATTTTCAACTTTCTCATTGCCTCATACATTTTTCTTTCTCTTGATAGTATCATAGGCCTGTCTGTAATCGATGAATAGCATATGCAGACTTAAATTTTGTTCGTAAGCATTCTCCTGAAGTTGTTTCATAATGAAAATTTGGTCTATTGTCGATCTACCTGCTTTAAAACCTCCTTGGCATTCTCCTTCATTTTCATTGTGGTATTTGTCTAATCGAATTTTTAAGTATTTTTGCCAGAACTTTGTATGTTACATCTAGAAGTGCTATTCCGCGGTAGTTATCGCATTATTCCTTGGGACCTATTTTGTGGATTGGAATTATTAATGCCTTGTTCCAATTTTTATGGATTTTTTCTTCTCGCCATACTTGTTTCAACAACTGCCATATTCTCTCCGTTAATTGTTCGCCTCCATATTTTAAAATTTCTATTGGAATATTGTTTTCTCCTGCACTCTTATTATTCTTCATATGTTTTAAGCATTCTGTCACTTCCAGTTTTTTTGGGACCGTTATGGCTAGATCGTCCTCATCACAATTTTATTCCTCCATTTCATTATCATTTTCGCCTAGTTCTTCCTCACCATCATTTAGTAATTCCCCAAAATACTGTGCAAATCTATTTATTTTTTCTTCCCCATCCCCTATTAGATATCCCTCCTTGCTTTTCAAAAAATAAGGTGGTTTCCGGTTGTGGCCTTTCCCTTTTCTTATTTCATGAAAAAAATTTCTCACTTCTTTATTTTTATAAGCTTCTTCAATTTTTATTAATTCCCTTTCAAAGTAATTTCTTTTGTTCTTTCTGCATATTTGTTTAACTTCTTTCCTTGCTTTTTTATACTCTAGTCTATTTTCTTGACTGTTTTCTTTTAATAGTCTTTGTTTGATTTTATTTCTTCTTTCCAACGCCTGTTTACATTGTTCATCAAACCACTTATCTTTTTTTCTTCCCTTGGGGCTCCCTAGTATCCTATTTGTTACATCTCTCATTACAGTTTCTATCTGTGACCATTCTTCTTTTAGTTGCTCGACGCAAGGTCTTAAATTTAATTCTCTATTGATTTCTTGTTGGAAGTGATTTACTTTGGTCTCGTTCTTCAATTTTTCTAAATCGTATTTTTTCGTTTCATTTTGCCTTGTTCAATTCTAGGTGGCTTATCTTGATTCAGTTTTGTAATTACTAAAAAGTGGTCACTATCCGCATCAGCTCCTCTATAACTTCGTACATCTGTTACCCTTTTTAAGCGCTTAATTTCTATTAACACGTGATTTATTTGGTTTTTTGTTCTGCCATTTGGTGATAACCAGGTTTCCTTGTGGATGTTCTTATGGTCAAATGACGTACTTACGATTTTCATTTTATTTTCTAAAGCAAATTCTATGAGTCGCTTGCCATTATCATTTCTGAGTGCGTGTCTACTTTTTCCTTCCGTTACTTTTATATACTCTTCCTCTTGTCCGACCTCTGCATTCATATCCACTATTACACATTTAACATCAAATTTCGGTATTTTATTGACTGCTTGTTCCAGTTCTTCGTAGAACTTTGCTTTCGTGTCTTCATCTTTGTCCTCAGGAGGGGCATGCGCATTAACTAATGTCGTTTCCCTGTGTTTTCCTTTGATTCTTATTCTACATAGTCTATCTGATACTTCCTCAAAATCTATAATATTTTGCTTTAAGTTGACTGCTTACTATAAACCCTGCACCCATCATTTTATTATCGACTCCACAATTAAAGAACATATAATCGTCTATCTCTGTAATTACTTTCCCTTTTTGTTTAGTTTCTTGTATTGCTAACACATCTAATTTGTATTTTCGCATTTCATTGATAAAGTGTTTTATGGCCCTCTCACGTTCTATGTTCCTATTCTCATTCCATATTGTTTCTCTTTATGTTTTCGTTTAACGCTGGAGTTTACCTTAAGTTGTTGCTTTTCTGTAAACATTTTATTTGTACTATTCTTCATCTTTTGCATTTCCTTGTTCATTTACATTGCCTGGTCTACTTTATTTTCTATGACTAACAAAGAGAGAGAAAGTTTAAAGAATAATTCGAGAGATGGCGGAAGAAAAAGTAATACAACCATCTACTAGTCGATGGTTGTCTCCAGTGGTGCTCGTCAAGAAAAAAGATGGAACTACCAGATTCTACGTGGACTATTGCCAGTTATACAAAGTGATAGAGAAAGACAGCAATAATCTGCCTCGAATCGACGATACGCTAGATACTTTGGCCGGCAGCAAACTGATTTCCACCTTGGACCTGAAGTTTGGTTATTGGCGAGTAGAAATGGACCCAGAAGACAAAAAGAAGACTGCTTTTACCACCGGATCTGGATTATGATAATTCAACTTCATGTTCATTCGGGCTCTGTAATGCGCCCGCGACATTAGAAAGACTCATGGAAAATGTCTTGAAAGGGTTATCTTGGAAGACATGCTTGGTCTATTTGGACGACATCGTAGTACAGGGGAAGACATTTGATGAACACCTGAAGAATTTGAAAGATGTATTCAAACGACTCCAAGCTGTCAACTCATGTTAAACCCGAAGAAATGTCAGCTATTCCAAAACCGAGTCAACTATCTAGATCCAGAGAAAATTGCTTCGATTCAGCAATGGCCGCAACCAACCGACAAACTCCAAATTAGGAGCTTCATTGGACTTTGTATATACTATAGAAGATTTATCAGGAAGTTTGGCGATATTGCCAAGCCCCTAACTCGTCTCACAGTAGAAACAAGAGTTTTCCAATGGGACAAAGACTGTCAAATCTTAAAGCGGCATTTAACGACGGCGCCGACATAAGGATATCCATTACCAGCTGGACACTTTATTCTGGACACTGACGCGACCAACGTAGGAATTTGAGGAGTGCTCTCGCAGATCCAAGGACGGCAACAAATAGTGCTGGGATATTTCAGTAAAGTCCTCTACTAACCAGAATCATACTACTGCGTCACAAGAAGCCAACTTTTGGCGGTATTGAAGAGCGTGGAATACCTTTACCAGTATCACTATGGTAGAAAGTTTTTAATCCGGACTGATCATGCAGCGCTCAAGTGGTTGATGCAGTTCAAGAATCCGGAGGTCCAGATAGCTAGATGGATTGAACGACCTCAAGAGTTCGATTTCAACATCGAACATCGAGCTGGTGTCACCAAAATTCCCGACTCCCTGTCCAGATGACCGTGCCCGACAGACCGTTTCCATTGCAATAAGGCGGAATCTAAGGAAGTTGAAATTTCAAGAATTACATTAGTCAATGAAGAATGGTCACCCACCAGGATCAGAGAAGATCAGGAGAATTATCCTTGCCTAGAGAATATTCGGCAGTGGAAGGAAGAAAATCGACCTGGCAAGAAGTGTCAAGATTTTCACCGATACTTAAGGTATATTGGACACAGTGGGACTCCCTTGTCCTGGAAGAAGAGCTGTTCAAAAGAGTCCTTGAAAACGATGATGGTTCCAAGATGAGGAGACAGCTCGTTATCCATAGAACGAGAGTAGCTGAGGTACTGAAGAAAATACACGACAGTTCATCGGGAGGTCATCTGGGAGGGAAGAAAACCCTTCAGCGAGTCCATGAAATGTTTTATTGGATGAACAGCTCCGACGATGTGAAGGACTGGTGTGAGAAATGTACGACTTGTGCTACGAGTAATGGACCACATCGCAAGAGAAAGGCACCTATGAAACAGTATAATGTTGGAGGCTCTTTCGAAAGGATTGCTTTAGACATCGGCGGACCATTTCCGACGACAGAAAATAGTGGTAAATACATTCTGGTTGTAATGGATTATTTCACAAAGTGAGTGGAAATTTACGCAATCACGAATCAAGAGGCCACAACTGCCGCGGATGTATTGGTGAAAGAATTTATCAGCCGATATAGAATGCCCTTGGAAGTCCACAGTGACCAGGGAAGAAATTTCGAAAGCCATCTATTCGAGGAAGTTTGTGACAAGTTGGGAATGAAGAAGACCAGGAAAACAGCGTTGCATCCAGATGGAATGGTGGAACGAATGAACAGGGCCATTGGAAAATACCTGTGCAAAGTCGTTTTCTGCCATCAGAGAGACCGGGACCAGTACCTTTCCCTATTTGCGTTGCCTTATCGATCGGCCATAATTGAGTCCAGCAGTGAAATACCTGCGAATATTCTATTTGGACGTGAAATTAGGCTTCTTTGTGACATGGAGTTTGGCTGTCGGCCTGGCGAAGTTCTAGCAGGAGAAGATTACATGATCCGATTGAGAACAAGGATGGACGATGTGCACGAATTGGTTCGAACGAATCTTCAAATTGCCAGTGACAGAATGAAAAAACGGTATAATACGTAGGCCACAGAAGGCAGTTTCAATAAATGGGACAAAGTATGGTTACACAACCCGACAAGGAGAAAAGGATTTTCTCCAAAATTATAGAAATCAATGGAAGGTCCATACTTCATCAAGAAGAGGATTACCGACATCATTTATTGTATAAGCAAGATCCCCAATGGAAAACCGAGAGTAGTCCACCAAAACCGACTAGTTTCATTCGATGGAAACCATGACAAAGAGGAAGGGGTGAACCATCTACAGCAAAAGTCTGACCCAGCCTTCGAAAAATTTATGGGCGCATGAGGAGGAACCGGGAAAGTTAGATACGGAGTTACTACAGAACAAAGACAAGATTTGTTCACGCTCCCGGAAGAGTACTCACTGGGAGATAACATCCCCACCAGTAACAAACACGAATGAGGGTTGGCAACCGTCTTTCGAAAGAGATTTGGACAATTAGATAAACTTGCAGATCGGATGCCGGCCTCCGGCTAGACACTGAGACTCAAACACAATTCGAGGTACGTCTTCTACCTGGTAACAAGGAACGAATTTCTTCCACCTACCGGGATGTGTGGAAAGCGCTACGCAGTCTTCGAGTTCATGTGCAGTAATCCCACGTAGAGAAACTAGCAATGCCCAGAATAGAGAGCAACCAGTTGGATTGACGAGTCATCAGGAACAAGATAGAGGTGATCTCCCAAGATACCGGTGTCCACATATTAATTTGTAGCTATACCCCTCGTTATTGGTACCCGTTGGAGATGGTGCCCTGTTATTTCCATACGATCGGAAAGTGCAGACATGCGTCCAGTTGCCGATTTAAACATCCAGTCTTAGCTACACAGAAGTTCCAGGAGAAAGCTCCTCTTAAGGAGGGGGTAATGTTACGAAATCACACACTGGTTTAGTCCCTGAATCTGACTCTGTCTATGAAAGTAAAAATTTTGGTGAAGGCTCAGGGATTTCTTCGAAATGTTTACCATTATTTTTTGTGACCAGTCTTATATAGACACTTCCAGGGAGGCGATTATTTTAGTGAGCCGCAATCTAGAAGGTTATGGTGTAACTACTTTTTGGAGTTACAAAGCTTCGGTGGTTCTTCTTCTGGTGAGCAGTAGTCGCAGGATCTTGCGAGTCACAAGAATCGACAGGAATAGGGCGCCACTTATTTTTTGATAGTTTTTCAAAAATAAAAAATTACTTACACCAACTTCTCCATTAAAGAAATCAGGTATATATACACCCAAATGTCCAGAATGCAATGCTGTCTATTTCGGTCAGACTCTTAGAAATTTTGAAATCCGATACAGTGAACACTTACGAGCATACTGATTAAAACAACCAGATAAATCCCAACACGCAGAAGCATCTACTTGACACCAATCATTCATTGACACCTAAGACAGAACTAGAAGTACTACATATTTGTGATAAGAAACAAGAACTGGATTTCCTTAAAGAGTTGGAAATAAGAAGATACTTAAGAAACCCACAATATAAAGTCGTCAATGAACAGATAAATCTAGTGAGTTCTCCACTATTAAACTGTCTTCTTAAGTGATAATTGAAAAGATCAGCAGATATAGTTTCCCTGGTTTTCTATATCATTGCACAGTTATACTGATCTTAATTGAAAAAATGATATCCAGGATATCACCATAGTGCTAATAATATCTAAGCTTCAATATTTGTAATATCACATCTTCTTTTTTCTATTAACATATAATAAGTCAATCACAAGTTAGGTCACTTCTTGGTCTAGCCAAAAATAACTACTAAACATCAGGTAGGCATCAAATGAAATGTAACTTCTGTCATTCTGACGATGATATCCAGTTATCGAAACAATTGTCAATTTTTCAGAATTATCAATATTTTTCATTATATTGTGGAATTAGCTAGAAACATTGAGTTTCATTTAAAACACTAATACATACATTTTTAATTATATATTTAATCAAGGTTTTAATTCCTTTTAGGAACTAGTGTAGCTGATATATAAATTACTGTTCAAGATGCAATCAACTTTTAATTAATAACAATACTTTGTGTACATAATTTAGTGATTGTCTAAGCTGATTGTTGATTTGAAATAAAATATATTTCAAAGTAGACACACATTCATTTCTCAATGCTTTAGGTAAGTCTGAATGTTACATAAAAGGCACTCAATATATAAAGACTACCGACCAGCGAGAGAAGTTAGTTTATAGTTTGATCTCGTCAGAGAAACAGTGAACAAGTAAATAGTTTAAGTAAATAAACAGTAGTGAAGTGCGTCTATAAATTAGTGTAAGTGAATATACTCTGTAGTTAATACAAATTAGTGAATAGTTTAGTGCATGAATAAATTAAGTGAGTAGACATACCGTGTGTATAAATTTATCACACCCGTCGTAATAGAAACGTTTAAATAAATAAGAAGAACATTACAGTAATAATAATTTCATATGCATGTATGTTTTAAAAAATATTATGGAACAGATCTTTCTATTTAAAAAAATATAATCATTACATGACTAAAAAATCTCAGCAAAGTGGGTGTTTGCAGATAGTTTCAAATAGAAGATCAGAAAATATATAGCACGTCACTGACTAAAGACTAGAGTAAAGGACACCTCTTATAATACATTGACAACAGGGATCCGACTACAAAAATATGCTCCTTGATATCAAGCTATAAGTAAGCAGGAACTGGAGTAACAATATCGAACAACCCGAAATCGTTTGGAAAAAGTCCAGGTGATATAAATGTAAACGAGTTTTGCTATTGGGTAGTCGCTGTTCTTTTCCAACCGAATAATAATATTTCCAATGAATCAGAATATTCTATGGTAATATATTATTATTCTAACAAAAAATGTTCGGCAAAAGTTTCTGCCATGAATTGGCTGTAGAAAGCGAATCCTCACACTGGTTTTGTTTGAGATACAGCCCGAGAGCGAGAATGTTTTTCAACTAAAGCGAGAATGAACATTCAAAGAGAAGGAAGTAAACGTTTAGATAATAAGTCTTCCGCGGCCAGAAGAATGAATTCTGGGTTTTCTGGTTAAACCGCTTTTAGAAAATTTATTATCTCGACTTTCGATTTGGAGTCTTAACAAGGCGATTTTAGAATGAGTGGGTTTCAGGACGATTCCATGGCCGGAATCTGCTTACTTCCCTGACTACTTTCTAGAGTTCGACGCTATTTAAAATATTGGAAATGGCGGAGAGAGATCCAATATTGGTAATAATCTCTGGCTTTATTTGTGCGTTTGAAGACATCTATCATAATGGATTTCATTCATGTTATGTATTTGTATGAAAAGATTAATGCTTTTAGACGAAAAAGAAATGTTCCTGTAAATTTTAAAATACAATGACAATATGATATGGCTGACTCATTAACAACCTCAATTTATTACGTTCGATTACACAGGATTCAAGACACGCGTTTACATCATTAACAACAATCCACACCAAGATTTTCGTTGTGGAGTCTTTCATTGACTAATTTAGTAGGAGATGAAGATCGTTTTTCTATTTGCTGATTTCGATATATGATAAAATGGTACGATTTTTTGGGTTTTGGGCGTTATTAGGAGTACTGATATAAGATGTTTTCATGTGGATAAAGCGAGAATGGAGTGTACAAAGTGTGATCAACATATTGGAAATATTAAGATTTCTTTTGTTAGTTTTTTTGGTATACATATGTAAGCTTAGCCACTGTCCTTGTTTTCTGTGAATATTTATAATTGACAGGTTTGAAGTATCTGTAACAAATTTTCTTATTAATGTCATGCCCTGCGATCTTTTATAGCCACTGCATTTTTAACGCCAACTATTCGCTTGGAAGGTTACTAACGACATCAAAATGTCAGGAGTAAAACAATAACAAATGGATCAGTATATTAGAAACTTTGACAGAGTTTTATTGTATTTGTCATTTTTTAAAGAGAAATAATTTTTTAACTTGTAGATGACTTTACTGTAGCACAAAGAAAAGCCAAAAAGGTTTCAAATACAACAGACCTTTCGTATAGTTCCGATATTTACAAAGGACGGGGATCAAGGATACGGAAAAAAAAACAAGGTATCTCTCTACTTCGAATTCAGACGAGAGTCCCTCATAAAATCATAACACTCATCCTGTTTTTAAACCTACACCACAAACAAATTGTAAGTATTTAAAGAAATTAATTAGAATGTTTTGTGCAAATAATATATTTTTCAGTATTGTATAAAAAGTCGGGGAATTAAAAATCGGGTAGTACTTCTCCAGAGATTCAAGTGAAATCTATTGCCGAAACTATGAGGTCTGAAGCTGAAGGAATTTCCCTTGAGAATAAAGAATCAAATGATATGGCGAGATGAGGTAATTTGTCTCTTAAGTTAAATCATAATTTATAATAACCTAAAGTTTGCATATTAAATTTGACTTTTAGTATAAAAATACTCAATTTTATAATGTACATTTTTTAATTTTTTTTATAGTCAAAACTTTGTGGCAGTGGGATCAGATGAAAGCTTCATAAAAGAGATAAATCATGACCACAAATAGATACACTTGATGATCAAGGTGACTAAACTAAATCATTTTAATTAATTTTTATATTTAATCATATTTTAAATTTATTTTAGAATTTAAAAGGTTGATGATAGATGAAATATCTCAATTAAATTTAAAAATCAATAATTTAATTGAAAGCGTTGGCACTTTCTTGAAAACACAAAGAATTCCGAGTAACCTGCAAGTAACATCGTTTTAAAACAATGTGAAAACGTTATATGAAAAAATTCCAGTAATTCGAAATTCGACGCATATTTTTAAAATCCAAATTCAACGTACTCGATCAAATACTGTCCCTAGTATTGCAAACCGACATTACAGATCATTTCTCAACAATACTACAGATTGTACTGGAAAAGACCAAATGCCCCAAGGAATGAGGAATAGTGAAATACAAAGATGAAACAACACTTAAAAATAGAATCAGACAAAAATCTTGGGATTTCTTATACTTGAATCCAGATCCTAACTATGCAACAAATACTTTCATTGAAACACTTCAAAAATATATAGACGACTGATCATATACAAGAAAATGTAAAATGGAAAACACGAAGATCTCCCCTTGGATGACAAATACACTACAAAATACACAATGTATATCGGAAAAAAATTAGTGTTTGAAAAACATTGGAATCCATTATATTGTATCATATGTGTAATATTTGTTAGCACATGTTATTATCAATAAATTATTCTTATCTTAAGTTTGAGAAGAAAATGAAGAAACTCACCTGTACTATTTTATAAACAAAATTTTATATTAAATTTTTGGAACAACCTATCCTACTCTTAAGCCAAAATAAAATAACATGTTGTTTCAAAAAGTGTTTAAACTTTGTGTAACTGTTTTTATTTGTTTATTTATTAAAAAACAATATAGGCATAATTTAAAAAACCTTCAGTATTTGCTTGGCTTGCCATCTAGTAGTAGCTAGTAAACTGTGACTAATCATGCAGGTCTCTTCCTTTTTTCCCTGTTGGTGAATAGTAACCTTCCACCACAATAGATGGCGCAGCACTCGATAAAACTTTGTGGCTTCGGACTTAGTACAGGAGATTCCATTCTTCCCCGTATTAAAAGTATTTATCTATGATTAATGTCAGTCGTCAATTTATTCAATTTAGATAATAAAAACGTTTTTTCACTTGAGAAGTTTGTGAACACAATTACCTCTGAATTGATTGATGTGGGTAAATTAAGGCTTATTATTGTTATTAATCGAATTAACAATAATCATATGACAGTGACAAGTTACGACATACATGACAGATATACAGACTGTAGCGCCATCTATCAATGGGAAGCCTAAGCATAATATTGCGTATTTCCTAATTTTACTTAACACACCGCCTCATTGGAATATCATAGTTGTTCTAACCTAACAACTGAAATTGACAGCAATAGCTGATTTATTGACACAAAATTATAAACAATACATTTCATTGAAAACGTAAACAAACAAAGGAAAACAAAATACATTTTCTAGAAAATCTTAACAAAAATAATGAGTGCGCAAATACGTAATATTGTAACTAATTAGTATATAAATAAAATTATCATTTCATGATGAGTTTTCTAAATTATTCAAGTTTGATTTTAGCCAGAGTTTTTGTAAACAAATCAGTACAATTTTGGCTAGTATTAATGTAGTCAATAGAAATTTTCTTTTTAATACATGAATCTTTGATAAAGTGATAACGGATTTCGATATGTTCACCCGTTTTTGAGTTCTCAAATGTCTTCATCATTGAAATTGCACTCATATTGTCCACTTTTAGCTTAACACTTTCTACCATCTAGTTATTGAATTCTGATAAGACGCCCTTAACATTTATAAGCTTTTGAGTTGCAGAAGCGGCTGCTATATAATCAGCTTCCATAGTTGCCAAAGCATCACAACTTTTTTTTGGAGTGCCAAGTAATGGGTTTTCCGGAATGAAAACAGAGAAATCCGCTGATACTGTTTCTGGTTTGTCTATATCCTCCTCAATCGGCATTTGGCATTCCCACAAGTTCCCCATTTCCCTTGGCGTAGTTCAATCCAAGGAGATTAGTTGATTTCAAGTATCGGAGTACTCCTTTCGCTGCAATCCAGGCTTGATTGGTTGCCTTATCCAAGTATCTACTGCTATATCTGGTCTAGATACCAATGAAATATACATGTCATATAGAAGGGACTACTTATTTGAGTATAAGGAATTCGAAAATCCATTAAAAGTTTTATTATGAAACAGTAAAAGGAAAAGGTATAGTCAAGATACAAAAACAATTAGGAAGAAACTTGTTTTCTATGAATATTTATAATTGACAGGTTTGAAGTATCTGTAACTCATTTCCTTATTAATGTCAGTCGTCAATTTATTTAATTTAGATAATAATAGTAATTTTTCTACGCCCCATCTTTAAAGTACCTTGTATTTCATCGGTTTGCAGCGCTTAAAGTGGTTGTTTATGGTTAGAGTGAAAAAAAGTAAAAAAGCGTTAGAAAAAGTGCCATAACATTAACTTTATTTCACGCTTCCCATAAGCTAACACAATGAATCTTGGCTGGGCATCAAGGATGGACTTCTAAAATGCTTAGCTGGGCATCGAGGATGGACTTTTATGAATCTTGGCTGGGCATCGAGGATGGACTTTCATGAAACTTGGAATACGTATAATTGTAATTTACCGAAGAAGCTTAATTTAAATATCCCATATTTCTATTTGAATTTTATTTTTTTGTCTAGGTCTTTTACTTACTTTTAGCATTCGTGAAAAAAGTATCACAATATGCACTTGATGCATAAATCATTATTATGCAACAAGTGCATAAAGTGGTACTGTCAACCGGGCTTGTGCAAAATGCTCCAAAGGCAATTCTAACGGCATTGTTTTGAATAGTGTCCAATTGTTTTATTATGTGCCTTTCAGCGGAATAATAGATGATGGCACCATAATCTAATTTTGATCTAATAATGGATCTGTATATTTTGGTTAGCGTTGTGCTATCTGCTCCCCACATTTTTGAGGATATGGTTCGCATGAGACTTAGGTCTCTTTAGCATTTAAGTATCACATTTTGAATGTGTTTCTTCCAGCTTAAACTTTAATCAAAAACATTCTCAAGAACTCAATTCGATCCACATATGAAATATATTCTTCAAACATTCAAAGATTTGGAAGTACTATATCCGGGTTGCGTTTAGTGAATAACAAACTTTTGGTTTTTTGTGCCGAAAATTGTAGTCCTGAAGTTTCTGACCAATTTTCTAACTGAGCTAGAAAATATTGTAGTTGATTATACAATGAAGCTATGTTCCGTTCTCTTGAGTATATTACTAAGTCATCTGCATATAGCCTAGCTTTAATATTCCAATTACAGTTTTGGATGATATCATTTATAGCAATTAGAAATAGAGTTAAACTTAAGGAGCATCCCTGTGGTATCCCATTAGTTTGGGTTTTTAAAGGCGAATATGTGCCATTAGCTCTGACCGTAAAAATGCGATTTTTCAAAAAGTTGCAAACAAATTTTGATATATTTCATCTTATGGACCAGCTCTCTAATGTTTTTATAATCTTGTGATGCCAAACGGTATCATAGGCTTTCGATATATCAAGGAAAATTGCTAACACATATTGTTTATTATCAAAGGCTTCATGTATTTCTGATTCTAGATCCACTAAGTTATCAATTGCTGATCTTCGTTTTCTGAAGCCGCTTTGTTCAGGAATAAGACGATTTCGACTTTCCAAAGTCCACATTAATCTATCATTGATGATTTTGTCTAAAATCTTACCCATTCACATATGAGCGCGATTGGTCTGTTAGAGCTAGTGAGTGTTTTGTGTTTACCATGTTTATGCATTGGAATAACAATAGATTTTAGCCAAATCTGGGGAAAGGTATTGTTTGTCCATATCCTATTGTAAATATGTA
The DNA here is from genome assembly GCA_963921935.1 of Galeruca laticollis. Taxonomy (NCBI): domain Eukaryota; kingdom Metazoa; phylum Arthropoda; class Insecta; order Coleoptera; family Chrysomelidae; genus Galeruca; species Galeruca laticollis. Next base: position 73,690,270 of record OY998181.1, read on the forward strand.
GTAGCAGTTCCTTGGCTAGACTTGGGAGTCTTTTGAGGAATGTTATTGAAATATTATCTGGTCCAGCTGCTGTTTCTTTTGATGAATGTGAACAGGAACTTATAATTTTCCTAGTTTGTGTACAACGCTATGGCGTAGTTCCATGCGTTGTAATCCAATATGCTCAAATAAAATAAAAGACTTTGCTGTTAACAACGGGACACCAGGTCCGACTCGTTAATTCTGACCGTCAATAATATATTTTATCACTTTATACTCAAAAGATCAAAACTTAAGAAAAGCATGTCACAAGAGCATGACTTTTTATGTTTGACATTGAAAAAACATTCTCCCTCGACTACTATTTTTTCATCCTGACGCATCCTGTCAGAAAATAGACTACGCATAGGATACACCAGAATGCGCCAACAAGAGAGATTCTACACATCTCGCACTTTCTGTAATGTAGAATATAATTAACAAAAATAGAATTCTATTGACTTGCAATCGTCACAGTTGGGATTTGGTCCAAATCCAAACATACTGGGGGGCTACATGTAATATAGCAGGGATTACCCTGACTTAAGTCGGGGCAGTGCATCTACATAACCGTAAGGGCGTTCTTACTCACTAGTAGAACGAATACGTTTAAAAAAAAGTTACTGAACAGTAAATCATAAGGGCGGTCTTACTCACTAGTAGAACGGATACGTTAAAGAAAGATTACTGAAGAGTAAATCATAAGGGCGTTCTTACTCACAAGTAGAACGGATACGTTAAAGAAAGGTTACTGAACAGTAAATCATAAGGTTGGGAAAATCATGTCCTTGGACTTGAGTCACAAGGAAGGATAGGGCTTTGTCTAAATCGTTTGAAGAAAAATGATCTTTTTAGATCATGATGAGTTTTAAGACGACTAACAAACTTGAACACATAAGCAACAGATCTGATTAGCTTGGTGAATGAGGAAGATCGAGATATCAGAGCCATAAATATGTTTGTTGAGGGGATTGTTACTACAAGGAATTTTTTGTTTTTCTCGGAGAGATTAAAGATTGTTGAAAATGTATCATAGAATGCAGTATCTTGAGATGACTTCATAAAAAGGCTGGTCCGGAGAACCAAATCTTGCTCGGAAATTCTAACGGTTGACCTCTAGACAGAAGATCCGCAGGGTTCAAGTGAGATCTAATATGCCTCCAAGAGGCTGAATGGGTTAACTGTTGGATTTGGGTAACTCGGTTGCAAACGAAAACTGACCATCGTGTAGGAGTACTTCTGATCCACAAAAGTGCGATCTGTGAATCAGACCAAATAATAAAGGAAGAAATTTGCAACTGCTTTTCCAGAATGAGTTTCAGACGGGAGTAAAGATTTACCAGCAGTGTCATAGCACACAGCTCTAGTTTAGGCCCTGTCAAGGGCTTGTTTAAGGGTGCTACAAGCGATTTATAAATAAGTAGTTGAGAAGATGCTGAGCAATCTGCATATGTTGCTCTTAAGTATATACATCCTCCGTACGCCACTGCGCTGGCGTCACAAAAACCATGAAGCTCTACTTGACAAAGGGTCTTATCTAACAGAGTGTATCTGGGAATATGAAGTTTATTAAGCGACTGTATGCTATCAAGAAATTTACACCATTGTTTAATCAGAGACGGATCCGTAATAGGTTCATCCCAACTAAGCTTGAGCATCTAGAGTTGCTGCATTGTCAGCTTCCCTTGGACAATTACAGGGTTAATTAGCTCTAAAGGGTCATAGCATTGGGAGACGACTGACAATATCTGTCTCTTAGTAATACATTTATCAAGAGGAAATGAAGGAGTCGAGATTTTAAAGTATAAAGCTTAGGAGTCCAATAAATTCCTAAAATTTTACTGGAGTTTTCGTCCAAGTTTAAATCTTTCCCTGGCGGTGATTCAGAAAAATGAGTTTTCTTCATTTCAACAGAATTGGAGCAAAATTTATGCAGGTTGAAACCAGATGACGCAAGAACGCTTTTAAGTTCATCCAACGAATTGGCACCTGTGAGAATGTCATCCACATAAGTTTGTGACAGTTACGCATCCTGAACCTATGGGAAATGTGGATGTCTTGAAGCAATCTATTTTAAAACACGGCAAGCCAAGTAAGGAGCACTAGTCTGTACAAATGACACTGTCGTCATTTGTAAACATGAAAATTTATCAGAAGGAGAATCTCTCCAAAGTGCATTCTGCAGGAAATGGAAGTTGGGGTTTAATGCAATTTGCTGATACATTTTCCCAATATCGGCAGTCAATGCATATTTAAAATTCCTAAATCTAATTAAAATATCCAGTAGCTCCGGTTGGACTCTGGGGCCCTTTAAGGCGATATCATTCAGTGAAACTTGTGAAGACGATTTTGTCGAGTAATCAAAGACAATTCTTACTTTTGTACTGGTGCTACTTTCCTTCAGTACACAATGATGTGGAACAAAGTATTTGTGATTAACTTCGGATGTCTGCAGGGTGAGGGGGACGAATTTACCATGTCCCAACTTAACATATTCAAACAATAATTTCCTATATTCATCTTTCACGTGAGGGTTTTTCGACAATCGCTTTTCAAGGGAAATGAATCTGTGTGTTGCTGTCACAAATGAATCACTCAACATTCTGTATGCAGTTTCATAAATAAAAGGCAAATCTACCTGGAATTCACCATCAGGAAGGGTTTTAAGGGTTGATGTGAAAATATTTTCGGCTTTCTCGTCTGCTTCGGACATTTTCTCAACGGCAGAAATCTCTTCCTGAGCCCAAATTTTTTCTAATAGAGAGTCTATATATACTTCCTGGGGCAGCTCACAGGAAGTAACATGAAATGAAGGGTTTGAAATTGTTTACACTAGACGGGGGAACAACCCCTGAAATCAACCACCCCAAGTGGGTGTCAATCAGTGAAGGAAGATTTTTTCCTAACTTATGAATTCCTGGTTTCAATAATAAATCGTAAATTTCAGCTCCCAGTAGTAAATCTATCTGGGAAGGTGTCCCAAAATTCGGGTCGGCCAACGAGGAGACAAGGTGGGGGGGTATATTTAATGTAGATATGTCAACACGAACTTGAGGAAGGGCTTGTGTGATTTTGCCGACCACAGAGCAACTAATCTCACAAAATTGACTTGTGTCAGTGGTAGAATGGAAAATAATGTCGGTCATACGATTGATGTTCGGGCTATTATTGAAAATTCCAGACACTAATAATGGTTGGTCATAAGTTACACAATTTAATTGTTTCACGAGGCTAGAACATATGAATGAAGTCTGGCTACCTGGATCCAGGAGCGCACGAGCATGGATAGGGGCCCCCTCGCGGGGATAAAGAAGTATATTGGCTGTTGCCAATAGAACATGACTGCCGTTAAGGCTTAACATGGATAAATGAGGAAGAGACGGAACATTTTCAACTGTGTGGGTTTTCCTTGAAGTAACAGGTGTGCTAAAATCATCGTTGCACGTATCAGTAGGTACAACACCGTCAGGTGTGTTGTAAGGTCTACTGTTGGAGTAATTAGTCTGGCCATTACCTAAAGATGTTCTATTTATTGAAGATATGGCAACATTTCGTTCCGGACTTTCCACCGGCAAATGAAAAAGTACATGGTGCTTCTTTTTACAAATGGAACACGAACCGGTTGATATGCAATTTGACAGTAAATGTTTTGAGCCTAAACAATCAAAGCACATACGGTTTGATTTAACAAATTTATAACGATCTGGTGAGAACCGTGACACTATCCACTTCACCACTATCTAATTCAAATGTATTGGTTAAAAGTACGAATTTATATATACTATAATTTGAAATAGAATTTTTAATGGTTATTTAATTCTTTTTATCTATTAAAAAACCCACCAATTAGAAAAATCTATGTTAATTCAAGGAAAAAATAATATTAAATTCTAAAAATAGTTCCTTCTAAATAAATTTACCTTTATTAGTAGATATTCCTTGCCTGGAGCTTCGTTTAAAAATCTGTAGTTGGTCTGCTGTCAATATGTTTGATTTTATGGGGACGTAATTGTCGGACTTTATTTCAAAAATGAATGTAATTTCTGATACGTGGATATATCAATGTTATTTTTTATATTGATAGTACTTCGCAACATTGAATAGTGTGACCAAAGTGTAGACGCCTTTAAAGTTTTCGACAACTCTTCAAAGTATACCAAAAGTACACTTTCCAAAAAAGATTTTATTTCTGTATTTCTTCTCCATTCCATGAATTTCTCGTATGCTAATTCATACTTTTTTCGTGAAATTTCCGGCAACAAATCTAAAGTCACTTTTGTTGCTTTTTCCAATATCTCTAGCGGAGTATTATCAAAATCGTCAGTATCCATATTATTTATTTATTATAATTTGGTATAATTATGTCCTACTAAAATAATATTTAACGGAAATTGCGATTTTTATCAAACCACGAAATAAAACTACCTTAAGGATGTAAGAAATTTTTATAATTGACAGTTGTGTCAACTATTTAAAGCTGACAATAGTCAACAAAGTTTTCGTCGATTTTCGTTGATTCTCCATATAAATGTATGTAGTGTGGGCAAAGTGCCGTGAGAAATAATATTTCTCACAGTATGAGCAATATGTGGTTTTGAAATTAAGTAAGCTATGAGAAATACGTCACTTTTCATAGCAGTTGTAGAAAAACTTGTTTGTGTAGTTGTTATCGCTAGAATGTTTCTCAAATGATCTTGCGAAGGTTTCACAGATTTGTTCAGGAGTAGTGACGGTGTTATTTTGATATTTTAGGACATTTATGTGGGACTGGTAGTTCACTTCAGAAATCTTTTTAATATTGTTCCACACTAGTTTTGATGGGGTAGAATTGTTAATACTGGATATAAACTGTTTCCAAGAATCCCGTTTGCTTTTTTTTATCGTTAATCGAGCTTGGGCTCTTAAGCGTTTAAATTGGATTAAATTTTCCCGAGACTTAATTTTCTTGTATTTGTTGAATGCTTTTTTGTAGTTCTTTGTTGCTTCTGCACATTGATTATTTCACCAAGGAACAGCTAGATGTTTTTTGATAATTCTAGTTCTTCCGAGTGCAAGTTCTGCAGCAGTTATGATAATGTCGGAGAGCTTTTCTACCATATCATCTACATCTGAGCTCAGAATATCCCTGATACAATTGTCGCTGAGTTTGTTCAGTATTAGATTATTGAAGTAGTCCCAATTGACTATGTTAAAGTTCCATTTTTCCAAAGGTGGGACTTCATTTGCTGAGCTGCCACAAATAATGATAGGGTAATGATCCCTATCGTAAGGATCTTGCAAGACGTCTCAGTTAAATATCAGTGAGAAAGTAGGATCACAAAGGGAGAGATCTATCGCCGATTCTGCGCCAGTGGCCGTATTAAATCTGGTTGGTCGACCATCATTCATAAGATTTATATTTTTTTGGTTAATTATTTGTTCCAGTGTATTTCCAAATTGGGAGTTGCTTTTTGATCCCCAAATATATTATTATGGGCATTGAAGTCACCAACTATAAGTCTTGGAAGTGGGAGTTGAGTTAATGAATCTTCAATCTCTTGCAAACTGGGTGAAGTGTTTGGAGGACAATAAATATTACATAAAGATAATCTCGTTGGTCCATCGATGCAGACAGCGACAGCCTCGAGGTTCGTTTTTAATTGTATGGGTACTGCGTCTATAGAATTTTTTACGTAAATAGCCACGCCTCCGCTTGCAACAGATTGGTTTGCTCTATTTTTATAAAAGCAAGAGTAATTATTCATGTGGTAGATCTTATTAGAGAAACGTGTCCCTGAAGACATATTATTGATGGGGGCTGTTCGGCTAGTAAAATTTTTAACATTTCTAAGTGGGCGTGTAACCCGTTTAGATTCCATTGTAATATAGTTGTGAATTTAATAGGTATTTGAAATTCGAAGTCGAGCACAGAGGTATTGATGATACAGACGAATCGCTATCCTCTTGATTACTAGATTCTTGACTTAATTGAGATATCATTTTTTTAGAAATCCTGGTACATTTACTTTTCATTTTTTTATCTGTGAAGTTGGGATACATACTGTGTAATTGATCAATGAGGCCATTAATATCTTCTGTACATAACTTGACTACGCTTAGTGAGTCCGGTGAACCATGCACATTTTCGAAAAAATCGCACAATTGTTGGTAGGTAAGCACATGTTTGTCTGTCGTTTCAAAAAATGTCTTTGTTTATTCCATTTGTTTTTCGATATTTACTGTAGTTAGTGTTTGAACGTTAATTTTTCCTTTTTTTGCGAGTTTTGTTATTTTGGGCTCCGTGAAATCCATGTCGATGGTTTGTTCAACAGGAGAAAGAGTTTCAGACAGGGATCGTTTGGTTTTGTTATAGGATAAGGATGTAGCTGTGTTTATTTTAATAGAATGTGAACTTTGTGGCTCAGTTCTAGAAGCGGTGTCAGAAATACTTGAGTTTTTATTGGTTTCTTCTAGAGATGAATCAGATGTCAGGTTTTCGGACTGCAGTATTGATGTTGGTGTAGAAAAAATGGGATAGGGAGTTGCTGCTGGTATATGTATTTTTGAAACCGTTGATTGTTGTGGTGTTGGTGCGGTTACATCTGCTGATGTGGTTGCTGTTAGGTTTGTTGGTAGTACTTGTGACTGTGTATTAGGGAGCGTACATTCTGTTGCAACATGCCCTTCCTGCTTACAGGTATAACATGTATAGTCGTCGAGGGAGAGAAATATTCGATAAGAGGTGCCTTCGTGATTCACAGTTATAAAATCTGGGATTTGAATCTGGTTCTGGTCTACAGGTGAAATATAAGTTTGCCTACGAAAACTTAGAATGTGCTTAAATTCTGGGTGTGAAGTACCGATGCGAAGAAACGTAATCTGCGACATTATTTTAATGCAAATTTGTGTTATTTCATTTTGCAATAGTATGTTTGGTATAGATGGACATACATTTGACAGTAGTAATCTTTCCGCAGGTGTTATTAATCGTCGAGCCTTGATTGTAGTTTGTCCAAGATTTATTAAGCCATCATTGCTATTCATAAATGAATCAACCAAATTTTCATTTGCTAAATAAATGCAAATGTGGTTATTGGAGATTCTGGAAGAGAAGATTATATTTTTTGGTTCAATCATATTCCCTGAAGAAATGAGGTATTCCGCCAATTTTATGTTATCAATTGAAGGAAAAACTATTGCTTGTTTTTTGCTTGGAAATTTTGATGAATTTGTTACTGTTGCGTAAGATTTAATTTGAGGTTGAGTGCCCCCTCTATCAGGGACACTCTCATTCACCGATTCATCCATTTTGGTAGCTGTGTTTCATTGGTGTTCTAACTACGGCTCTGTCTAATGTGTGGAAATATAAACAACTAATGAGTTTTTGATTATACTGGATTGTGAATGTTGATATAACTCGTTGTTAAAAAGTATGTCTATGACAATTTTAATATAGTGAATTAATTAAAAACTCACAGATTCCGTAGTAATACAGACGATGCTTAGATCTTGAATACAAGACACTGTAACTAAATTATTTCGCACTGAATTTAACTAATTTTATGAATTATCGGAGCTGATATTAAACACAACCGGTGCTCAATTTGCCAGGACCGAACTCCTATCAAGATAGTTTGTTTACATTAAATTACATCTTAATGTTACAGCTTATCTACTCAAATGTTTCATCAGCTCATCTTATTTTATGTGATTTGAGGGAGGTTTTTTCCATTCTCTTTAAAAAAGTCCGGAAAATGATCTGTAACATTTCAGATACATTCCGAAATGAAACACTGGGTCTTTAACACAATATAAACATTTAATCTCCTAACTCGGTATATGGTAATCACCTGAACTAGCTGTACGACTTTAGTTGCACTTGTACCCGAGAGATAAACTAACTATTTAAACGGTAATTGGCGTTTTTCACCCAACCAGCTTGGGTTCCGTGTGGAAAAAATTATGTAGCAGAATCCATTGCTTCCAGATCAAGTTCTAATATGTGACTGACTTAGGAGATTAGAGAAACAGAAGTGGGTGATGGTTCCACTTAGTTCACTGCTACTTGCGCAAGGTATGAGGGAGATAATACATTGTAACATTTAGTGATTAGGAATAGAGCGCAAAATAATCGCTTCGTTATTAGAACCATTGCTGATTTATCAAGTGTTTAATTTAGTCGGACTGTAACCTCTTACTTGCTCAATATTATTACCAGGTCACAGAAATTAGGCTGTCTAGATTGACAGTTTATGCCAGCGGCTAGTACTCATGTGGAGACGGCGTGAGTTCACTTACGTGCTAAGCAAGTGATCAGCACATCAAATTTATTTAGGTGTAAAAGGGCGCCAAGTAGATTTGCCGCTAATTTTATGTAAGTTCACTCCTAAAAATCTACTAAAAAGGAATGAAATAAAAGACAAACCCACTTCCAGTTACTCGTACGTATATTGAACCTTCTGTACAAAAAGAGTAAAGGCGTCTACAAAATTTTGAATAGTAGTTTTCAGTGGTCTACCCAGGTAATGTTGAAAAGTTTCATTGCAAACATAATTCGTGAAAACTGAATAAAAAGCACTAATTCTAAAGATACCCCCTTGCTAAACCCACGATCAAAATATAATTGACATTATTGCATACGCACAATTTCTTTTATCAGTTAATAACCAAGTATATATATTATATAGTCAGAATTGAGAAAATAAAAAGCTTACTTAAGCTTACAACGGTAGGTACGACAAGGCGTTGGATCCAATGCGCAAGCCAAGGTATAAATATTAGAAATAAATAAAATATGGGAAGTACTAAACATCGTAGTGAACAAATTACGGATCAATTCCAACCGTACAATGTATCAAAGTAGTATCTAAAGTTATACAACGATAATATCATTGTCAGAAACACATTAATACGCTATGACCTATAGCAACACCCCAAAATTAAGTGTCCATAATTTATAAATACAGTAAAAAACGATAAAAGGTCACCCAGCTCGGTCCAGCTGAAACTGAGCTCTTCGTATTCCTAGTTGGTGTTCGATGTGTGCCTCTCCCAAAAGTCCTTGTCGTGACGTTGATCCTTACACCAGATTAAAATTATGTGGTGGAAATCCAATAGCCATGAATAAAAACCCTAGGGAGAACAAATTCGTATAAGATTCTATACCATACCAAAATTTATCAACAGCCCCCCCGTAGTAATAAAATCATCAAACTAAAATTCGTGTTAAATGCAACTTGTACATGGATTTAGCTTTATAGAGGTCATGAAGCACAAATTGTGCTTTAACCCCAGTTATAATAAAATGAAATAATGAAAAAAATAAATGATCGAAATATATAGATAACCCTAGACATATTGTATACACCTCGTACAATAACTTTTATTTATCTTAATACGGATCAATTCTATTTTCTAGAAATAAAGTAATAATAATTTTTACGAGAAGAAATAAACTAATAAGCCCCCGTACTAATGCCCATAAACTCTTTTATATTAAAAAAAAATATTATATCCTTTATTCCTACATAATGAATTTGGAACTACAATCTAAAATTGTTCAATTCCCCCAAAAAGGTAACAAATAGTACAACCATGAAGTTTTCATACGTTAAATTTCCCAATTAAAATACGTATTAGCTTTCAACTATCATTATACGAAAATAAATAGAATTAATTGCTTGACCGCTTATAGAATTTTCAATAAATTATGAACCATATGTCAAATAGCTTTCCCTTAGACAAAAATGCACTGGATTACTAAATAAATGAATCTTCACATACTTAACATCAAATCAAAACGGTATGCTAGCTCTTATTTTCCGCAACTAACTTCATTGTATATTACCTGAATAATAGTCGATATAAATTAAATAATGGATATACTTTCGCAATCTATTTTTAGTTTATTGACCACTGCCCGAAAAAAATCACAATCCGCAGTTGGTAACCAGTCCTCAAAAGTTATGAAAACAGCTTTCAATATCCCAATAATAATTGTGCAAACTATCTCTTAGTGCATTTTAACTAAACTAAAAAAATTTCTGAAAAATATCACTATGCTTCTATCATACAAGGCAGATAAGCAAAAACCATTTAATATATTTTTCACAAAAAAATATAAATCATTCCCCATAATATTTTTTTTGCTTACCTTTTAACTTGTAAAAGGGTTATCCTTTAAACGGCCAAAGACATTGTAGGTGAACATCTATATAATATAACTAACTCTGTTGATATATTTCGTCAATAAAAATTTGGTATTTTCGTCAAACTCGATAATTTAAAACTTCTTCGTCTCAAAACCTAGTCTGAACCCATCAAATCCATCACATCAACAATGTTCAGAACTACAGGAACAGTGACAGTTATTTTTTTTCTTTCCGCAAAAAAAACCATTCCTTGTGATGTAAAAAAATATGATAGATGCAAATACTTACCAAGTAGTGTTAAGAAAATCTTCAAAGAGATGTGGAAAAAGCCAACTCAAAACAACATGAAATCTCAAAAACTGCAACAAGGCTTAAATTTTCCACTTTCATATGGTCGGAAAAATATATCCCCGTAATGGGATGTCTCAAAGACACATTTCATAAATTCCGAACCACTCAACCACTACCAAGGAAAGTCGACGTCGAAAAAGGACGAAAATATTTCGAACTATTCCCGATTAGACAAAAATCCCGTCCAAGTCAAGTTGAAAATGTTGCCATCTCCGTCAGTTTCAATATGAAAACGAAATATAAATTACTTAGTACTAACAACAAAACAATTCTTCCAGTTCCTTATCGCGCGCAGAAAGTACGAAACGAATAATACCAAAAACTTGATTTATACGGTGCTACCAAAATTAACAATAATGTGTAATAGAATTTATACGGCCATGAGCGTATCATATGGGGCAGTTGGACCTATTAACACAAAATGTGTTAATGTCAAATAAAAACGTTACAGGACGACATAATAAAATTTATTTTCCATTTGAGAAAAGTTTTCGAACAGATTGCAACAGTGAATCCCATAAATCTATTTCTGTGACAGTAACTTCAGTAACACCTCACTGGAGCTCTAATGGATCCTTATTTCATATCCGAACTTCCAATAAAATAATTCTCTTGAAAATTCCCTTAACGAAAGTTGAACGTTTGGTATATATTTACGACTGGAATATTCTTGAGATTATTGTGCTGGCATTTCTTAGTCTCTTTAATGATTCAAGGATTGCAAACTACCCTCTCAGGAATTTCCAGACTGCCGTGAGGCCTGTATAGAACCAATGTCTACCGTAACATCCGATCTGTGTAGGTAAATGGCAATTTAATGTTTGTTGGCCCATTTCACTGCCGGAAATTGGGAGAAAGATTTTGGATAATACAGGAAATGTGGTGAATTCAATTATGAAAACCATTCAATTAATTATATTACATTAGGAATATAATCAGTTCAATTTACTTGTTTATTCATTTGGGGTGGAATTTTCCAATTAATTGCACTGAGAAATTGAGTTAAGATAAAGCGTGTGAACTTTTAAAGGAAGTTTGTTTGAAAAGTTTCCAAACTAACAGATAGAGAAGACATTTCCTGTTAAAATTTTCAATACATTTTCTAACTTTAAAGTAAAACCATAAATTATTAAGAGTTCAATATCGTTTATCGCGGAGACACAAGAAGCGTGCGTATAAATATTTGAGATGGTTAAAAGCTAACTAAAATAAAGTCTCCCATCTTTGGCGGATAATAAATTACAAATTCTATAGAAATGTCACCTAATGCACTAATTCTTATTTAATACGCACTACACTGTTGCAGAATTTACAACAAAAACACATTTATTTCACGTTGAGAAGGGATATGTGAAAATGTATATGATATGAAAATAATGTGAACATTTTCAAGAATTGGGACGAACAAGTTAAAGTATTTGTATTATCGAGAAAAGAGTTTGTTAGATTTTTTAATGTTTCTGTTTTAAATTCCATGAACGACTGATCTAGATTCTCTATAAACCGATGTCATTACACAAACACACATGTCCAGCTCAACCCTACCAGGATGCATCCTTCAAGAACGATGGATGGTGGATCCATTTGCTATAGCTATCCCTACTCGAGATCCTCATCTTTTCTTCTTCCTTTGTTCTCTTATTCTTCTGATGGTCTTAGCTGCTAGACGCGGTCTAGCTGTTTTGTAGGCCGTGGATACCTGGTATAGTTTTCTTTGGTGTAGTTCGTCAGCTCTCTCAACTGCATGTTGGGGTGGGTTATTCAGCTCTTCGAATCTTCTCCTGGAGGTGTCATCCATCATGTCCTGGATCTTCTCCGGGTCCAAATATCGGTTGATCTGCTGGTTCTTAACCCATTAATTCCCAATGTACTTATTTGGGTATACTTTAATAAAATGACCCTAGTACCATCTATAGGGATATTTCAAAAGTTTCGACTATCTACTCGTGCGGTGGTAGGTTTCGTTTGCTCAATTCATGAATGGTACAGTTTTCTGTACAAATTCTAATGTTGCAACAAATTGTTTGGTCAACAACAATACGTGCATGATTACAGTGTTATAATAAAAATATATGTTATACTACGTGCTGACGGTTTTAGGTAAGTGTATTATATATATTCATCTTTTCTAAGTGTTCTTATACTATTTTAGACTAATTAGATCTTATGCAAATGTTTTATCAAAACAGTAGAAGCCTTTTCTTCCGATCGTACTCGATTGAGTACACTGGGATTTTCAGATCAATTTTTTTTATAGAAATAATGGATGCTGATCAACTGTTAGTTGGTATGGGTATACCAACGAACAGTTTTTATGGAGTAAAAAGGTATACATATTTGGATATGGCTTTGGATCATTTAGAAGCATCTGAAACACAGGATTTTGTAGACATTGTTGTCTTGCCACCCAATGTAGATCCTCAAACGGACGAGGAAGGTGAAGACGATGACTACATCCAAGAAAGGGAAAATACACTTCCCAGGGATGTAGCAGGAGAAGTTGAATTACATTTTGAAGACAACTATAGTGGGATTAATTATTCGGATGGTAGTGGGAGTAATTATTCGGATGGTTCAGATTATGTTTCGGAAGACAATGTTCCTTTGGTAGTTCCACACAAGCGGCCTTAAAGTCAATCTACCAGAACTAAGAAACTAGCCAAAAAAGTTCCCGAACCAAAATGGGCTCAGCACCATACTAAAATTGATATGCCAGAAAGAAACGAATTTGCAGACCGACTTGTAATGATGAAGCATGATCTTGAGCATTCAGGTCCGATGCAAATATTCGGAAAAATGTTTGTCGATGTCATTTTTCAACATATTAGAGACCAAACAAACTTGTACTCTACTCAGAAAAATAATCATGTTTTTTTTTGTATCAACGGCAGATTTGAAGATTTTTTTCGGCATTTTGTTGCTTAGTGGATACCATAAGCTACCACGTGAACGACTTTATTGGAGCTTGGACGAAGATCTTGGTGTCCCTTTGTTTCAAACGCTATGTCACGCAACAGATTCCCAGGAATAAAAAAATACATTCACTTGGCAAATAACGATGAGTTGGACAAAGACGATAAAATGGCAAAAATTCGACCACTAATGAAGTTACTGAATCAAAACTTTCAACAGTATGGAGTATTCCATCAAGAACTTTCTATTGACGAAGCCATGGTCAAATATTTTGGCCATCACTCAGCAGAGAAGTTCATAAGAGGAAAGCCGGTCCGGTTTGGGTACAAAGATTGGATGTTGTGCGGATCCACGAGCTATTGCTACGCGTTTGACACTTATTGTGGAGCAAAAATGCCAAATAATACAAAAGATGAAAATATCCCTTTATGTTCCAAAGTGGTTTTGGATTTGTTGGAAACTGTGGCTACTCCATCTGACCATATTGTTAACTTCGACAACTATTTTACCAGCCACGATTTATTGGGCACCCTAAAAGAAAGAGGTCAAAGAGCCACAGGCACAGTAAGAGAAAAAAGGACCAAAAAATGTCCACTTTTACCAATCAAATCATTTCAAAAAAGGATCGCGGCTATTTCGAACACATACACGATAGCGACTCTCTATTACTTTTCTACGTTGGAAAAATAACAATGTGGTAACCATGGCTACAAATTATGATTATGTTGAGCCAATGGGACAAGTCAGACGGTGGTCGACAGCTGCAAAAGCGAGCCCAAGTCCCACAGCCCATAGTGTTTCAAAATTACTACCGTGGTATGGGTGGTGTTGATTTGCAGGACCAAGCTGTAAATAACTATCGCATCAACATTCGAGGAAAGAAATGGTGGTGGGTTTTGTTCACACACATGATAAATGTGGCAATTGTTAACGCTTGGCGGCTACATCAATTGGCTTCACCAGAAAAAATGGATCTGTTGGCTTTTCAAAGAGACATAGCACGGAACTACCTAGTCTTTTTCTGTTAACATTAGAATAGTACTTCCTTATATCATTTTGTTTATAATAAAGTTATCAATCTGATCCATAGTTAAGAACATTAATTTAAAACAAAAAATGGCCGTGGGAATTAATGGGTTAATGTACCAAGGGGCATTCACTGCTTGCCTCAGCCTGATGCCTTGCTGGGCTTGGAGCTTCTTACGATGACTCTCTGCAGTGTATCCCCATGCTGTACATACGTATAGCATGATGGAGATGAGGATGGCCATGATGAGTCTGACTCATCATGGCTTGGTCTTCAGTTCCAGCTTTGATCTTCTTCCGATGAGTCCTCTTACATTTTTCGTCTTGTCCACCAGGTAATTGACGTGGTCTTTGAACGTTAGACCTTGGTCAAGGTTGACTCTCAGGTACTTCGCTTTGGTGGTTCAGCTGAATTCTTTTCCCACTATATCTACGCTGTCTTCTGGTCTCTTTGCAACCAAAACTTCTATTTTGTAACTTACTTTTGTTGTTCTGGTACCAATTATGCTTTGTAGCGGCTAATCAGTTACCAGAGCATCTCAGGTGGAATTTTTTTACCAGCTTAATAATAATCTAGGAGCAGATCTTACCGGTTCGCGGGTAATACTACTTTGATTTATAGAGAAAGAAATTATTTTTTAACTTTAAACAATATACGATAAGTGGGCACCACCTAGAATATTATTAGCCTGTTAGTTGGTACACATCAACATAGTATTAATAAAACCTTGTGAAGGGGGTTGGAAGGAAGATAAATATGAACAACGTAATTAAATTTACAAATGTGATTCATTTGAATTAAAAGTGAATATACGTTCAACACATAAAGGATTATCAAATAATTAACAAATTTGAAATAAACAAAATTTAATTAAAGTGGAAATTTATAGTGAAATAAGCAAAAAATTAGACAATGTAATCAACATTGAATTGAAAAAAATGTATTTAAAGCCTAAATGGAAAAATAATCAAATTTAAAATGGACGTGACGCCTCTCTCTATCAAGCCAACAAAATCAACAACCTTCAACTTTTTCGTTGTTCCTTTGTTGTTGAAATAAATAAATGTTTTTTTAAATCAACCCTATCGATTGTTACGTCCTTTTGACATTTTTGCCACGTTTCATGAGTTTTCGAAACCGCACTAGTATCACTCCTTATCTACAATTAACCTAATTATCGACAAACGTCAATTTCTGTATGAAATATTATTCATTTGACATTACCTTAACAAAATTGTTTAAAATGTTTTTACTATATACAGTGTTCATCAGAAAGTAATAATAATGAGAAAAATAGAATTATGGAAATTTGTTTCGGGAATTTATATTTTTATATACGGGGTTTATTGAAATTATATAATCAGAAATATAATTATTGAGATTTGCTTATAATGTCTTATATTCTTTTTTGAATGGAGTATACATCTCACAATCGACTCTTATTTATCGATATGTTAAAGTCATACATTCGAGCAACATGTCGTTATGAGAATTACAATTGGTTTTATTGAAAATTAGCAGCCACTCATGTAATCTTATTAGTTTATTTTCCTCGTAGCAATGTATATATATATATATATATATATATATAAATATATATATATAAATATATATATATATTATATATATATATATATATAAATATATATATATATATATATAAATATATATATATATATATATATATATATATATATATATATATATATATATATATATATACAGGGTGTCCCGGGACTAATATGAAAAAGTCAGTAGCGTATAATCTGGGCCAAAATAATGTTAGTACTTCATATAAACTTTTTCCATGCGGGCCCTCGTTTTCGAGTTATATGCCTCCAAAGTTTTAATTTTGAATTTGGTTTTAATTTTTATTTTTGGTACTAGTCATTTGATCCTTATAAAATTTACAGCAATGCTGTAATGTACGTGTATGTTTATTTTCATGCGGTAAAAAGATTTACAGTAGTGCCTTGAAGCCAGGGACGGACTACTCGCAATGGTTAGTGATCCAAAACTTTTGCAGGGATGGCACACCGTGTATGAAATTATCGAAATTCACTTCCCCACACAATAAGCTAACGAAAAGGTACTCTTGTTGGTATTCGATCAAATGAGCCGTTTGGCTAATATTTACAGTTTTATTAATGCACTACGTACCAATTTATGCATTCACCATTTTTATAAGTACACAACGAGGTAAAACTAACTTATTAATACGATGTCCAAGATTTACCTACAGTTCTACAATAAAATAAGTTTACGATAGCAGAAGATTGAAACATTAGAGACTCATTAATTGGAAAGTTGGTAAAAACTTTTTAAAAGTGTTTTTACCGTTTTTCAAGTAACCATAGGATTAGTTGTCAAACGTTGTGTAGAATAGTTCGTAGTCAGTACTTGTCAATAATTCATAAGTTCTTAATTTAACAGTTCCATTGGCAGAAGTCACTTTTATGGAGTACGCTGATATGCATTTAATATATGGACTGCCTTCTCGAAACTGTTTAAAGGCCAGAAGGCTTTATGCAGAACATTTTGCAAACAGAGCATTGCCAGACAGACGAATGTTTACGCATTGATCTCAGGTGACGAGAAACAGGTATGAATAAGTAAATATAATTTCCCATGTATACAAAACAAAATTTCAGGAAGTTTTTTGCCAAAAAAGGTGGAGAAGGTTCAGTACGAAGCGTGCGTACTGTGACAGTTGAACAAGAATTGTTAAATGCAGTTGATAATGAACCATCAACGAGTTTACGAAAATTATCAAGAGAACATAATGTCTCGAAATCAGTTGTTCATCGCGTCCTAAAAGAACAGCTGTTAAATACTTTTCACATGAAAAAAGTACACAGTATGACAGTGGCTGATTATCCTGCTCGACTTGAGTATAGCCAGTGGTTTCTGCGACAAGCAGACAATACATTTATTAGTAACCTTCTCTTTACGAACGAATCCGGTGTCAACAGTCATAAATTCTCATAATATGTATTTATGGGATGATGTTAATCCACATAGCATTATTCAGACTAGGAGCCAGCATAGATTCATGGTTAATGTTAAGACAGGAATAGTTGGCAATCATTTGATAGGGCCATACTTTATTGACGGTACTTTGACCGGTCAGAAATATTTAGAGTTTTTGCAAAATGAGTTATGGAACCTGTTTGATGATGTGCTACTACAAACTCGTAGGAATTCATGGTTCATGCATGATGGGGCCCCTCCTCATTTCAGTTTAGATGTACGACAGCATTTACACACAAGGTAACCTTATAGATGGATTGGTCGTGGAGGCCCTTTTCAATAGCCACCGCGATCAGCAGACGGTAATCCTATGGATTTATTTCTCTAGGGTTATCTCAATAGTAAGGTATATGCAACACCTGTACAAACAAGACAATATTTAATAGACAGAATTGTGTTACACTGCAATGTTATTAGAAATAATGTGGGATTGCTCTTTCAAGGGCAAAGAAACAACCTTCGTGGACTTAGAATGTGCGTGGAAGTGGGAGGAGCTCATATTGAACATTTATTAGAATAACGTTTGTTTTTGTTGTTGTTTTGGAATTAGTTTTAGTCTAATGTTTTATAACTTATGTTTTTTGAGGTTTTCTTAGTGGTTTAATAATGTTTTAGTTCGTAATTTTGATTAAAAGCAACTAATTACGTTGTTTGCGTACCCATTTAATTCTCATTAAATGAGTTCCTTATGTTTTCATCATCTGCTGTCACCAAATTATTTTTTTGTAATACTGTAGGTAAATCTTGGACATCGTATTAATAAGTTAGTTAGGTAAATTTGTAGGTAGTGCATTAATAAAACTGTAAATATTAGCCAAACGGCTTGTTTTATCGAATTCCAACAAGAGTACCTTCTCGTTAGCTTAATGTGTGGGGAAGTCAATGTCGATAATTTCATACAGAGTGTGCCATCCCTGCAAAATTTTTGGATCGCTAACCATTGCGAGTAGTCCGTCCCTGGCTTCAAGGCACTACTGTAAATCTGTTTACCTTACCAAAATAAACATACACGTACATTATAGCTTTGCCATAAATTTCATGATGATCAAATAACCAGTACAAAAAATAAAAATAAAAACCAAATTTAAAATTGAAACTTTGGAGGCCTATAACTCGAAAACGAGGGCCCGCATGGAAAAAGTTTATATGAAGTACTAACATTATTTTGGCTCAGATTATACGCTCCTGACTTTTTTCCCATTAGTCCCTGTATATATATATTTATATATATATATATATATATATATATATATATATATATATATATATATATATATATTAAACTATATATGATAAATGCTTACTTAATTTTGATTATGAAATTTAAATGTATATGTTTATAATTTAGATTTTTTGTTTAGTTTGGCTAGCTCAGTTAGTTATTATTAATTGTTTGGTAATTTATTTTAATTAGATTGTTCGGGAGCATGAAATCCTTTTTCTCTTTGAGTCCTGGCTTATTGTATTGTTATAATTGTTTAAATAAAAAGAAAACACATTATTTGAAATAGATTTGATTTTCAATGCAATATTTTATATTTGATAAAAATAATATGCGACGCCAATGGTTATATTGTACCTACTTATTTATTTTAATAATTTCATCAATGCGCATGCGTGAAAAACTAGTCATGCGCTTTAACATAAAACGAACAATTCTGATACGTAAGAAGCATCTATTCATATTATACAAAGTTTGATGAAGATGCAAACAAGTGAATGGTTCAAACACATAAAATAATTTATATATAAATCGTAGTTATATATGATACAAATTGCTGTGGAAATAAAATTGTTATATACATAGATAGAAAAATAGAAATTATATACAGATGGAAATAGTTATTACATTATGAAATTTCAATCACCAGATTTATGCAATTACAAAATGGCGTAAGTGAATATTTTAATTTATTGAAAATTCGGCCTTTTATTAAATTTAACGATTTATGCAATGAATTCACTATACAAAGTCTGCTTCTTTCTTTTTCAGATCGATCATATTTGCAAAAGTTTATCAATTTATGAAATTAAGTACTTAATTGGGTATTTTGAGTTTTTACACTGATTATTGGCCAATAAATGATTTAAAAAACACTGACCTGTTGCTCTTGAATTGGGATGAAAGTCTCTGGATCCCAGGAACACTCCACTGAAGCTCCAAAAAAACCAAAATTGATGATAATTTCTTAGATTCTTGTCGAAAAACTTGTTACAATTGACTGTGAGTATTACTAATATTGTATTTAATAGTACTTTAGAAGTTTAAATGTCTTAAACCGGGAATATCTTAAAATTTCAGGAACACTATCACACACACTCCTCGCTTCTTAACACCAGCTTCCCTTCTTTTTAAGCGCCCCCTCGATTCTCTATTTTTTTCAACAAACAGTCTTTTGTTCTTTTTCAGGTCACTATTCCAAAGTTTATTTATTGATTCACAATTTGTTCTGTCATATTTTATAACCAATAAGATATTGTCTTTTGCAATCAGATTAATTGAAACTTCTATCACTTATTAAAAAATTTCATACATACACTCTTTTACATAATTAGTTCATTTATAGAGTTCCTATGAGTTTTTTCATCATACAAATAAATTAAAATTGGTTATACATAGATACATTTACATGGTACAACATTCAATATTATTATTGATAATATATCACTGTTACACTCATATTAATTATAAATATAAATTCTCTTATGTTATTTGTCTATATGTCATTATTTGTTTATCTATGAAATCTATTGAATTATATTCTATTCAATATTTGTGTTTGTTCTTATTCTTAAATTAATGATTATAATGAATTAACTATAATAATATTTGTTTTCATTTCAGATGAACAGCTGATTATGTTATGGAAAATAATCTTCGTCTTAGGCAACTTTATTTACATCATTACATTGGTTAGGCAATCTCTATATTTTGTGTTAATATTGAGGTAATTCCTTATTTATTATATTGTTATAGGCTATTATTTAATATATCTTTATTTGATATGTTGTTTAGATTAAGAAAAGTGTTTCCTTTTTACTTGTTTTCTTAAATTATATTATTTTCATATATATTTCATACTAGCAACATATTTTTATAATACTAATTCTCTTACGATCTATGATATCTGGTTCAATTCCCCTCAAATTTAAATTTAAATGATATCCATACCCTGGATATTTATTTAAATTTCAATTTTCTTATTATCAATGATTAATTTTATTTTATTCAAAAAAAAATTTGACAATTTTATGACATAATCTTACTTTCTTTAACTTTTGTTTCTCAAATATTTGTTCACATATTTCCTACTACAAAATCTATTTCTTTCAATAACTGTCTCCTAATTCTTTCCTTAAAATACACTTGATTAAGATCAATGTCAATTTATATTTTTAATATTACTTCATATAATACTTCTCTATTATCATTTCTTCCTAACATCCACTTATATATCAACTTATTTCTTTGTAATTACATTATACTTCTATATACTCCTCATATCATATTTCTTTTCAATATTCATTATTCAATATAATTAATTATTTCTTAAATTCATATATATATCAATATCAACTTCCTTATTCCTTCCTGTATTTTCAAGTAATCTATAAGATTCTAATTGACATTAAACATTACCTCCTATATTTTTAATCAATATCATTCATTATTATCCTTTCCTATCCTTTATTACTTACATCTTATTTCCCTATTTAAAAATGTGAACTTCTATTTGATACTTGAGTTATTCTTATTTTATCCCCTCTATCCTATATTCTTTAATAGTTTAATTCTATGTAAACCAGTATCTCTCATAAATTGTTTCCTTTATTTGCTATATATATTGATTTGCCATACTCACAAAATTTTAAAATGTTTTAATTATAAGTTTTACCTAATAAATTTTTCTTTATATTATATTATATTTAATTTTTAAGGTTCTGAAGAAACAAACGAGATGAATTTAATTGGATCACCAGCTGCCAAATGGAAAACAAAACTCTGTCTAATATCTACTTTAACTTTGTACACTACCTAATAATAAATTTTAAATCTATCCTTATGACTATCATTTCCTTTTTTCAAATATTATTCGTAACATAACATCATCTATTCATTATTTATATACATGACATATATATAATTGTGTTATTCATTGTTTCTAAATTCTATGTACATTATTTATATCGACTTCCTTTCTGTATCCTTTTCCTTTTTCATTGAATTGCATTTTCGTCTCCATATTTCATTCCTATTCTCTTGTTCTATTATTAAATTTGCTTTTCTTTTTCTAACCTTTTTCTTGCTTTCTTCTCTTGTTGTTTGATGCTCGAAAAATTTCTGAAGCGTCTGTCTATTCTCTACTGTATCCTTTTTAACTCTGTTGTCCCATATCTCATAAATTTCTTTCCATGAATCCATTAAAATTTGCGTTTCCAATTCTTCCATATTATTCATTTCACTTATTATTATTTTAGAGAAAGCTTTTGTATGAATCATAGTCATTATGTTGTCCCATTTTATTCCTGTTACTACATTATTATAAAAATTTCTTGAACATCCTATACCTCCTTTATTTCTTCTTATACTATCTTCTATTTCTTCCACTGTGTCTGTTAATCTTCGATTCATCTCTTGTATTTCCTTGTTAATTTGTCTACCTAAGATTTGACTCCTTTTTTCATATATTCCTGTCGGTTTTGTTACTCTGCCATCTAAATTTATAATTTCTTTATTCACTTTTTCGTAAGAATGTTGATTTACCTGTTGACTTACTTGTCCTTGTAATTTTATGTATCCTACTTCTCCAGTTTCCTTCTTAATTTCTTTAAGTTTGCTTTTAATTATTTTAATAAACACCTTTGGATGAATGGTATTTATATTCCCATCAAACTTTACTCCGATATCCATGTTTCCCGTATAGATTACTCCACCTCCATTTCTCCTAACGTTAAATTCAATTTCTTCCATGCCTTCCTGTAATTTTCTGTTCATTTCTTCCAGTTCTTTATGAAATATTTGTCCAATGTGCTCATTCCTCTCCTCACATGTTCCTGTTTGTTTTTGAAACTTTACATCTAATTCCTTAAATTTATGTTCCGCGTTTTGCTGATAATTTTGCATAATTTCTTCGATTGTTTGTTCCCTGAATTTCATATACTCCATTTCTTTCGTTATATCTTCTGTTTGTCTTATAACTTCCGCTTGGATCGTTCCCGGTAATTTTTCTTCTATTCCTCTCTCTAATTCTTGAATTTGTTCTACCATTTGATTTTCTATCTGCTCTCTAATTTTAATACCGTTTTCTTGAATTTCATTTCTTATATGTTTGTTTTGATCCTCCATATCTTCTCTCACCTTGTCAATTTTCTTTCCAAATTCTTCATTAGTCTTCTTAAGTTCTTTAATTTCCTTACAATTTTCAAATTTCACTTCTTCTATTTTCTTTTCTAATCTGTTCATATTACCATTGATGTTGTTTATATCCCCTCTAATTTCTTCTCTCATACTGTCCATTTTTCCATTCAAATTGTCTTCCATTTTGTTCATATCTCCCCTCATTGTGTCCATGTTTCCATTCACGGTGTCTATTTTTCCATCCATTTTGTTCATTTTAGCAATTAATTGTTGCATCATGTTCACCATCTGATCATCTCTACCAGTTATTGTTGGCGCTTCCTGTATCCTATCTTCTTGTGCTACAGCTTCCCCATCTCCTGTCAAACCTTCTTCCTGTGCATCTCCTTCTAATTGTTGTCCTTGTTCCAAATATACTGCTTGATAATCTCCCATACCATGACTTCGTTCTTCCCTTTCCTCTTCCGAATCACTGTCTGCTCCTACCTGCCTTCCATCTCTCAACGTCATTCGTTTTGCCATTTTTAATTAAGTTTAAAATTTACAACTGTTTCCTATATTTTTAATAAACCGCCCCACGTTTTGGGTGACAATTAAACTATATATGATAGATAATAATTACTTATTTACTTATTCTTGGAAATTTATTTAAATGTATATGTTTATAATTTAGATTTTTTGTTTAGTTTGGCTAGCTCAGTTAGCTATTATTAATTGTTTGGTAATTTATTTTAATTTGATTGTTCGGGAGCATGAAATCCTTTTTCTCTTTGAGTCCTGGCTTATTGTATTGTTATAATTGTTTAAATAAAAAGAAAACACATTATTTGAAATAGATTTAATTTTCAATGCAATATTTTATATTTGATAAAAATAATATGCGACGCCAATGGTTATATTGTACCTACTTATTTATTTTAATAATTTCATCAATGCGCATGCGTGAAAAACTAGTCATGCGTTTTAACATAAAACGAACAATTCTGATACGTAAGAAGCATCTATTCATATTATACAAAGTTTGATGAAGATGCAAACAAGTGAATGGTTCAAACACATAAAAGAATTTATATATAAATCATAGTTATATATGATACAAATTGCTGTGGAAATAAAATTGTTATATACATAGATAGAAAAATAGAAATTATATACAGATGGAAATAGTTATTACATTATGAAATTTCAATCACCAGATTTATGCAATTACAAAATGGCGTAAGTAAATATTTTAATTTATTGAAAATTCGGCCTTTTATTGAATTTAACGATTTATGCAATGAATTCACTATACAAAGTCTGTTTCTTTCTTTTTCAGATCGATCATATTTGCAAAAGTTTATCAATTTATGAAATTAAGTACTTAATTGGGTATTTTGAGTTTTTACACTGATTATTGGCCAATAAATGATTTAAAAAACACTGACCTGTTGCTCTTGAATTGGGATGAAAGTCTCTGGATCCCAGGAACACTCCACTGAAGCTCCAAAAAAACCAAAATTGATGATAATTTCTTAGATTCTTGTCGAAAAACTTGTTACAATTGACTGTGAGTATTACTAATATTGTATTTAATAGTACTTTAGAAGTTTAAATGTCTTAAACCGGGAATATCTTAAAATTTCAGGAACACTATCACACACACTCCTCGCTTCTTAACACCAGCTTCCCTTCTTTTTAAGCGTCCCCTCGATTCTCTATTTTTTTCAACAAACAGTCTTTTGTTCTTTTTCAGGTCACTATTCCAAAGTTTATTTATTGATTCACAATTTGTTCTGTCATATTTTATAACCAATAAGATATTGTCTTTTGCAATCAGATTAATTGAAACTTCTATCACTTATTAAAAAATTTCATACATACACTCTTTTACATAATTAGTTCATTTATAGAGTTCCTATGAGTTTTTTCATCATACAAATAAATTAAAATTGGTTATACATAGATACATTTACATGGTACAACATTCAATATTATTATTGATAATATATCACTGTTACACTCATATTAATTATAAATATAAATTCTCTTATGTTATTTGTCTATATGTCATTATTTGTTTATCTATGAAATCTATTGAATTATATTCTATTCAATATTTGTGTTTGTTCTTATTCTTAAATTAATGATTATAATGAATTAACTATAATAATATTTGTTTTCATTTCAGATGAACAGCTGATTATGTTATGGAAAATAATCTTCGTCTTAGGCAACTTTATTTACATCATTACATTGGTTAGGCAATCTCTATATTTTGTGTTAATATTGAGGTAATTCCTTATTTATTATATTGTTATAGGCTATTATTTAATAATTGAGTGAATGAAAACGACGAATACTCAGTGTGTATTAATTTATTACTTTTAGGCTAAGCGCTTTCGGCTGTTAAGCCATTATCAAAGCCGTCCTATGAAAAAATACAAAGCTTGTGAAATTTTGAAAAAAAAACAATTTAAAAAAGTTGAACTTACGTCATTTAAAAAGTAATTGTCAAAGACATCAAGCTGATCAAAAACAATACTCAATACTCCAGATCTATCCAACCATCGTTATGATTGAGTCATTCGAATAAAAACATTAAATACCCTATTATAAGGGTGTAAAATTATATTCACAAGATGTAAATACACTCAAAATTAAAAAACTGAATTAAAACAGATGACAAGCTTGACATTAGAATTACGGTGGCTAATAAGCCAGCGCGCCGTAAAAACAAGTGCATGACAATACAACATATTTACACGACGAACACTGAATCAAAAGCATGATTGTAAAGATGAAAAAAATTTTTCATAGTGAACTGAAAATTGTAGGGAACCCCTAATATTACATTTATTTTTAAATTTGAAAATGAAGTTAAAGATGTGAATAAAGCAAAAAAATTGAAAAACTCTATTCAAATTCAATTCCCAACATTCATCCAATTTAGATGAATAGTAAAATCCACCTCATCCCTCAGCTGAATACTGAAACCGAATTAAGAGGTTGGATCCATTCCCCAGCCAGTCAGGAACAAGCGTAGTAACCTAAACGTGCGAAATGCTAGATAACATAAATCAAATATTTAGTTGTAAATGCATCCATGGAGGAGCTTATATAATCTATTGACTAAGGTGGAAGAAATACGCTGGCAAGGTGAACCCAACAACCGACGGTCTCACATATGAATTAGATGTAATGGCATAGTGATTGTGACCTAATGGACCAAACTATGTCCCATACATAGCCCGACGTCAAGAACACAATGTGATTATGAATTTAAGTCAGTTGTTACAAACCTAGACCCATACTAGGCATGTACAAGAAGAGAAGAAATCATAGGAGTATGTTAAGAGTGGAAGGGGTAGGACAGAATGTGATAAGAGCTGCAAGATAAAGAAGTTGATGAACCCAACTATGACCCATACATAGCTAGGTTAAACGGGAACAATGAGGTTAAGAAATTTTGGTAAGTATGACAAACCTAGATCCATACTAGGCATGTACAGGAAGAAACGGGGTGGGGTGTAAGGAGAAGAAAGAGAAGGCGTGTAGTTATAACAAACCTAGATCCATACTAGGCATGCATAGAAGAGAAGAAACAAAGTTTATAAAGAGAAGAAAGGATAGCAGCCATGCCATGGCTGTGACAAACCTAGATCCATACTAAGACCGTCAAGAACCAGGCATGCTCAAAATAATAAGAAAATAAGGGAAAGTGAAAAGGAGGATGATTTGCTCAAGTTATTACGTAGCTTATATGCTTAACCAAACTATGACCCATACATAGCCTGGTGTCTAAAAATGTGAGAAGTGAATAAGGTTGAGCAAACTTAAAATAGAAGAAAGAAGAAATAGAGGTAAAGAATTAATAGAAGATAGGAAAGACTCTTTCATTCGCCTTTTACGAATCAGTAGAGTGCTGGGCGATATATTCTTGGACCAGATCGCCACGGTGAGAATGTAAGTCGAACGACGTAGAGGACCACAAGGTCTTGAACAGAGGTTGAAATTTACAATTAAGATGTACCTGTGTGTTGAGGCAGTTTTCTGAGTTAACATTCATTTCTCTGAGTATTTCTAGATCCTCAAGCAAGTCCATCTTTCTAAAGTTGTTCCTGGGAATGTTATGTAAGATTTTTGAGTTACGTGATGGAGAAAAGTTATGGTTATTGAACTTAATGTGGAAGCCGAAATTCGATGAAGTGGGTTTATTAAGGTGTTCCTTAATTCTAGTACCTAAAGAACGAGTAGTCCTACCCACATAAGTAGATGGACAGGAATCACAAGTTAATTTGTAGATACCACTTCTATTGAGTTTATCAATAGGATCTTTGTTCTTAGAGAAAATTGTGGAAATGGAACATTTAGATTTAAAGGAGATTTTAACATCTTCAAGATTGTTGGTAATAATCTTTGAAATTTCATCTGAAACTACACCACAAAAAGTCAACGCACGATATTGAGTTTGAACGTTGTTGTGAACCTCAGGATAGGCCAAATTTCTTCTCAACCTCCTTGTTGTCTTAGAGACCATACTATCAACAATTAGAGGAGAATAACCATTGTTAAATGCCAACTGTTTCAAGATATTAAGTTCTACGTTGAAATTATGTTGAGAAAGAGGAACCCTAAGTAACCTATATACATAACAAGATATGGCGGACATTCTATGTTGAATGGGGTGGTTAGAGTGTATTGGAATAAGATGATCAGTCTGTGTGGGTTTTTTGAAAATATATTTAATATATCTTTATTTGATATGTTGTTTAAATAAGGAAAAGTGTTTCCTTTTTACTTGTTTTCTTAAATTATATTATTTTCATATATATTTCATACTAGCAACATATTTTTATAATACTAATTCTCTTACGATCTATGATATCTGGTTCAATATATATATATATATATATATATATATATATATATATATATATATATATTTTTGAAGTACTTTTCTTGGGAAAAAAAAAACTCAAAATTAAAGAAATGATTGCAATAAAAAATGAACCTGAAGCACTAAATGATAAGAGAGACATAGAAAAATTAAGCAAAATTTATCATAACCTTTTACATATATCCTCATAACTATAAAAAATAAAATAAACCAATAATATAATTAATATTTATCCATTAACATTTTCAAACACTCTCTAAATTAAAATATTAGAAATAAAGTAAGACACATTGCATTAAAGATAGTTGTCAAGGTACGTACTCCTTTGAAAATTCATAACTACGTTCATTCTATTTGTCACCTTTAATGTCAATTTAGTATTGTCACTGTTTTACAAATTATGTATTTTTTATTTTGAATTTATAATAAAAACTTTTGAAAAAGCCTTATATTTAAGGCGAAACGTCAAGTTAACTTACAAGAGTTTTAATCTGAACCTTTCCCAAGAAAAATACTTCAAAAAAATAATATAATAATGGTTCAAGAACATTCCTCCAATATATATATATATATATATATATATATATATATATATATATATATATATATGTATATATATATATATACATACATATATTCATATATTGTAAATTGACAGTGGAAACGACAACGGAAAACAACTCTGTTCAACTAGTACTTTCCTGTTCTTAAAATTCCCAGAATTATCTAACCAGTAACATCAAGCATCGACCCAGTGTGGTGGTTACTTAGTAAGTGCCCCTCGTATAGACTACTCTAACCATAAAACCATTTATTTTTGAGGAACACTTACCTAGTGAACCATTCTTTAGGATTGAATAAATAACATCGTTTAAAACTCACTGGGATAACATATAATTATAAACTACTAACACAGATTATTGTTACACAATATATACATTTGTACTATTCAAAATAATAATAATGAATCATCATGAAATTGTCGAACCTTTCTATTTATAGGAATTCTTCGAACTAATAAGTCAGTGGCCCGTACACTTGACCTTCCTGAGCATGTGAATGTGATATGTTTACAGCGGACGTGCTTTTGTTATGTTTACCTGACCTTAATAGATCGATGCCCGCTAACCACATTGAAATTAATATTTACACAAATTTAATAATGTCTTTTCGGGTAATGTCTTTTTTAGAGATCATCACACCAGAAAGTTATAAAAAAAACCAGGAAAGTTAGAATCCCGGAAAGTTAAAATTCAGCATAATTAAAATCTTGTTAAGTTGGAATCCTGTAAAGTAAGAATTCAGAAAAGTTATACTCCCCCTAAAAATTACAATTGTGTAAAAAACTATAAAAATAATACTATAATTTAGCAAAATGCAGTAGATCAAAAATTTAATCTAGGTGCTGCGATTTGGCGAGCAGTATATGTTGCAACTTGACGATTAGTATATATCACGAAAACAAATTGACAAAAACTTTATCTCTCAATTTGTGATTATCGAACAAGTGTATGGAACCAAAAATAGAAATTCTCTCTACAGGGACGGCGTACTTAAAACATTTAATTAGTTCTAAAAATCTATTTATACGAAAGAATTATGGACCTTTCTAAAAACATTTAAAATAAATTAAAAATCATCTCAAATGATTGATGCTCTTTTACAATGGTTAGCGTAAATAATTTACCTCGCATCATGACTATTTATGGTTTAGTACCAATGAATAGAAACTTTCAATTATGGGTGAAATTTCATCTCCTATTGACCTACAATGACATAACTTGAGAGATGGCTCCCGTTAATTGATTCCTGTTGAAACATTGGGTAACGTATTCTACTATCCTCACGACTTCGGCAATTCGTTGATTCCTGAATACGAACTTCGGCTCTTCGTTCATTCCTGAATCCGAACGGCTCTTTTGGCAGGATTCATATGTCGTCTGATTTCTCTTGAAGTTTGTTCAAGACGACCCACTCAGCTATCTTGCTAATGGATGAGCCTGTAGTTCTGTGAAAACTTCGGGCCCTTTTCGCTCTACCTCTTTGCATTCGTCTGGAAATTGCTTGGTGTTCAGTATTACGTTGATGATGACCGTCATTTTCTTGGTAGATGCTTCAGGACGTTGTTGGAGATGCCATATTTTCCTGGTGCCTTCCTTTTTGTCCGATCCCGATGATGTAGGCTACTTCCTCAAGGGTGATGTAGCATAGGTTTCCGTGGTCGTCGTCTTCATCGTCTTGGTTTCGGACTTCTTCTTCCGCTCGATCTGAGAAGTTTATGTCCTCGTCTGGGTGCTCGTTTAGAGCGAACTGCCGTTCCATTGTTATTCTGAAGACTTCTGCTTTCTCCCCGTCCGTGCTGACATCGTATATTGTTGGGGCATCTCTTTTGTCTTGTCTCAGGATTTTGACGATCTTCCCTAGTCCTTGTGTGTCCGGGTCTAGTTCTTCTAGTCTGTTCCCCCACTCTATGGATCGGCTTTGCATCCGTCGCGTCTTGACCTCTTAGTTGAGTCTGTTCGCTTCTCTTTTGTCTTCTCGGTTTCTTGTCCTGTTGCTTCTTCTTCTCGCTCTGTTTTCCACCCCGATAAACTTTCGTAGCTCGTCTCTAATATTGGATAACCTCTTGTCGTTTTCATGCTTTCTTCTATTGCTTTTTGGATTGATTTTCCCAGCTTTATTAGTTGATCTTCCAGTTCCGCTGCTTTGGCGATGAACGGCACTGGTCCAATCAGTTGTCCGGCTCTGTACTTGAATTTATTCCAGTCTGGCTTATTTGCTTCTCTTCCAGTCGTTTTCACGCCTTCACCCAGCGTGAGGATGGTTGGCTCGTGGTCGGTTCCGCCTTCTCCGTTGGTGATTTCCCATACTTATGTGATGCCTTGTAGTATGGCGATGTTCAGTACGTCGTCTGTTTCTCCGTAGGGAGGCGTATGCGTTAGTCCTGGTAGTCCTATGATGTATAGCTCTGATTGTCTGTCTGCGATATCTGTCAGCTTTCTTCTTGCTATGTTGAGGTATCTGCTGATCCAGGCTCTGGACATGGCGTTGAGACCTCCCATCAGGCTCTGTATTTGCCGCTTGGTAGGAGATATTCTACATCCTCTCCGTGGAGGTCACCTCTAGGTTTCTTGTAAGCTGAAACGATTCGTATTTTGCTGAAATCTGCAATGATGGTCGCTTCGATTGTCAGGAGGTCCGTTATGGATATTCTGTGGTGGTTCAGTCCAGTCTTCATTAAGATGGCTCTTCCTTCTGCTTCTGGCGTTATTGACAACTCTCTAGATTCTGTAGTCTGGCTAACTGATACCGTAGTTTTCTTCTGGTAGGTTCGTTTTTTGTAGGGCGAATACGTCTAGGTCTTCTTCTTCTTCTAGTATGGTCCACGTCAAATTGATGTTTGGCTCGTAGTTCTCCGCTGTTCCAGGCTGCTATCTTCAGTTGGTTTGGTGTGAGGGGTGGGAACCCATCAACGTTTCATTTCTGAATGTGTGATGAGAACAACTCCATTGCTTCGAAGACGTCTGGTCGTAGTTGGCTAGTGGATGTCGTCTTCCTGGCTGCACTGGCGTAGCTTGCCTCTGCTGTCCTCGTGGCGATTGGTTCGCTAATTCCTGGGTAGTAGTCGTCTTTGGTGTTGAATGGAGTGCACCATCGTCTTCTTCTTGGGGCTTTTGGACACACTCTGTAATCAGTGGATGTTCTCTCTCGCAGTTGGCACAGGATGCAAGACTGTTCTTTGGTCTCTTACAGTTCACGCATCTGACACACATTGTGTCCACGTGGCAGATCGATTACCTATAGTGGTAGCCTTGACAGTTGTAATACTGCGTTGACCCGTTGCTTTTTCTTGGGTTTTCTAGCCTCGCGTTGGCGCTGAGGATGAACTGCACCTTCTTAATTTTTTTCCAAGTCTTCTTTGTTGAGGTCTACCATGAAAATGGGAAGCCGTCTTTTTTTGTCCGTACCTGGAGTGTAGCTAGGTGATCCTCTTCATTTGGATTCCTTGTCCCTGGAGGTCCCTTTTG
Organism: Galeruca laticollis; assembly: GCA_963921935.1. NCBI lineage: Eukaryota > Metazoa > Arthropoda > Insecta > Coleoptera > Chrysomelidae > Galeruca > Galeruca laticollis. The sequence goes on from OY998181.1 coordinate 73,722,005, forward strand.
ATGTTTTCGATGCCTTAATCTGGAGATAGTTCTGGAGGTGGACCGCCATATTTTATTCTGGATCTGAGAAGGTGTACCAGTTCACACTTTGGCCTTGTAGTTCTTCCAGCTACTTCATTGGCATCCTGTAGTTTTCTATATTTTCTAGGGATACCTTGATTCCTATTCTCTCGTTGAATGTGGTATGTAGTTAGATTCCTCTTGATTGGGCTTCTCTTCTTATCCTTGAAAAGTCCTTCGTCTTCTTATTGATGATAGGCGGTGGTTTCTTCATTCTTGATTGCGCTGGTTGAGTTGTTCTCTCTACTGGCTGGGACGGAGCTTGTACCCCTTTTTCTTTTTTCTTCTCTGCTCCTTGCTGGTGTTGTATTTATCTCATGGGCAGAGATAATTCATTTCTTTCTACAATGCTTTCTTATCTTGTTATTTCGTCGGTCTTGTATCTAGTTGGCTGCTTTGTCCTGGACCGTTGGATCGCTTACTTCTTGGACTTACTGGGCTTCTTGATCTGTTTTTTGAGCAGGCTTGGAATTTTCTATTCACCTCTTGGTATTGCCTCGACTCTTTCCTGGCTTCTGCGAGGTCTTTCATAAGCGCGTTGATGGTTCTCTCTATATTGGATATTGTCGCCTGGGTTTCTATGAGCTTCATATTTAGCTCCTGATATTCTGGCTCGAGTTCCGTTTCTCGTTTCTTCCTTCCCAGGGAAGAATGACGTATTGTCTTGTCCATCTTCGGCGCTTCGTGTTCCTCAACAGGCGCTAAAAATAAATATTAGTTTCTTGTTTCACCTTTACTAATCAGTTTTTCTTCCTAGTATCCTAGTCACTTCATCTTTATACCTAGTCACTTCTTCTTTCTTCCTAGTCACTTCTTTGTGGGATAGCGGCGTTTTCGAAAAATTCCAAAAATAAGTTCATAAATAAAGGTTGGTTACAAAAAACGTTTCCACAAATACTCGGTTGTGTTGAGAAACACAATTTTCATAAATATGAATGCGTTAAGAAACGCAGCCTTCGCAGTATAAGAGTTTGCTTTGAAAATCTCTCAGTTTGAGTTCTAGTCACTTATACTGATGTCATTAGTTCCTAGACAAATATTTACGAATTTTAGTAACAACAGAGAAAATAAGTGGACAATAAATTACCTTTAAGGGTTGATAGCAATAACTAAACAGTCACGGAAGGTTTAGATTAGAGATAAGATTTTAAAGGGGTTACAGTGCACTGAAACCAAAGGTTTATTGTGCTCCCCCTATCAGAGCTGTTCTCGCTACTACTACAGCTCGCCTTCCAGTTCCAATGTTCTAATGAGTTCTAGTATTTCGAACGGCTTCAACGAGGTTAGTTCCTCACTCTCACAAGTTTCTTGTCCGACGCATTTCTTGCGTTGGCTTGCAATGGCAAGGTATTCCAGAACTAGGTGATCCGGAGTTTCATACTCCTCCCCGCAGAATCTACACTCGTCAATCTCCGCTAGACCTATTCTCATTAAGTGCTTCCTGAGGCGGCAGTGTCCTGTAAGAAAGCCCGTGAGGAGATGTAGCTTATCTTTACTGAGGTCCAAATACTCTTTGGATCTAGCAGTGCCAAAGTTCCACAGAAACTTTTTGGAATGTTCCGACCCGGTAAGGCACCGCTCTTTCGGTTTCCTCTTTCTTCCGAAACTGACCGGATCGATATGTCACATTTCTGGTAGTTTCTTTCTAGGTTCATTTCCACGCATCTTTAGATCGCAAGTATTTCTGCCTGAAAGACGCCCGGGAAAGAGCTTAACGATAATGAGTATCTGGTGCCAGGCCCAAATACTTCAGCGCCTGCTCCAATGGTGGTTTTTGAACCATCCGTATACCATCTAATGGTGGTGTATTCCCTTTCCCAGTCTCTCCTCGTATTTAGCATCGTGGTGAAATTCTTTTCGATGCTTACTTTCCTGATCATTTCGTCACTGGGAAGATTCGCTGATGAGAGGTATCTTGTCAGAGAGTACCCAGCTCCCTGATTTTTAATACTCTCATTACCTGAACCTTCCTTAGATATTCTAAGAATTGCTTCTTGGGAATATCTTTCTATCACCAGATGTAGAGGTGTGAGATCTGTAATGATCTCAAGTGCCCTAGTTGGACACGTTCTCATAGCTCCAGTGATACACACACAGGCAAGCCTTTGAGCTCTGTCGAGGGTCTTCCTCGTGCTGCACTGACTTGCTTTTGTGTGCCAAACTATTGCCCCATACGTAATTGCTGGTCTCACAATCATGGCCTACATCCACCGCAGTATTTTCGCGTTACAGCCCCACCTCTTACCAACTAGATTTCTGCACGACTTCAAAGCTCTTATTGCTTTACTAGCAGTTATTTTAACACGCTTATTCCACAGAAGCTTACTGTCTACGGTTATCCCTAGATATTTAACCTCTGATTTCCATTCTATGATTTCCCCGTTTGAGGATATGGGTTTCATGGCTGGGAGTGTTCTTTTCCGGGTAAATGGAATTACTATGTTCTTGCTTGGGTTAATGTGTAGCCCCACTGACAAGCAGCATTGCTTAATGATTCTGAGGCCGTTTTGTAATAAATCACACAAGGTGCTCTTGAACTTGCCTCTGACTATTAAAACTATGTCATTAGCGTAGCCCATACATTCGAAGCCAAGCTCAGTTAGCCTGTAGAGCAACTCATCTGCTACGAGGCTCCATAGAAGGGGAGATATTATTCCCCCTTGAGGTGTCCCCCGATTGGCTTTAACTGAGGTGGTTTAATTCCCCACCTGTGTCTCAGCTATCCTCGTTGTCAACAACTCATACATCCATTTTACAATGGTTTCATTCACTCCTCGCCTTTTTAGTGCTTCTTTGACAGACACCTGAGTTGTGTTGTCAAAGGCCCCTGATATATCCAGGAATGCACACATTGCGATTTCTCTGTTGTTCAGAGTTCTCTGGATGGCTTTGGTCAGCTGATACAGAGCCGTCGACCCGCTTTGTAGGCATGCTGACATTTATGAAGTGGTATATTCTCCAGATTCTCTGTTCTTATGTAGTTATCCACTACTTTCTCCATCGATTTGAGTAGAAACGATGTTAGACAGATGTGTCTTAAAGATCGGGGATCAGTCCCATCTTTTTTACCTATTTTTGATATGAAGGTTACCCTTGCCCTTTCCCATTTTCTACGTATTAGACCCACTGCTACACTGCTTCTTGTAATCTTCAGCAGGGGAGGAAGAATCTCCTCCCCAGCAAACACAAATGTATATGTTACATAAAAATATATAACAAAGGAGGAATGATTTTTATATAAAACGTTTATATATTTTTTATGTAGCACTTATGTAACAAAATCTTTATATATTTTGTTATATATTCTCAATATTTATATTATAAAATGTTTTATATATTGGATATTTCTAATTTTATATGTATTCAAGATGTAAATTCTGCTACATAAATATGAAATTTTTTTATATATATTTATTATGTAAAATTTGTTACATAAAATATTTTATATATTTCATATGTATTTCTTACGAACCTGTCTTTCTAAAGAAAAAGACGAAAGCTCTTCAATATTATAACCTTTAAATTGTCACGAGTCGATCTACCCACATACCTGCAAGTATACTAACGTCTTAAAAGGTTTTTCTAAAGTTTTGTCTGTGTGTTCGTTTTTAGTTTTGTTTGTAGAGGAATGGAGAACACATCATGTAAGTGATATTATTATTATTATTTTCAACAGGCAAAGGACATCATAATTATATCAAATGATAAGGAAGATATGGAGTACATGATGCGCAAGTTGATTGAAGAGTACGAAATCTGGGGTCTAAGGGTCAACATTCAAAAGACCAAATATCTTTGTATCGATGGAGAACCTAGTGATCTAACATTAAATAATGATCGAACAATAACCCACTGTCGGGCCAATAACTATCTGGGAGTGACAGTTGACTCAACTGGGACAGATAACAAAGAAATAGAAAGTAGAATAACAACAGCGAAAAAAGCGATATCTTGTCTCAATGGCATTCTGTGGAATAAAAATATTACAAAGAACAGAAAATTCAATATATATGAAACTTTAGTGAAAAGCAGCCTATTGTATGGATCTGAAAACTGGAGACTAATAGAGAAATATAAAAAAAGATTAGAAGCTGTCGAAATGGATGCGATGAGAAGATCACTCAGGATTTCAAGAAGAGATAGAATCGGGAATGACACCATTAAAGAAATAATGGGGATTGGAGGTACCATTATAGACGACATAGAGAAAAAACAACTTACATGGTATGGGCACATACAACGTATGTCAGGAACAAGACTCCCTAAACAAGTAATGAACTGGCAACCGATAGAACGTCGGAAAAGAGGAAGGCCGAAAACCACTTGGAAACAGGACGTGGTTAAAGCCATGAGTGCTAGAAACCTGGAAGAAGTGGACTGGGACGACAGGAAAAGATGGTGGCAAAGCGTCGGACAACGTCGAAAGACGTTCTAAACCGGCCTATATATATATATATATATATATATATATATATTGAACCAGATATCATAGATAGTAAGAGATTAGTTCTATAAAAATATGTTGCTAGTATGAAAATATATGAAAATAATATAATTTAAGAAAACAAGTAAAAAGGAAACACTTTTCTTAATTTAAACAACATATCAAGTAAAGATATATTAAATAATAGCCTATAGCAATATAATAAATAATGAAATTACCTCAATAATAATATAAAATATAGAGATTGCCTAACCAATGTAATGATGTAAATAAAGTTGCCTGAGACGAAGATTATTTTCCATAACATAATCAGCTGTTCATCTGAAATGAAAACAAATATTATTATAGTTAATTCATTCTAATCATTAATTTAAGAATAAAAACAAATACAAATATTGAATAGAATATAATTCAATAGAATTTCATAGATAAACAAATAATGACATATACACAAATGATATATGGTAAATAAAATAAACGTAGAATCAATAAATAATAATTTGTTAGAGTTTATTATAAATAATATAATGCAAAGAGTAGAGACAAATAACATAAGAGAATTTATATTTATAAATAATATGAGTGTAACAGTGATAGACTGTCAATAACAATATTGGATGTTGTACCATTCAAATGTATCTATGTATAACCAACTTTAATTTATTTGTATGATAAGAAACTCATAGGAACTCTATAAATGAACTGATAATGTAAAAGAGTGTATGTATGAAACTTTTCTAATAAGTGAAAGAAGTTTCAATTAATTTGATTGCAAAGGACAATATTTTATTGGTTATAAAATATGACAATATTTTATTGGTTATAAAATATGACAGAACAAATTGTGAATCAACAAGTAAACTTTGAAATAGTGACCTAAAAGAAAACAAAAGACTGTTTTGTTGAAAAAAGTGGAGAATCGAGGGGACGCTTGAAGAATGGGGAAGCTGGTGTCAAGAAGCGAGGAGTGTGTGTGATAATGTTCCAGAAATTTCAAGAAATTCCCAGTTTAACACAATTAAAACTATAAAGTACTATAAAAAACAATCTTATTAATACTCACAGTTAATTATATCAAGTTTGTCGGCAAGAATCTTCGAAATTTCTCATCATTTTGGTTTTTGGAGCTTCAGAGGAGTATTTCTGGGGTCCAGAGACATTCATCCCAATTCAAGAACAACAGGTCAGTGGGTTTAAAATATTATTGGCCAATAATCAGAGTAAAAACTCAAAATACTCAAATAAGTGCTTGATTTCAAAAATTGATAAACATTTGCGAATATGATCGATCTGAAAAAGAAAGAGAACAGACTTTATATAGTTAATTAATTGCATAAATCGTTAATATTAATAAATAGGCCGAATTTAAACAAATTAAAATATGTACTTACGCCATGTTGTAATCGCATAAATATGGTGCTCGAAATTTTATTAATGTAATAACTATGTCCATCTGTAAACAATTCCTATATTTCTATATATGTATATAACTATTTTCTTTCCACAGCAATTTGTATCATATATATGTATGATTTATATATAAATTCTTTCATGTGTTTGAACCATTCACTTGTCTGCATAGTCAACAAACTATGTTGGTACATGTATAGATGCTTCTTTCGTGTAAGAATTGTTCGTTTTATGCTAAAGCGCATGACTAGTTTTTTCACGCACGCGCACTGAAGAAATTATCAAAATAAATAAGAAGGTATAATATAACCATAGGCGTCTCAAATTATTATTATCAAATATAAAATATTGAATTTAAAATTAAATCTATTTAAAAATAAAGTGTTTTCTTTTTATTTAAACAAATACAACATTATAAAAAGCCAGGACTCAAAGAGTAAAAAGGGTTTCATGCTCCCGAATTAATAAATATATAATAAATATAACAACTATATAAAAAAACAATAACTGAGCTAGCCAAAATAAACAAAAATTCTAAATAATAAACATCTACATTTAAATTTCATAATAAAAGTAAGTAAATAATACAGTATATGTTAATAATTGTCACCCAAAACGTGGGGCGGTTTATTAAAAATATAGGAAACATCTGTAAAATTTGAACTCAATTAAAATGGCAAAACGGATGACGTTGAGAGATGGAAGGCAGGTAGGAGCAGACAGTGGTTCAGAAGAGGAAAGGGAAGAACGAAGTCATGGTATGGGAGATTATCAAGCAGTATATTTGGAGCAAGGACAACAAGCGGAAGGTGATGCACAGGAAGAAGGTTTGACAGATGAGGAAGCGCCAACAAGAACAGGTAGAGATGATCAGATGGTGAACATGATGCAACAATTAATTGCTAACATGAACAGTATGAAGGATGAATTAAAAGGAGAGATGAACAATATGAGGGGAGATATGAACAAAATGGAGGAGAATATTAGGGAAGATTTGAATGGAAACATGAATAAATTGGAAAAGAAGATAGAAGAGGTGAAAACCGAAAGTATTCAAGAATTCAGGAAACTTAGGGAAGAAAATGAAGAATGTAGACAGCAGATAAACAAGGTGAGAGAAGATATGGAGGATCAAAACAAACATATACGAAATGAAATTCAAGAAAACGGTATTAAAATTAGAGAGCAGATAGAAAATCAAATGGTAGAACACATTCAAGAATTAGAGAGAGGTATAGAAGAAAATTTACCGGGAACAATCCAAGCAGAAGTTATAAAACAAACAGAAGATATAACGAAAGAAATGGAGTATATTAAATTCAGGGAACAAACAATCGAAGAAATTATGCAGAATTACCAACAGAATGCGGAGCAGAAATTCAAGGATTTGGATACAAAGGTAAAAAAACCGACAGGAATATATGAAAAAAGGAGTCAAATATTAGGTAGACAAATTAACAAGGAAATACAAGAGATGAATCGAAGATTAACAGACACAGTAGAAGAAATAGAAGTTATGGAAACAGGAACTTTGATGATAGACGATACCAAGGAAATGGGGAACAAAATAGAAATCGAGAGGGGAATAATGGAAACAGATATCCGGAGAACTATAGGAACCATAACAATTTCGAGAGAAGAAATCAATATAGTAATAATAATAACAATAGAGGAAGAAATTGGCAAAATGGCAGAGAAAACCAAAACAATCCAGAACAAAACAGAAATAGGGAGGATGATAATAGGAGACAGGTAAACATGGTTAGACAGGAGATACAGGTAGAAGAGTGTATTCCTGGACATGATAACATAGCGAATTTTGCTTAAACCGTCCTTACGTGCATAATATCATCTATTCATCGCGATATGAACATCCTCGAGAATTTATTATAGATTATGAAAATAATAATAAAAAAGTAGAAAAACCTAATTTAATATTTATCCAGGGTAGATTACAAAATATTATTTGTAGAATTTTAATAGATACGGGTTCAGAGGTAACATTAATTAAACAGGATATAGTAGACAATTTAAATAAAGATGATATTATGATGATAAATACAAAGAAACTATCATTAGTAGGGGCGAATGATAAAAATTTATATTATACAAATAGTACCATAATTACAGATTTTTATTTGGGAAATATAGCTTATAAAATACAATTATTAGTAGTTAAGAATTTAAAATATGATGTAATTTTGGGGAATGATGAATTGAGCAATCACAAGATGATTATTGATTATAAACAGGGGTACATGGTATGTGAAGGTAATATAATAACTTTTGACAAAAAGGAAGAACAAGAGGTAGAGGAAAGACAATGTCAAATAAATGAAATAGGAATTGTGGAAGATCTACAAGAACAATTTTGTCCCATACAATATAGAAAGGAGATTGATGAGTTATTAACAAAATATGGAAGACTCTTCAACAAAGAAGTATGCATAGCAGCAAAAAATATACATAAGTTGGAAATGAACAAGGATATTAGTAATTTCAAAATAAAAACCTATCCCATTCCTTATAAGTTGAAAAATGAAGTATACCAGGAGTTAGAAAAGATGATACAAGATGGTATTATAGAAAGATCCAACTCTCCATATATAAGTGCGATAACATGTGTCCGAAAAAAGTCAGGTGAGATTAGATTATGTCTGGATGCCAGAAATATCAACTCATATACTAAAAAACAATATGAGAGTCCTTTAAATGTAGAGGGGATATTTGGTAGGATTACAAGAGCTAACATATTCACGAAACTGGATTTGAAGCATAGTTTCTGGTTGATTCCATTAGATAAAAGAAGTCGTCCATATACAGCATTTATGATTGATGGTGTAGTATACCAATTTTGTGTTGTTCCATTTGGTTTACAGAGTTCGTGTGCAGCATTGGTAAGAACACTACACACTGTTCTTGACCTATATGAACATTTTACATTGCACTATATCGATGATATATTAATATATTCAGAAAATGAAGAACAACATCACGAACATTTGAAGACTATATTGGCAGAATTGGAAAAAGCAGGATTAAAATTGAACATGGAGAAATGTCAGTTTTACCAAGAAGAAGTGCAATATTTGGGATATATTTTAAATTCTACTGGAGTGAGAATGAGCCCTGAACGAATTAGAACCATAAGGGAATATAAAACACCGACTAATCTGAAAACTCTTCGAGGATTTTTGGGAATTCTCAACTACTTCAAACGACTAATACCAGACCTCAGTAATAAGGAAATTCCATTAATTGAATTACTCAAGAAGGAAACAAAATGGAAATGGGATGCTAGAAGAGAACAAGCTTTCCAAGAACTCAAGGAAATATTTTTACAAAATTTGCAGGTTTATCATCCTCAATATGACAAGCCATTTATTGTAAGAACAGATGCATCCATAGATAGATTAGCAGGAGTTTTATTGCAAGAACAAGAGGAAGGAGCAGTACCAATTAGTTTTATTTCCCGAGTAACGAAAAACTATGAAAGAAAATACTCAGTTACTGAATTGGAGATGGCAAGCATAGTATTTTGCATAACTTAATTACGTTTTTATCTATTAGGAGCAAAATTCTACTTGGCAACAGACCATTCAGCTTTAACAGCAATGTTTAAAAATCGTTATGCAAACAATAGGATACATCGATGGATACTTCTATTACAGGAATATGAATTTGAAATAAAATTTATTCCTGGGAAAACTAATATAGTAGCGGATCCTCTTAGCCGTGAAACAGAAATGAAGAAGAAGGATCAACAATTTCAAATTGGCATAAATAGGTTGCAAAAAACTGAAGGTTTGTTTACTTCGGAAAAAATAATGGAGGATCAGAGAAATTTACAAGAATTTTGTAAAAGAGGAGCATTTCAAAACGAGAGAATTTGGTATAAGAAGATGGAAGATAGGGAAATTTATTTAATAACATCTGAATATGCTAAGGAAATTCTCAAACAATTACATGAAGAGTATGGACATATAGGATCTCGAAAACTATGGATGTTGTTTAGAGAAAATTACACTGCAAAGGACATATCATTGGTTAAAGAAATCTGTAAAATTTGTAAAATTTGTCAGTTGGCGAAGGAAAGGAACTATCATCATATTAGTGGACCAAAACCTATAATAGCACTCAAGCCTTTACATATAGTAGCTATTGATTTCATATCACAATTAATACCTAGCAAGCAAGGCAATAAACATATTTTAATTATGGTGGATATATTTTCAAAATTTGTAAGAACTTCTTGTCAACGTACCAATGCAAACACAGTAATATCTTGTCTGAAAATTTTTATAGAAGAAATAGGAACTCCGGAAAACTTAATATTGGATCATGCTACTTACTTTGTGAGTGAAAAAGTCAAACGCTTGTGTAGAAATCATAATATTAAAATGAATTTCATAAGTATAAGAAAACCTTCATCTAATCCAGCTGAGAGGTATATCAAAGAAGTTGTTAAGTATTTAAGGATTTTATGTAATAATAGACACAATTTATGGAAAGAAAATCTAAATCAAGTCGAGAAATTTTTAAATCAATTACCTAATGGAGTTACTGAAGAATGTCCACAATTTATTTTGAAAGGAATACCTCCAGAACGTGAATGGATAATACAGAGAGAATGGGATATGTCTCAAGTTTTGAATAAAGTAAGCAAGAATTTGGAGAGAAGTGCTATAAGATTTATTAAAAGAAAAGGAGACAAAAATAATAAGAACATTAGATTTGAAAAAGGAGATTTAGTCCTAGTAAGATCTTTGAGAACACCAAAGAAAGGTGAAAATCAATGTAAAAAGTTATTATCACCATTTGAAGGGCCATATGTAGTCGACAATAGTGATGCTCAAAATAGTTATCGCTTATTCTATCCAGGTACACAATTAGAAAGGGGAGTGTTCAATGTAGAACATGTATATAGATATTATGAATAGATGATGTTATGTTACGAATAATACTTGAAAAAAGGAAATAATAGTCATAAGGATAGATTTAAAATTTAATATTAGGTAATGTACAAAGATAATTGGATAGTAGATAGAGCTTTGTTTTCCATTTGGCAGCTGATGATCCAATTAAATTCATCATGTTTGTTTCTTCAGAACCTAAAAAACACAAATGAATGGATAAATATCATATAACGTAATATAAAGAAAAATTAATTAGGTAAAACTTATAATGAGAACCGTTTTAAAAAATTTGAATATGGCAAATTAATATAAATAATAAATAAAGAAAACAATTTATAAGAAAAACTGGCTTTATATAGAAGGAAAATATGAAAATATAGGATAGAGGGGATAAAATAAGAATAACTCAAGTATCAAATAGAAGTTCACATTTTTTAAATAAGGAAATAAGATGCAAGTAATAAAGGATAGGAAAGGATAATAATGAATGATATGGATTAAAAATATAGGAGGTAATGTTTAATGTCAATTAGAATCTTATAGATTACTTAAAAATACAGGAAGGAATAAGGAAATTGATATTGATATATATGAATTTAAGAAATAATTAATTATATTGAATTATGAATATTGAAAAGAAATAGGATATGAGGAGTATATAGAAGTATAATGTAATTACAAAGAAATAAGTTGATATATAAGTGGATGTTAGTAAGAAATGATAATAGAGAAGTATTATATGAAGTAATATTAAAAATATAAATTGACATTGATCTTAATCAAGTGTATTTTAAGGAAAGAATTAGGAGACAGTTATTGAAAGAAATAGGTTTTGTAGTAGGAAATATGTGAACAAATATTTGAGAAACAAAGTTGAAGAAATTAAGATTATGCCATAAAATTGTTAAATTTTTTTGAATAAAATAAAATCAATCATTTATAATAAGAAAATTGAAATTTAAATAAATATCCAGGGTATGAATATCATTTGAATTTAAATTTGAGGGGAATTGAACCAGATATCATAGATAGTAAGAGAATTAGTTCTATAAAAATATGTTGCTAGTATGAAAATATATGAAAATAATATAATTTAAGAAAACAAGTAAAAAGGAAACACGTTTCTTAATTTAAACAACATATCAAGTAAAGATATATTAAATAATAGCCTATAACAATATAATAAATAATGAAATTACCTCAATAATAATATAAAATATAGAGATTGCCTAACCAATGTAATGATGTAAATAAAGTTGCCTGAGACGAAGATTATTTTCCATAACATAATCAGCTGTTCATCTGAAATGAAAACAAATATTATTATAGTTAATTCATTCTAATCATTAATTTAAGAATAAAAACAAATACAAATATTGAATAGAATATAATTCAATAGAATTTCTTAGATAAACAAATAATGACATATATACAAATGATATATGGTAAATAAAATAAACGTAGAATCAATAAATAATAATTTGTTGAAGTTTATTATAAATAATATAATGCAAAGAGTAGAGACAAATAACATAAGAGAATTTATATTTATAAATAATATGAGTGTAACAGTGATAGACTGTCAATAACAATATTGGATGTTGTACCATTTAAATGTATCTATGTATAACCAACTTTAATTTATTTGTATGATAAAAAACTCATAGGAACTCTATAAATGAACTGATAATGTAAAAGAGTGTATGTATGAAACTTTTCTAATAAGTGAAAGAAGTTTCAATTAATTTGATTGCAAAGGACAATATTTTATTGGTTATAAAATATGACAGAACAAATTGTGAATCAACAAGTAAACTTTGAAATAGTGACCTAAAAGAAAACAAAAGACTGTTTTGTTGAAAAAAGTGGAGAATCGAGGGGACGCTTGAAGAATGGGGAAGCTGGTGTCAAGAAGCGAGGAGTGTGTGTGATAATGTTCCAGAAATTTCAAGAAATTCCCAGTTTAACACAATTAAAACTATAAAGTACTATAAAAAACAATCTTATTAATACTCACAGTTAATTATATCAAGTTTTTCGGCAAGAATCTTCGAAATTTCTCATCATTTTGGTTTTTGGAGCTTCAGAGGAGTATTTCTGGGGTCCAGAGACATTCATCCCAATTCAAGAACAACAGGTCAGTGGGTTTAAAATATTATTGGCCAATAATCAGAGTAAAAACTCAAAATACTCAAATAAGTGCTTGATTTCATAAATTGATAAACATTTGCGAATATGATCGATCTGAAAAAGAAAGAGAACAGACTTTATATAGTTAATTAATTGCATAAATCGTTAATATTAATAAAAAGGCCGAATTTAAACAAATTAAAATATGTACTTACGCCATGTTGTAATCGCATAAATATGGTGCTCGAAATTTTATTAATGTAATAACTATGTCCATCTGTAAACAATTCATATATTTCTATATATGTATATAACTATTTTCTTTCCACAGCAATTTGTATCATATATATGTATGATTTATATATAAATTCTTTTATGTGTTTGGACCATTCACTTGTCTGCATCGTCAACAAACTATGTTGGTATATGTATAGATGCTTCTTTCGTGTAAGAATTGTTCGTTTTATGCTAAAGCGCATGACTAGTTTTTTCACGCACGCGCACTGAAGAAATTATCAAAATAAATAAGAAGGTATAATATAACCATAGGCGTCTCAAATTATTATTATCAAATATAAAATATTGAATTTGAAATTAAATCTATTTAAAAATAAAGTGTTTTCTTTTTATTTAAACAAATACAACATTATAAAAAGCCAGGACTTAAAGAGTAAAAAGGGTTTCATGCTCCCGAATAAATAAATATATAATAAATATAACAACTATATAAAAAAACAATAACTGAGCTAGCCAAAATAAACAAAAATTTTAAATAATAAACATCTACATTTAAATTTCATAATAAAAGTAAGTAAATAATACAGTATATGTTAATAATATGTATATATATATATATATATATATATATATATATAAAGGACATCACCTATGAAGTCGTTCATTCAACTGTCGTTTACAAAAGATTATTTAACAAACGTATTAAAAAGGTTAACTATATTAAAATATACAATAAACTAAACAATTACAAATCACATTATACCTATCTCACTAAAGTACTTCTCAAGATAATATTTTCGTTTTAACTTACAACTAGACATAATTTAACAATAATTCCCTCTGTAGGGAGTCGTGAATCCGAAACAAATACCGCAGCCCAGGTATGCACATAGGGCTCAAGTAGATTTTGTAATAATATCAAATAAAATACACATCTTTAATCCTCTGACCACAGGTAGTAAGTCAAGACAAAATATCATGAAATGAATTAATTATCACTTATCTGTTGATTTTTATTTATATTCGAATACTTACATTAATATATTATGAATTTTAGGCAAAATAACTGTTTAAAACGAAAAAAATTGGAAGACTTCTGTGATTTATCAATAAGACAGAAAAACGATACGTAGTACAATCTTAAAATGGTGACGGTGAACCCGAAATGCATAATTGTTAGGACATAGGAGATAGAAATAACTACAAAATGAGAAATTTAAAATCAATTGAGTTATTTCAAGGTATTGTTACTATATGATTTATTTATTCAATATAATTAATATATACCTACATTTTTAGAAACGTTACTGAAACAATTTCATATGACATGCACTGATTTTGATCAAATCACCTTGGTGTGGAAAAGGTTGAGTAAAGAGACTCCAGAGGGAAAAGAAGGACGTAACCCTTCAAAACAATGGATAATATCCCTTAATATTGCTCGCTCGCTTACAAGTGGACCTCGAAAAGTCTTCTAAGAGAATATTTTCCATGGTTAATTATTGTTTTGTTTTCGAATATTCATTTGTTTTGCATAATTTTCTTTATATTTTATTATCATTTAGTTTTTGAATATTTTTAGTTTTGCAATATTTTTTTTCATTAGGGGTTTTGTTTTTAGTTTTTCTTTTTTATGTTAATAAAATAAATGTACTTATATGCATAAATTTGCTGTTTTTTTAGTGACCAGCTACTGAATTTCAAAGATAGATAAATAGCATTTACAATATATAAATATTAAATTGTATCAAGTTGCTTCAAGTTTGAAATATTCATAAGGTAGGTATTGGATACTAAAGTAACAATAGTTCCTTAATCTTTTGGCCATCAACACTACTAAAAATATTGTATTTCATTTCATCTATGAAAAATAATGTTTTAACAGATTTTTCTGAATTTTTTCATAGATCCAATGAAATAAAATATTTTAGGTAAGGGGCGAGGCAAAAGAAAAATTAGGTAACTTTTGTTACATCTATATTATGTAATATTTAGTACATAAATATTCTCTAGTTATTCTCTCATTTATATATATATATATATATATATATATATATATATATATTACATAGTAATTTGGAGATACTTGATATATAATTTATAATATGTATTTCTTATATCATTATTGTTCTCTAGCTGTGCCGGCCTTTGTCAGTATTCAATACATAAATAGTATCTAGTTGTGACTTCAGTTTTATATACCTGTGACTTTTATATTTCAAAAAATATGTAACATATATGTATTCAATATGTTTTTGTGTTTGCTGGGTCTATCCCTTGCCGTAGGAGTGCTGGAAATATTCCATCCACTCCTGGTGATTTATATGGTTGAAAGGTACTTATTGCCCATTCCAACCGTTGTCTGATGAATATTTTCTTAGCAATGTTTCAATCTTCCTTGCGGGATTTTTTTGTATAGTTCATTGCTATTCCGATGCTTGTTGCTGGTTCACTACCTTGGAAGTGGGTTCTAAGAAGAAGAATCGATCGTTCCTCTTCACCTTCCGTGTATGATCCGTCTGGCTTTTTCAGCGACATTGTGGGGTTAGTTCCCCCATTTGCCATGACCTTTTGTAGTCTGGCCGCTGTGTGAGTGGAAGTGATCTTTTTGCAAAAGGCTTAAAAATTAAACCTTTTACCCTTCCACGGAAGATTTGATTGAGCATGGTGTTATTCAGAAGCATTAATAATAATTTATCAATTCGGCTACAATAATGGTATGGCAGAGCAGCGATAACTAAAACAAGAATAACATAGACCATCATGAAATGCATTCAGATGTAATGACATAAATTCAATACTTCATAACTCGATTCAAGAAACCAGTTAGCGCCGCGATGACGAGATACCCCACCAGAACAGCAGAGCCCCCACGCCAGGATGCGCACGAAGAATCGACGGTAGAAGGGAAAGAGACTTCCACCACTACCATCACGATGGATATAAAAATGCAAACCAACAGACGAAAAGACGACTTGGTTTACGGACTCCTGCTCCTCCAAGTTCAGCCCCCTCCAGTGCGAAGCGTAGGTCGAGGGTATTGACTTCAACCTTAAACGCTTTACACTATCTTCCGCCGAGTGTTGTACTGAGTCGGAGTATTGATCCTACTTTATACATCATTCATTAAAACAGCCGTTGGTTTCTGGTATTGACGGAAACGAGAACGATTGTTAAAACTGTTAGAAGAATTTCGGCGTGGTACTGACACACTGAAAGCTCTACAGTATCTCCGTAGGGAAGTACCGTTAAGCCGGGTACTGACTGGCTATAAACGATCGCTTTAACTGATAGTATAATTTCGGTGTGGTATTGACACGCCGTAATAACTACAGTCACCGCAAGCAGAAGTATTCGTTAAGCTGGGTACTGACTAGCTACAAACAATACTCTCAAATCTTGAGACTAAAACCGAAAGAATATTGATCCGCCGGTTGCTCATATCCCTGGCTGACTGAACATTCCACAGGACGTAGAGAGTCCCGTACACCGTCGAGTATATCGCCGGAATCGAAATACACATCGCTATAGTTTCACCTACGTACTATTCGGACCATCAGTACCTATCAATCAATGAAAGGATACGCGTGACCTTCAAAATATTTACGTACCGGAGAAATATATAGAATATTGAATTTTAGTTTATTTTTGTCGTTGTAAATAATATTTTTTTTAGAAATAAATCAGTTAATTTAATTGAACTCTGTCTCCTTTGGGCTTACCTGGGCAATACGCATTACACAGAATATTTACGTTGATTATACTAAACACTAACAAATCAATTTCACGTATCTACCGACCCAACATACGAGCATGAATCAGTCCAATCAAAATAGCTTTGAATTCGAAATATTTCGGAGAAGATTGCGTTTTTGTGTATTGGGATTTCTTACCCCCAGGAACTCAAGTCTGTAGTGAAGTTAAATATCATAAAAAATTTTACAATAATGACTCCAAACGACAAAGCTCTGCGAAAAGCGAAGTAGAAGAGACACGGATAGACGGAGGACACCTTTCTTGTTCTACACTGCAAAGAACTTATGTCAGTAATATCCTCCATAACGAATTATAAATTTCCTCTTTGTATTAAATTCCTATTTTCCGGAGCGTTCGAGCAGTCCACACAAAATATTCTTATTTGCAGTTGGATATTTTACATACTCATTAAATTCCAGACCACACGCTGAGGCCATTCAGAAGCAAATAGCGAATTCCTTTGACTGCGAAAGCTGCTGATGTTCCCAACTGTTCCTTTGAAAGGATATGCGAAATATTTCGGACAAATAAACTCGCCGAATTATAGTTAATCTAAACGATAAATATTTGAATGGAATTTGGAAGTTTTTCATTGCACAACTTTGTATTTTACAATCACGGATGACAGGGAATATTTTTACTTTTACAAGCAATATCATAGAGAAAATTGAATAGGCGGTATTTGAACTTTTCGTGTGAGTATATGACTTGGTTATTTTCAAAACCAAATACATTTCAAAAGGAAAAGTAACTGTGTTGTATATGGAGATGACAATAGTGGAAGAAAACGGCTCCTGGTGGCATACCTTTTTGTTGATATAGACTTATTAGATTTCACTTGAATTGTCTCACCAAACTAGGATTTCATACAAGCGCTAGACTTTACGTAAGGCAAGACCAGACATTTTTTGAAAGAGTTTATGTGATACTGAGACTCCATACGTAGTGTTAAACGCGTAATTAATGTCGAAAAAAACAGTTTATGTTAGTATGTTTCTCAAATTAACTAATAAAATAGATATGTTTGTATCGACTTTTTCCTGCCCCAAACATTGAGTCACATTCTAAGCTCACTTGCGCACACTTCCACTGCGATATTTACAAATCCTCTTTAGTTGCGGGGAAAAAAAATTAGAAGTTTGATTGGGTCATGTTTATCAGAAAGGAACCAAGCGACATTTCTGTGAAAATGAGTTTATTGCACCATACGACAAAAGTACTCTCGGGTCATGCTTCTGAACAGAACCAAGCGCCAGATGTGTATTAACAGTTGAAAAAATAACCTTCCACTGGGACCTAAGTGGACCATTGCAGATACAGAATAAATCAGAAAAGACCTGAACGCCTGATTCCGATTAGATATTCAACGAAACGAGCAGCAACTCCTTCTTGTGACTTGGTTCTCTTCTGATTATTAATGACTTCCTAGTAGGATGGCGTTCAACTAAAAGGTACCAAGCGCCAAATCGTCAAATTTGAGAAAAAGGTATTATACGACTCCAAAAGCTGAAATTTAACAACATACTACCATACTGAAATTATTGATAAAGAATCTTCATGGAGAAATGATTGACAATCAAATTAAGTAATAATTATTGTTGTATAATTTTCAAAAATGATTTAATTTTATCAAGTTATTATCCAATACCACAATTTGGCGCTTGGTACCTTTAGGTTGAACGCTATACAGTTATACTGTCGGTTAGTTTTGTTTGTGTTCGTTCATGAAGGAATGTACTATTTTTTCATGTTTGCACTTTTCTGGGGTTGTATTCACAGGTCAATAATATATTCAACTATCACCGATCTATAGTAGGTGAACTATCATTTACGACCACAAGAAGTGTTTTACCGACAGTGTGTTGACGGTATATTTTCATCAGAAGTCATGAATCACGGAAGAAAATTGGTACAAATAACATTAGATTCTGCAACAGGGAAAAAAAAGGAAGAATCCGAAATTAAATATACCGAAAGGGTAAGTAAATTTTATTATTATCGATATGTCCCTAGAGTTTTATATCCATACAATTGTGAAGTAACCATTTGTTAGATTTTGACATATTTCTTCTCTTTGAAGGAAAATCTGCTGGAAGTCGCCACTCTTCACGACTCTTCCACACTACTTGATGAGACACTCAATAATCAGGGAAAACTGTTTGACATCGAAAATATGAAATGTTTATTTGAAGATCAAATTCCGACCGTTTCATCAGCTGTAAACTCCGATGAAGTATTACTACTTGAGGTTCCAGTATTTATTATGGATCTAGCTAACTTAACACTATCACACGACGTCGAAAAAAATAATTACCTGGCAGAAGAATCTAGTGCAGATTCTGTCCCAAACATGAACGATGTGAATGAAAAAGAAATACCAGTAGAAACTGCGACAAGTTATATGCACCAACAGATTATTCATGTCCAAAATGGAAAGCCAACGGTAACTTCAATTACTGATAATAATATTCACCAATACAACCTAGATAATAACAATCTCGAAGAACATGATTCAGAAGTAGAAGTAGAAGACGCAAATGATGTTGACTACATTCCTATGCCCGAAAATGAACTTCAAAATAATGGAAATTGCAACAGGATTACCAAAAAAGAGGAGGAAAAGAAAATTTGTGGGACAGACATTTAAGACAAAACGTAAGCTTCAACACAGTAATAAAAACTATTACACACATTCTGGAAAACCTGTTCATTCAAAACATTTTATTGAGAATTACGAATGTCCATGCAGAAAGAGGTGTCATACACTTTTTTCAGACGATGACAGAAGAAATATTTTTGATGAATTTTATAAACTAGCGAATTATAATTCACAAACTTCGTTCATTGCAGCCAATATTAAACAAGAAAGCATTAAACGTAAAAGGGTTAAAAATTCCGAGAAACGATACCATACTAGGTTATACTATTTAAAAAACCAAACTGTGTGCAAAACTTTTTTTGAAAAAACTTTGAGGAATTCTTCTAAGAGAATCAACACTGCTGTATCAAAATTGAGAGAGGGAACCATTAGAGATAGGAGAGGTGAGCAACAGGGGGGGAGGGGGACAAATTGACAGATGCAGTTGTCGAAGCCGTAATAAAACATATTAAAGAATTTCCCATTACTGTAGAGCCACAACACAAAGTTTACACTTAGGGTACAATATAACAGAACGGAAGATACACGAGTTATTTTTGGAGGAAAATCTCAAGCTTTCTTTCACTATATTCAAGAAAATATTTTACGAAAATTTCAATTTGCGGTAAAAGCCATTAGTAAAAGACACATGTAGCGTATGCGATAGATTTAAGGCATCTAAAAGCCAACAAAATACGAAAGAAGCACATGAGAAGCATCTGCAAGAAGCTGAAACCGCCAGACAAACGTTAAAGGCAGATATGAAAGAAGCGGAAGAATTTCCTGATCTTGAGACAATAACTTACGACATGGAAAAAACTCTACCGTTGCCCAATATTCCCATAAACTTAGTTTTTTATAAAAGGAAACTCTGGTTGTACAATGAAGATGTCCATTGTAGGAAAAATAGATACTGCTTCGTATGGAAAGAGGGGACAGCTGGGCGAGGGGCCCAGGAAGTTGGATCTGTCCTGAAGAAGTTCATTGGAGATCATCTGAATCCAAACACAAAAACGCTGATAATGTGGTCAGATAGTTGCGGAGGACATAATCGCAATATCAAGATTGTTTTAATGATGAAAACAATTCTCAGAAATCATCAAACTTTAGAAACAGTTTATTTCAAGTATCTAGTACCGGGCCACAGCTTTCTACCCAATGATTCAGATTTTTCGTTTATCGAAAAAGCAGTAAAGATTAATCAAAGGATTTATACTAGCAATGATTATATAAACATAATGAAGCATTGCCGACATATAAACCATTGACTGTAACAGAAATGAAGAAAGAAGACTTCTTTTCTGCACAAGCAATAGAACGTGCTGTTGTCAACAGAAAACAAGACCAAAATAAAGAAAAAGTTAGTTGGCTTAAAACCAGAGTTATAAAAATAACAAAAGGAGAACCTTTCAGTATCTTTTTTAAATATACCCATAACAATAATGATGCATTCAAAGAAATTAATATTCAGATGAATTTGAAAAAAATACAATCAAATTTCAATACAACTCTAGAATTTCTAATACCAGAAGGAAAGGAAATTTCAACTAAAAAACTTGCAGATCTTAAGGCGTTGATGCCTTTTATTCCGGCGGATGCAAAACAATTTTATAAAAATTTGAAGGGAGCAGAATTCCAAGATGACCTGGAGGAAACTATGATTAAAAATTTCAATTGGCAATATTTTTGCATTTAACTCAATTTTTGTTCAGTTAAATACTTTTGTTTTAGTTAAAATAAATATTTTATAACAACTGACGTTTCATTTTCATTTTGTGAAACATATTTTTTAGTGTGAAATGTATTTAAGCTTATTTATTAATTATTAGAAAGGAACTAAACGGCAGAAGTCTCAAAATTGATTAAAAAATCGTACTTTACGACACTTTTTTTTCAGAAATTAAGTAAACTAAATTATTCATTCGTAAATAAATGTTGTTATTTGAAAGTAATTAAGTAAGTGTCTGCAATGTTGCAACTTCAGAGGGCGTTTTCTCGAAACTACGCAGATGTCGCTTGGTGTCCTGATAAACATGAGTCAATTGAAAATATGTTAAAAAGTTATTCAAATGTAAAAAAAATCATACTAATTTATGCATTTGAGTCGCTGCTTTTAAAATTAATTAATAAAACTTGAATTTTATTTAATAAAGGCATATTCTATATAAATTTTAAACAAGTATTTGTTGCATCCTTAGATACCTTTATGGTTATAACTAAAAGTGGTAACATTGCTCAAAATTTCAGTACCTGTTTTATATGTCATGTGTCATTATTTATTTAGTAGTTTTGTCCTCGTTTAATTACCATATAAAGAGAGATGCAAATATTGTCAAAGTGTGATCGACGATCATTTTAAATACGCCGTAGTTAATAATGTCAAACGTGGTTTGTTTATACGAGCGCCATTACGACTAGAGAGTAAACATTTAGTTCTTTCGTTTGGATGTGTTTTTCAAGACTTTAACCGACAAAATAAACTTTAAAGTTAATTAATTTAATGTTTTTGGATTATCATGGTTCGTCGGTGCTAAGTTTGTCAGAAAACCAGGCCATGTATCTACAATATCATCCCCACTTTTTGTAATTCATTCATTATTTCACTACTGGCGTCTAGAGTTGTTGGCCGTGAAAATAAACGTTTTTATGAATTAATAGCCCTCTATATGTTTATTATTACTCTTAGGTTTGTTTTATCATATGATTCTAGACTAACAATTTTATCCATATTCATTTATCCTAAAATAACTTTGCTGTGTTAGTAATAATATTCAATAATAAAAGGAACAAGTTATTTATTTTTCCGATTGTAGAGGTTAGTTCTTTTTCTCTACTTTCTCAATTCAATTTTCACGATTGTTTTGTACAACCTAATTAAAATGGAAGTAAAAAGGACAATTTCCTTTCTATTGGATTAAACGCCTCTCGCCATGAGCACTTGATTTCCAAGGATTAGCGTCCTTCGAGCACTCGCTCTTCCGGATTTTTTAAAAGCCAACATTAATCATGTTTAAAACAAGGGGATTCAACCAATTTATGGAAATTAAAGGAGCTTACTCTTCTGTCTACTCTGACATTTAGACAAATTGCTTACTGACTGTAATAGTGATATTTTATTAACAAGTTGTGGAAGAGATATTTTACAAGATATGTAGGAATTCCGCGAGTCCCGTAAAATCACTTTTGAATCGCGTTACGTACAATGTATTTTTTCTACAGTCATAAAATAAAACTGTTCTATCTTAACTGTTGTAGATAGATCAATGAGGTACATAGTATGTCTTAAATTTTATTTCCTTATCTGATAAAACAATTACTTCATTGTACTACAGTTGTAGTTATTATTACACAATAAATCAGGTTTCCCATAGAATGTCCGATTTCAAGCAATGACATCTCTATATACCTATAATTGTATAGCTGTAGTTAACAAATTTTTTGTTATTGTTGAAATAAAAATTGATAAGTTTCTGGAGTCTGTATTTCACAACAAAAATATCAAATATTTATCAGGTTATGGGCCAAGATGAACGCAAGTTTTGTATATAATTCGTGAACTGTGAAAATTCGTATTGTAACGAATACACTTCACGTATGTACAAAATATAAATGAGCTCAACATAAAGCAGCAGCAAACCAGTTCGAGCTGTAAAACCATTGAATGGTGAACATTTCTCTGATTGGAAGCTACGTATGGAATTATATTTGGATGACCAAGGAGTTTTTGAATGCACTACAATCAAAGCCGATCCAGGTAATACCAAGGCAGTTGAAGCTGGCAACAAGTGCAAATCGCTATTAGCACAACATTTAGAAGATTCGTATCTGGAACGTATACGAAATAATGACGCAAGCTATGACATTTGGAATTCCCTTTGCCAAACCAATGAGAAGAAAGGCCTTTGCAGTAAAAGGCTACTACTCAAGAAATTAGGGGAGAGTTGGACAAAACAGGATAGTCGGATAAAACAGGATAACAGCCAATATTTAAAAAAAAGCAACGCCATCTGGCAACCAGGGGTGTAATTCGGTGAAAATAAGGTTTGTTTGAATATAGTAGGCGATTCTTCCGCTTGAGGGCCCCACTCACCCCGTTCTTCGCCGTTATTAACCGACGGTTAAAAATGTTGGAAGGAAGAACGTTGACTGATATGTCCACAAACAACAGTTTTTTTCGCGCCAGTCTATCACGATGGACCGTGCGTGCTTGTTAGCAGTAGCAGCGGTTTTGGCAGTGGAAAAAAATTTCGAAAAAAGAAAATCTCGAAGAAAATAGACTGAAGACTAGCTGCTTAAACGCAGTATACGGACACATACAAATTCACTGGAGAAGCTAAGACTAGAGCCTGGCGATTGGCACAATTATTTGAGGATGGACGAGGATAAGTATCGGAAACTCTTAAAACTAGTGACACCGTTAATTGAGAGACACAATACCCATTTGCGTGAATGCATCAGTCCTCACGAACGCCTAACAGCTACTCTGCGGTTTCTGGCGACTGGTTGCAGCTACGAGGATCCGAAGTTTTCTGCTACTATTTCACCGCAGGCACTAAGGCGTTTAATACCCGAAACCTGCCAAGCTTTATATACTGTGCTGAATAATGAATATATAAACGTAATGATAAATAATATTTGAAAAAATTAACCGCCTTAAAAAAAATGAATAAACTAATTAGTAAAAAATAATTGAAATTGTATTTGTTGCTGCACAAAATTTTAATCAAATACGTCACTACCGGGCCGATGCGATCGCAGACGAATTTAAAACCTACTTTTTTTTAATTCGGTTAAAAAATTGAGTACTACTTTTTAAAACAATTTTGTTACAGAAGGTTAATGAATTTTCTACCGTTTCTAAAACGTATAAAATTACATTGAATGTGATAAGAAGTTCGTTGAATAGCTGTTTTATATAAATAATATTTTCTGCATTTGCTTGAAAATCTAAAATATCTCTTATCTCAAATATTTTCGTTTTTAATATTTTTTCATTATACTGGATGTCCTGAATTGTCTTATTAAAATTATCAATTATTTGGTGACTAACAGAATATTGCATTTTAATTTGAGTTTGCAAGTTTTCTTGATTTTGTTTTAAATGTTCCATGATTGAATTAATTCTTTCTCCATCTTCAGAGTCCAAATTTACCGTAATTGTTTTTACTATTGATCCAAGACCGTTAATTAATCCTCTTCTCGGTCTATCTAAGGTTGAATGAATATTAATGTTATTAAATTTATCATCTATACTATTCTTAGTGTACTCTATTATATTTACAATATTTTCTGTTTCAGTTAGAAAAAATGTATTATTAGACATATTATATTTAACGTGATTGTATTGTATACTTAACTTATTATATTCTACTAGTAGTGGGCTTAAATTATAAAAATGAACAAAAGTAAGGCTGGATTTCTGCAGTTTGGCATATCCAAGATTTATGGGAAGTATTCCCAAGTTATGGGTAACATCTTTTATTTTGATTGTTGCGTCTCCGACGGTGACGAACCTGAAATGAATTTATATGGAGTCTTTTTAGGACGTTTTATGTTTGAAAGATGAATATTTTCTGAAGTATTTTTGTGTCTAGCAGCGATTTCTGCTGTTTTTAGTCGGATATTTTTACTTTCAATTTCTTCACTTTTATATTTATTTTTGGTTTTACCTTGTGCCTGTTTATTACGTACATACACTTTAGTGGGTATTGTATCTGGTAATTCTTCACGGATTTTATTGGCTTTAGATATTACTTTTGATTTATTTTCCTGTAATTTTTGATTTAAATTCGAGTACAAATTTTCACTTCATCTTTATGATTTTGTATATAATTATTAACTACTTGTCGATCTAATTCTATATTGAAGGGTGTATTACTATCTATGTGTCCGGTAATTATTTCGTTAGGTTTCAATTTTGTTGCAGAATGAACGCTATTATTATAGGCTAATAATGCATAAAGTATTTTATTTTCAATAGTCTCATGTTTAAAATCTTTTTGATTATTCAAAAGTCTGATGTGTTCAATAATCGTAGAGTGGAATCTTTCGGCAATTCCATTCGATTCTGGATGTTGAGAACTTATAAAATGAATTTTTATTTTATGCGTTTCTAATAATACCTTTACAACAGAATTTTTCAACTCAGTTCCATTATCCGAAATTATTTGTTCTGGTATACAATGGTGTGTAAAATATTTAATTAGACTATGAGTTACTTCTATTCCTTGTCTAGATTTTAATTCATACATTTGACCATATTTAGAAAATGAATCTATTATCGTAAGAAATTTACTATTTTCTAAGGTTATCATCGGGAGATGATGAAAGTTTTTTATTAAATTTGTCCATATAAACTAATAAATTTTTAGAACATTGGGGTTCTTGTAATTCAGTTTCATTAATATTTATTTGAATTCGGGACAAACAATCGCTATTGGTATTCAAAGCACCTTTCTTGTATACGATATCATAATCATATTCTTCAAGTTTCAAGCGCCATCTGACAAGCTTTGAACTTGGATCTTTAAGTGAGAATAACCATTGAAGTGGTTTATGGTCGGTAACTATTGTAAATTTTCTGCCAAAAAGATACGGGCGGAAGTATTTCGCTACCCAAACTATGGCAAGAAGTTCTTTCTCGATTACAGAATAGTTGCATTCTGAATCATTTAAAGTTCTGCTGGCGTAAGCCACAGGTAAATCAGAGCCTATTTTGCCTTGACTTAAAACAGCACCTAAAGCATCATTGGTGGCGTCTGTGGCAAGGTTAAAGGGTTTTGTAAAATCTGGATATTGAAGTATTGGTTCATTTATCAACAGATTTTTACACATTTCAAAACATTCGACATAATCTGAATCATTTACATTGATAATTGCATCTTTTTTCAATCTGATAGTTAATGGTTTAGTTAATTTTGAAAAATCTTTTATAAATTTTCGATAATACCCTAGGAGTCCTAGGAATCCTTTTAATTGTTTTGAATTTTTTGGTATCGGAAATTTTTGAATTGCTAAAATTTTATCTGGGTTCTGTTTTACACCTTCTGGCGTGACAATATGTCCTAGATATGCTACTTCTTTTCGCAAGAATTCGCATTTATCAATTTGTAATTTAGAATTAGAATCTCTTAATCTATTGAATACTTCTTTTAAATTTGTGATGTGTTCTTGTAAGCTGGTACTGAACACAATTATATCATCAAGGTACACCAAACATTTCTCGTTCTGTATACCTCTTAGGATATTGTCCATGACCCTTTGAAAGGTTGCAGGAGCCCCTTTGAGACCCATGGGCATGCGCACATATTCATAGTGCCCATTTTCAATATTAAAGGCTGTTTTCGGAATATCCTCCTCAGCCATCTCGATCTGATGGAAACCAGAAGCGAGATCTAATGTTGTAAAATATTGACAACGTCCAAGCTTATCTAGTAACGTTGTAATATCTGGTAATGGATATCGATCTCCAATTGTGATCTCATTCAGTTTTCGATAATCAACAACGAGTCGATACTTTGGCTTTTGAGAAGCATCTAGCTTCTTTGGAACTATCCAGATATTGCTCGGCCACTGAGAGCTGGACGGCCTAATAATATTATCATTTAACATTTTTTGAATTTGTTTTTGAATTTCCGTTCGGTGAATCTCAGGATATCTGTATGATTTTGAATAAATAGGTATATCATTAGAAGTTTTAATATGATGTTCTATTTTACTTGTGAAGGTAAGCTGATTTCCTTCAACATGAAAAATATCACTATACTCTTGAACTAATTTTAATACAGATTGTTTTTCTTCGGAATTCATATGTTCAGTTCTAACTTTCGAAATATCAAATTTAACATTTTCAGAATAAATATTATTAAAATTTGGGTTGAGGGTTTATTCGTATTCATCGAATGTCTCAACACTAATAGAAGGGCTTAAGTCTACTCGAAAGTTGGATTCTGAAGGATTCAAAATTGTACATAAAGCTATATTATTTTCAACTTTTGTCAAACATTCCGGGATTTCTAGTTTCCCAATTCGTGTATATGGTATAATTACATTACCATTTTTTACATTTTCAATATTTAATTTAATTACTTGTTAACAACGTGGATGCACTACTATACAATTCGTGGGTCCAGTTTTAATGTCAAAGTAATTCATTTTAATTTGACTATAAGGAGTCATAAGCAAATTATTATTTAAGTCAATAATTGCATTAAGTATTTTTAAATTATCTAATCCTAATAAACAATCAAAATGATCGTGAAATTTGAAAACGCAATATTCTAAATTAAGCGGTTTCCTATAATTAAACATTTTTGGGACTGGAATAAAAGTACAGAAATTTTGTTGACTGCTACCAAAGGCAGATTTTACATGGAATGGTTTTTTGACATACGATTTTTTGAAATATTTTTCAGCTACAGCTGGTGTCACAAAGGATCTTGTGCTACCAGTCTCAATTAAAACTTTTAGATTTTGTTCTGGGAAAATTATATAGGGTAACACACTTTCTGAATTATTTAAGTTTATTAATTCGATAATGTTTGATTTTGTTCCGAGGCTGGTGTCTCTAAAAAATTATCGGATTCATCATTAATACAATCGGAATCGTCTATATTATGGAGTTCTTCCGAGAAAAAAATTCTAGGTTGATTAGGATTGTGTTGGAACCGATTTTGATAATTTTGGGGTTGGGGTCTAGGTGTGTTTTTGGTAGACATACTCATTGGAGTTGGATTTGAAAATCTTTGATTTAGATTAGGTTTAAAAACGTTATGACCATTATTGGAAAAGTTTGTATTATTCCTATTAGAAGGATTATAAGGAGTTGATGGACGATTTTGTGGGTTTGATGCGGGATTTCGATTAGTGTGTTGATAATTCTGCATAGAATTTGGCTTAGGAGGTGGCTGCTATGTGCCACATTATTTTGGAAATTGGTTTTATTTTTATGCGAATAATTTTGCGTATTTAAATTTGAAAAAATATTTTTGGATGATTATTCTGGGTCATATAAACTTGAAAATCATTTGTAAGAACATTTAAAGCAATATTTAAATTTTCTGGATTTTTCGTACGCATTAATGTACCTAAAGGTTCTTTTAAACCGCGTAGCAATACTCTGAGTGCCAAATTTTTAAAGTAATTTCCTAAAATTAAATGCTCATTCATATTGGAATGTGTGATGAGATAAGAAATTTGAAGATTTATCAAATGTTGGATTCTATTATAAAATTCGAAAGGCGTTTCATTACCTTGTTTCATTTCTGAAAGTTCTATATTTAGTGTGTAAATATCTCTTTTATCAGCATAAGTATTAAGAAATGCATCTTTTAAATTTTCTCAAGTTCTTATCGTACAAGAAGAAATGTTTATAGCTGCTTCACCTTTTGATTTTGCTAAGATGCTGGACATCAAATATTCATTTTGAAAATCCCCTACATCTGCAGTATTATAAAACTTACTAACTAATTTCTCTGAAATTTCAATGAATCTAGGAAGTGATGAATGCATTGTTGCCATCAAATTCTGGTATCATATCCAGATATTCTTTTTTTAAAATTGGTAATTGTGGAGTAGCCATTTTATTAAAATTATTTATGTGAAAAAGTTTTGGTGATGCTAACGTTAATTTTATTTTAGTGTTAAAAGAGTTTGAGCCTGAATTTGAATTATTCGAATCAGAATTTGAGTCAGAATCATCAGATGTGTCAGAAAAATAATCAATATTCCCTCTATATGACATAAAAACACTTACAGCAATAGAACGAAGATCCCTTCCATTGGCTCGGACTGCACAGGGACAACCAATCTCCTCTTGATTCTTCCGGTTTCTCGCACAACACAGATCTTCTAGTTGAGTTACTCAGTTCGCCCAACTAAGAGTTCTAATAATCAAAATTCACTTGTTCGAATAGTCAATAAATCGTAGAAACGAACCGAATGTTATATTCTTTAACTTTGGATTGAGTATCCTACTGACTGCGCCACTTAACTTTTAATTTACTGAAATCGTGTTTTTAAAAACTAACTTTATTTCTAAGACAAACTAATACAATAATTTCAAATACAAGAGTGATATTTTTATTATGAACATGAATTTAAATAACCTCGTAACAAACACAACTAAGCAATTCTACAATAATATAAATACTTAATCAGCACAATATACTGTCCACCTAAGGGCAATGGCGTAGGTGACATATATATATATATATATATATATATATATATATATATATATATATATATATATATATATATAACAAAAGAACTTGTCTTGTGGTAATTTGCTTTCGACCTTACTGGTCTCATCAGTAGGACAAAATAGTCCTAGAACTATGTATTGTTGGTTTTACCGAAGCAAAAGCCAGGTTTGATTCAAGCAGAAGTCGAATTTGACAAAAGCAGAATCTTTCCTGAAGCGGAAGCCGGTATTTCTTTCTTTGCATAAAGCATTGGATAAACTGAGAATTTCGACTGCCTCGCGGCTTGTCGTTTGAGCGATCTTGCGATCTTGCTCTTTCCTTCAGAGTTCCATTTAAAATTTAATATATATATATATATATATATATATATATATATATATATATATATATATATATATATATATAGTGTGGAACCAAGTGAATACCTCTGGAATGGTTAAAGATATGGTATGCATATAGAATGCAAAAAAGTGCACCTTCGAAAAATATTTTGACAACCGTTCCACTTCCGGTTATACCGGAAATGGACCACTACATCGTTATTTTAAATGGAACACCCTATATATTATTGGATTTTTGAAATCTATGTAAAATTTTAGGGCACCTTTGTATGAAATACTTTTTTCCAAAAATACATACTTTTTGAATTATTAATTTTTTCCGAAAAAAATTAACATATGTAGACCCTTTACAAATTATATTTGTACGAGAAAACGCTAAAAGAGTCGTAAATTGTTTCTGTGGGGTGACTACTAGGTAGGTCAAAGGTATTTGAATATGTGTTGAAAAACTCTTCATTGTATACAGGGTGCGCATAAAAAGTTTAAATATTTGAACTTTAAAAATTTATGTTTTCAAACCGTTATATCTAAACCTAATAGTTTTCAAGATATTGCAATCTTTTACATTTCTGCTATACCTCATTTTTTACCACTGATTCCAATAAAATTGAAAAAAAATGGGAGTTCCTTTTAAAAGAATGGAGAACTTTGATAATAGTCTATAAAGGTCAATAATAATTCAAAAAGTATACATTTTTGGAAAAAAAAGTATTTCATACAAAAGTGCCCTAAACTTTTACATAGATTTCAAAAATCCATTAGTATATAAGGTTTTCCGTTTAAAATAACGATGTAGTTGTTCATTTCCGGTATAACCGGAAGTGGAACGGTTGTCAAAATAATTGTCAAAGGTGCATCTTTTTGCGTAATATATGCATACCAAACTTCATTTTGCTGTCTTTAACCATTCCAGAGATATTCACTTGGTTCCACACGTATGCCCATCACTATATATATATATATATATATATATATATATATATATATATACAATGTCCGCCATAAAGTTGGAACCATATGGGAGTTTTTTTAATTATTGTAGTTGAATAACAACTTTGGATAGCAATCACTTCTGCTTCTGAAATAACTTGAAATGCGAATTATATATTAAAACTTCGAACTTGGGTTTTTAAAAACAATTTTACTACTATATTTAGAACTTTATTATACAACGGTTGAACAGAGAATGAAATTTAAGATAATACAAAGTTTTTATAATCTTCCTGTTTTACAAAGAGTCATCGTTTTATTTATATGGTGTCAGCTTTTTCTTCTTATGTAATTCCTCCCCTCTAAGACGAGAACATAACGGAATGGTGTTCGAGTTTTGGTTTTTCTGTTGGATTTTCTTCTCTTAGGGTTTCTTCTTTGCTTTGGACTTCTTCCCTTATTTGTTTTCGGCCGCATTGCTGGAGCGATATCTTGATTTTCTTCTTGAAGATCCATCCCACTATTATTAAGATGGCAATAACAGAGGACAAGCCGCCGAAAATTCCTGGATAGTGTTTAGATGTTGGAATTCTTAATGGTATAAGTTGTTTTGATGATTTTGTGGATTTCTTCCATTTTCTATTTTGGGTGCTTCGTACTCTGGTATAATTTCTAATTTTTTCCAGTTTAGCTTTGGGAGAACTAATGGTTTTCTTTCTTGAATTCTGGCGTCGTTGATGAATTTTTTAGTGTTGACTTCTATTTGACATGATTCTGTTATTTTTATTAGTGTAGGATTTTTGACTTCTGATCTGTGTGGCATTTGGAGAAAACTTTTTCTGTTTGCATTGGTATAATGATTACTTCGTCTTGTGTTATTTGTTAAACGAGAGATTCTTCTAATGTTAA
The DNA here is from genome assembly GCA_963921935.1 of Galeruca laticollis. Taxonomy (NCBI): domain Eukaryota; kingdom Metazoa; phylum Arthropoda; class Insecta; order Coleoptera; family Chrysomelidae; genus Galeruca; species Galeruca laticollis. The sequence goes on from OY998181.1 coordinate 73,753,981, forward strand.
CTTGATTTTCTTGCAGCTTTTCAGTGTCTGGTTTTCTATGAGCTGGAGAGTGCAGTTGTCTTCAGGGAAATTATCTTCCATGCAAAAATAAGTATCCTCTAGTAGTTTGCTTCTTTGAATTGATGTTCTGAGTTGGTTTGTGCCAAATAGAGGGAATATTTGGTTGTTTTGAATGATAGGAAAGAGGTGATAAAAATTTCAGCATTGATAATTGGTATATGTATTGCAAAAATTAATTTTTTATTTTCAAATGTGACTTGTGTGCCTAAAAATTGGTAGTATGTTAATATGTTCCTAAATTTCAAAATTTGGTTGTCTGAGTAAATTTTTCTTAAGTATTTTAAAGTGTTTAGTAACTCTTGACTGGAAATAATAGAAGGATGAAGTGTGTTGAGTTTTGCAAAAGCTATGGAATCTTCTAAATTATCTAAAAACGTGATAAAATTTTGGCAATCCAGATTTATTTGGGAAATAATTCCTTGAAAGGTTAAATACTCATGTGATTCAGTGATTGATTTTTGTACGCTCATTTGAAATTTTCCCAGAGCATTTGCAAAATTTTCTTGAATTTTTGATAATATGCGAATTGTTGTGTTGTAATTTTTTATTAGATTGTTTGAAAGTGAACGTTGCAAATTTATTTCCGTAACCATGTTCTGTTGGTTTGTTCCGAGAATTTAGCGTTATCATATCTATTACCGTCGTCAGCGTCAAGTGTACCAAACAGCCATTGTCCGACTCTGTTAAAAAAACTTATTTTATTACGCATATAAATATGAGGTTGTAAGTTATCAAGTTTCGTTCTTGTAATTTTTATGAAAAATTTTGTCCATAATAACATATCTTGAGATAAGGCATGGTATGAGATTTCATTAGTTGCGTTTTTTGTAACTAAATTATTTTTTATAATGAAGAAATGTTCCTCAATGTTAAACAATTGCTTAATAATAGGTTCTAAATTTAAATAATGTATAAATGTATGTTTACTATAAATAAGACGTGCGTCTTCTAATTGTATTGGTAATAAAGGGTTATTTATAGTCGTCGACTCTATATCTCTATCGTGTATATTACTGGTATTGCCAGAAGTATCGGGAATGTTGTTTTCATCAGTTCCATTTTCCTGAAACAGTTGTTTTTTGTTAGTTTTTGGTTTTCTGACACTTGCTTTATGATATATATTTTTATCTGTTATTAATTTAATTTTTTTTTGAGCTAGTACTTTACGTTTTTCGATCTGTGCGCTCTTCGTTTCTTTTACTAATAATTTTTTCTTTTGTTGTTTTGATAGTTTCTTTTATATCTGAAATTATTACATGATCATTAAGGTCGAAAGGGTTGGTCTCGTTTATATGTCCTTTTATTACTTCGAATGGTGTATGTTTAGTAACACTATGGATTGAGTTGTTATATCCGAGTATAGCTCGTTTTAATAATTGGTCTGAGGTGAGGTTTCCATTTTGTTCCCTTAAACAACGCACATGTTCGATTAGGGTAGAATGAAATCTTTCGACAGGACTGTTTGAATTACTGTTTCTAGCAGTAGTATAGTGAAATTCTATTCTGTAGAGTTCGCAAAAATTTTCAAGATCTTTATTCTTAAATTCTGTACCCGAATCAGCTGTTATAAGTTTAAAAGATAAAAATATCAATGACATAAAGATAATTTATATGTCACAATGTATATCAAATTTATGAAATCCATGAATAAAAAATGATGATGGATTTAAAGAAATATTTGCTACTAGAGAATTTAAATAGTATAAATAACCAAAGCAAAAGATATTATAAAAGAATTTATGTTCACAAATATGAATATTATTTTCAAATTGTCATATATATGTCAAAACAAAACTAGAAATTGCCATATCGACATATAACAATGAATTTCACTATCTTCACTATCTGTAAAAGACTTGTTCTATTGAAATTCGTTGAATAGTAAAAGAAAACAGATACTTTTCAAGTGAAATTTACATTTATATATGTTTACAAAAACTTCATAAAGTGTAGCAATTGTGAATATAGTTCGACAGCTCCAGAAACAATGTGATTGGTGGAAAAATGACAGGACAAATTTTGATGAACTGAAATTAACAAAAAACTTTATTGAAAATTAGTGAGCTTAAAAACAATATATTCGTTGTTGATAAAAAAATTGACGATCGAAAGGAAGCGTTGGTAGTTGGTTCTTGGCGTCGAAATAGCGAGGAGGTGATGAAGAATTTATCCAGAAATTTCAAGTAAAATCACAAATTTTCATGATCAAAGTTATAGATTCTTAACAAATATAAAACTTAGAACACTCACAAGTATTTGTATCCAATTTTCCCGTGAGAATATCCAAATTTCGAAATAAATTACACAGCTAGAACTTCGGAAGGCATATTCCAGTTTCCAGACGGGATAGATCCAGAATCCAGACATCAGGTCAGTGCTTCTTTAAATATTATTGGCCAATAATAAGAATAATAACTCTTGAGTATAAATTCAGTGACTATTTCCATGTATATATAAGAATTCTTGCGTTTATATGATCGATCTATAAAAAAAGAAAAAGGACTTTAATGTAGTTTATTCACTAGACAAAATCTAAATATTATTTAAAAAGGCCTATTCTGTAATATAATAATGCTTGTACTTACGTATTTTCAAATCATATAAGAAAAATGCATCTTAATCCATTCATATAATATTTCCATTTGTATATATAATTTTGTAACTTATTTCTTCCAACAATTTATTTAGTGTATGTATATAATTTCTAACGTAAATTCATTTATGCAAATCCATCAACATTATTGTAACGATAACGATGCTATGTATCTAATATTCACGCAGATGCAGAGCGTCGATAAGAAACGTTCGTTCCGTCTCGTTTCTGTTCGAAATTTAGTTGGGCATGCGCATAAGATGGTGTATATCATTTCCATTCCATAGGCGTAACTATTTTATAAATATTTAAATAAAAATGTCATTATGAAATTAAATTATTGGAAGTATTGTGTTTTGTGTTTCTTTTTATTTTGAATGATTCAAAATATATCCAAACAAAGCCAGAATTCAAAGAGTAGAAAAAGTCTCTTGCTCCCGAACCAATAATAATTATAATATCAAAAAATAGTTACTGAGCTAGCCACACAAACTACTCAAATAAACAAATTCAAACAAATAAAAAATATAAATAAATATCCATCTAAACAATTAAAATTATAAATAATTAAATAAAACCTTGTTTAATTTATATATATATATATATATATATATATATATATATATATATCTTTCTGGTTTATTATAGCCTTTGAGAATGAAGACAATGCTCTTCGAAAGCTTAGGTAATGTACTATTTGATTCACTTTATCTCTAACCTGTAAAGTTTTTTTGGCTGCTATCCCCACGAGTTTGAGGGTTTTTTAACAAAGACCACTCTTTGAAGTTTTATTTTATATATACTCGTATATGTATATCTTTACAAATTATAGCATATATGTTATTCTGATGTATAAACTACATTATTGTAAAATTTCATGGAAATCCATTTAGTAATTTCTGCGTGAAAGAGTAACAACATACATACATACCTCAGAATGTTCTACATCGGCATCTCCAGCATTGCTTTCATCTTATGCATCGTCGTATTCTGCATTTCCAACACCAGGTCTGGTCGTCTCGTGATCTGATAAAAACAGCAAGTTGTCACAGTACCAGAGGTCCTCCGACCCAGTAGCAGATGTCAAAGATTCTTCCACCTTTGTCAATTCCTTTCGGAATGCACCCCGAAAGGAATCAATTTTTGTTTTACTGATTAAACTGTTCCATCAGCATCCACTTCCTTGTATTTCACCAGTAATGCTTCATATGCCTTGTTTTTCTTGATTCGGTCATGGTATTCCGTCGATTCCCCTTTCCACACGCAAGGAAATGATCTATAAAGCTCGATAAACTCTAATAAGAAGTCTCTTATAACCGGTTGTAATAATAAACAACAAAAAAATGCCGAACGCCATGGATAAATGCCCGACCAGTCAAACTGTTGAGAACACACACTTCGTGTTTACTTGAGCGGTTGGCATGATAACCGTCAAAAATCAAACCTGGCCTGAAATTTTGGAACGACGTGCATAAACGACGTTCTTGCCCATCCACCTCGTTTTTGTGACATTTTTACCCTGACGTTTTTAACCCTCGGTTAAAAACGGCGGAGAAGAACGAGGTGAGTGGGGCCCTTTAATTCGTGTTCTGTGTTGAGTGGCAGGTGGCAGTTTAAAAAAGTGTGGTTATGCTATTTAGTTTTATCAGCAGTTAATTAGTATTTTTGTAGTTCAAACAAGCAAAATAAATAACAGTAAGTATTGATCAAGATTCTGTAAATATTTAACTATATTTTGTTGAATTTGTGAATAGGATAACTAGTTTTCTTCATAAACATTTTGAAATGTGCAGTCGGGCAAAATGGGATACCAAGTGGTCGGGTAAAACTGGATACTATCCCGTTTTGTCCAATCAAGAACGGTATAGATTTTATAGAGAATATTAAATTTTATTTTTTTACAAACCGGATACAAAATGGGAAAGTATAAAAGAACAATCGATCGGCAGTCTTGGAATGAGAAAAGTATGCGGTAGGCGGTGGACGAGGTTCTCGAAGGATGAATGGGTTACCTTAAGGCTTCGAAACAAATTGGTGTACCTCGGACAACTATTGAAGCCCAAGTGAAAAAGATAAAAATGGGGCTCTCGAACGATTAGATGTAGCAAAAAAGGTTTTCTCTGCTGAGTAAAAAGAAGAGTTGTTTCAACACATTTTGTCTACGGAATTGCGATTATTTGGTTTTACTTTGAATGACTTTCGCAGTTTGGCTTTTTAGTTAGCTCAACGCAATGGCTTAGCTAATCAATTTAACTGGAACAAAAAAATTGCAGGTAATGCTTGGTAATACAGTTTTCTAAGGAGACATCCAAACGTTAAACTTCGCACCCCTGAGCCAACATCACTTGCTAGAGCCATGGGTTTTAATAGGCCTGCTGTACAAACATTTTTCTCGTTACTCTCCGACGTGCTTGGAAAATATAAAATTCCACCCGAACGGATTTACAACGTCGATGAGACGGGTATAATTACAGTAGCGAAGAAAAAATCGAAATGTTTATCATTGCGTGGGAAAAGCCAAGTTGGGTGTTTATACTCAGCAGAACGCGGCATTCTTGTCACTGTGGAAATTTACATGAGCACTACTGGCGTATTTATGCCGCCCACGTTCATTTTTCCCAGATCCAGAGCAAAGCCGAGCTTCTAGATGATGCTCCTCCTGGAAGTAAAGCTTTTTATCATTCATCAGGATGGATGCAAAAAGACATTTTTTCGAATTGGTTTAATCAATTTATTGAGCTTTCCAAACCCTCCAAAGAAAACACTGTCCTCTTGCTTTTAGACGAACATATCACAGATACAAAAAACTTAGACGTTATAGAGAAAGCTAGACGTAACGGTGTTGTAATGCCCTGCTTTCCACCGCATACGACGCATCGCTTTCAACCGCTCGACGTTATCTTTTCGGAAACGCATATATGAAAGCTGCTAGTATCCAAACAGCTGTGAATGCATTTAGAAAGACGGGAATTCAACCTCTCAATTCGGAAATCTTCTAAGATTGGATGTTTGATCCAGCTGAAACCACGGACAAGCCGATACATATTCCTGCAATTGGTCCGGTTGGAGAAAATAATGGGTACCCTCCACCACGTACACCATCACCTATACCATAAAGGCTTGTTATACAACGATCATGAAGTGATGTTAAGGACAACATACCTCAGAACAAGACTAATTTGACCAGTATGACTAGTGTCTGGTGTACAATCTAATGCTATTGAAAAATATTTTGAACTGCGAACCATTTATAAAATATTATTTCTTACTTTAGACGACAATAATTCAATTATTTGATTCTGTATTTGCACGCCATTAACATATTTTTTTTGGAATTATACATTCGGCTAACGTGCTGTCTCCTCACTGAATCAAAAGAGGCAATCATGTCAACAGCTTTTAGAAAATTTCCATTATCATGTTCGAAAAGTAATTTTGAAGAACCTTGAAACGCCAAGCAATATGTAGATAAATACCTAACAATCGCAATAATTCTTTCCAACACATCGCGCCAATATTTTTTTTTCCGTTTCTAGAATCCACAGGTGATGATCACTACCAGTCGTAGATGTCTCCAACATTTTTTTTTTAAATTTTCCCAAGTGTTCATATAACTGTTGTGTAAAATTGAAGTTTCGTGTCTCTTCGTTAGCAGAGACGAGTGTTGCCAATAAGCTACTCTATTTGTATCACAAAAAGTGTTAGGAGTTTTGCAAAACAAATTACAACAAAAACAAAATACAGAATCTTTAGAAATAGAGTAAATAAGCCAAGTCCTTTCGACTTTTCTCCATTTGCTAGACTTCTTACAAAGTATTTGCACGAAAACTTTCTCTTATCTTTATTACTAGGAAAGCTAAAACTGACGTGTATCAAGGGCGGACCACGTTTAACCGAGGTGACGGAATTATATCGACACTAGTCTCATTAAAGCCTTTACCGAAAGTGTCACTTGCAGCAGTTATTTCGGTAGCTGACATTACCGAACTTCTTACACGAGCTGAATTACCTGAAGTGGATTGTTCAAGTGCTGTAGACTAGGATAGTGTCATCGCTTCATCGGGCTCTACATCAGTAGAAGCTGTTTTGCTGCTACAACCGCGTCACCACTTCTTGCAGGACCTGATATTACCGTGCAGAAGCCTATTTCCTCGCCCTTATAAAAACACATGAGAAATTACATAAACTATTTATTTTTATCTAGACTTATTTTCCAATAACCGTTATTTCGATATTTGGTCGTTTTTTAATTGCGCAAATCTAGGTTTGAGCATTTGAAAACGATCAAATAGCAACATTGATTTTAACTTCGGGCTTTGGTCGTTTTAAAACGTCCAATCTTGGATTGAGGGAAACTTTCGTCCATTGGGGATTTTAGTACTTTGCGCCTAATATATTATAATAATTTCCTTTTATTGTTAAATTATTTATATTGTTTTATATTATATTATGAACTCACATTCGGCTGCTCAATATCAAACAAAAGCCGGGGCAAAAAGACTCCTCTCTTTGGGTTCTGGCTGCCAATAACTCAATTCAATAATAATCAAAACCTTTTTTATATATACTTTATTTAGAATAATTGAAATTAGCTATTATTCTATTCTTTTGTGGATAGTAAATAAAATGCAAATAATAATATCATATGTTTAATATAAAAATTTATTTCTTTTTGATTTAATATTTGAATAAGTTTAAATATTGTTACGCCACTGACATTGAAATCAAGCGCCCTAAAGACATATATCAACCGGAAATTTTGCCAGCGTCTGCGCATATGATTATAAGCGCGATACACAACTCAACTGGTTCAAGGTTTTACGTTAGATATATCATTTGTGTTCGACGATACATGTAAGCTATTTACAAAGGTTATATATAAAAAATTAAAGGAATAGGATGAGATTCGACAATATTACAATTACGTATGTGGATTCAAAGATATATGATGAAAGTGGAAAATATTATAATCACATATGATGGAATATTCTTATTTACTAATATAACAATGAAACAAGATGACAATTTTTCAAGTAAGTGAAAGTCCATTTATTATAATTATTATGTTTGCTTGTTAGCTGTTTGAATTAACCTCTTAAACTTTATAGATCTTTCAATAGTTTTTATGAATTATTTAATATGATCATTTTTCATAGAAAGTTGGCTTTAGGTGGTACTCCTAGAAATTTTTATTATTTTTCTTTTTACAAGAAATAGTCTTTTCCTGGCGTGAAAAACTCGTTCACACTGACTCAATACTTATCTTTATCGATTTATTATATAGATCTTATTCAAATGATAAACTTTACTATAATTTTGGCTGAAACTTTCACAGACTCCAGTAACAAACTGTTCTCTCTCCAAAAACCGACGCCCGAATCCTTTTTGTTTCCGAATCAACAAGCTTTTTTCAAACCGGAAATGTATAGCCCCCTAGCTGATAATTTTGTAACAATAATTGACTGTAGATATATAAATTGTTCAAAACTGGCAAATAGTTCTCAATAATGTTTTGGAGGATACTTTTTAGACTGCACTTAGTTTATTCTTTTCTCAAATGGCCATAATTCGTCCTTTTATACTGGGATAATACCCTTTTTTTATTAATTTCCACTTGTTTAGAGGCGATTTAAATAAATTCTTTAATCTAATTAATGAAATGCCATATATGTAATTGTTTATTTCTAATATCTCATCATCTACTTATCCTTTATAAACTCTTAATTTTATCAATCAAATATGAATCTGTCATCAGATTTTTCCGTGTTCCGTACGATAAATAAATACGTGTTCCATCATATAGTTTATGTTATGTTCTTTAATTGTGTTATATAAAAAAATAATAGTGATCTATTATTAATTGTTATTCTAATCTTGATTTCATTTTTGATATTAAGCAGATATATTTTAAAATTATTCAAACATTCCTGTATCAATGTTCAGAATGCGATCATATGGTGCATGGTACAATTACCTTGGGACATATGTTTATAAAGGAATGACTTCAATTATTTGAATTATTATTTCTTATCATATTTACCATCGTTATGTTCTTTTCATCCTGCTATATATATATATATATATATATATATATATATATATATATATATATATATATATATATATGTATAGAAAGTGGAAAGTAATCTTTTGCTGACTAGCTAGAAACAAAATCAAAAAACCAATATATTTGGGAAAAGCAGCAAAACGAACGTGTACTCTTATAACATTATATTTCCAATATTTCGACAATGAATATTATCATCATCAGGGAGCTACAATATAATTAAATACTTGAGAGTTTTGAATAAATGAAAAAACCTAACCTTATTTACAATGTTATCGAGCTTGTACGTATTGATGAAAAAAATCCAAAACTTCAAGCACATTTATCAACCATAACAGCACAAAAATATGTAAATGAAAACCACAAATATATAATTAAAATCATTTAGAATTTGAAAATGTAAATGCCGACAAATTGAAGGTCGAGCATGTGCTTCTTAGCAACATCACACATTAACAAAAGGAAGTTAACTAAACTGTCATGTCAAAAGTTCGATCATGACTACCAACTGAAAACTTGTGAGAAACGTTTGTATTTCTACCACTCCAACAAATAAACATATTATTTGCTCATTATATAGGGTGAGCGAAAAAATTATATTTTACTATTATTTTAATTATTTTAGTTGAAAAAGATGATTAAGATCAGTTTTCTTATTCATACAATTATTAGATTAAAATATGAATCCCATTTCCAAGAATGTACGCTTAGATAACTTTCACCCCTTAGCCAATACTCTCACTGCCTCGTAGTTCATGTTATGACCTACCCTGAAAACATGTTCACCCAGTGCGCACCTCTCTGGATGCAATCTACTGTCACTCTTATGTGAGGAAACACGGTCCTTAAGAAGCCTATCAGTCTGGCCGATATATTCAAGATTACAGTTAGAACAAGGAATGCAGTAAACTAATTTGGAAAGATGTAAAAGTGGAGTCTTGTCTTTGACTTTAGTGAACAAATACATAATAGTCAGAACTGTTCTATGAGCAATCCTAACATTACCAACCTTGCTGAAGATACGAGTGAGCTTGGGAGTAACCTCAGCAATATAAGGTAACGAGAAAAATGAGTGATCAGCGGGAGCAACATCAACCATGTTATCATTATTATTATTATTATTATTATTATTATTATTATTATTATTATTATTATTATTAATATTATTATTATTATTATTAATACCAATATCCAAATTCTCGACATTATTAATATTATAAAAATTATTATTATTATTTAAGTTATTATAGGAAATATGATCCACAATATGGTTTTTGACAAGATTATTGTCCTGAGAAAGACTGACAGTTGGTGTGCCATACAAAATCTTGTTCAATAAGGCAACATGATATGAGTTTTGACAAAAAATGTCGTGGAGAATCCTTAGGTTCTCAAGGTGGAAGGGAAGATCGGAGATTTGAAGGACTCGATGTTTCATTTGCTTAACTAAGTTAATTTTTGTAGACTGCCTGTGATAGGATAAATAGTTTACTTATCTACCCGAACTCATGGGTTTTCTATACCAATCCATGAGAATGGTGTTACTAGAAGTACGATAAAATCTCGTGTCTAAAAACGGAACACTAGAATTATCATCCTCTTTTTCAATCGTAAACTGTATGTATTGGTCGTAACTGTTGAAAACATTCAAAGTTTCTGTTAACTGTGAACGAGGAAGGGAAAGAATGATGTCGTCAACATATTTTTTAATAAAGGGAACGTTGAAAGGAAGGACATTCAAGACACTGTCAAGCACATCATCCATCACGTAACATGCCAAAATTGGGCTTATTTTTGCTCCCATAGGGGTGCCAAAAGTTTGTCTATAAATTTGGTTGTTGAAAGAAAAATATGTATACTCAAAAAGAAAAGTCAACAAGTTGATAAAGTTACTCTCACTAATACTGCAAAAATTACTAATATTAAACCAATTATTATGGACAGCTCTAATACAAGCATTAAGATAAACATTACTGAGAAGTGACACTACATCGAAACTTGCCAAAACATAGTCTTCAGGAAGTTGAAAATTATTATATTTAAGAGAGAGGTCAAAAGAGTCTTTAATATAGTACTGATTTTCACAATCATAAGCCCTCGTCAGTATGTCAGTCAAGTAAGCAGCTAAAAACTCTGAAGGATTGTCATTAGAAGCAATTATCGGTCTCTTTGATAAAACAGGTTTGTGAATTTTAGGTAATGCATAGAACTTTGGAATTACCCCTATATAAGATGTAAGTTTTTTCTTTGTAGCAGCATCGATCTGCCTAGAATTATGAAGTTTTTCTATTAATGAGTTACATTTTGTTTGAATTTGGAGAGAGGGATCTCTCTGAACCAATTCGTATGACGAAGAACTATTAATAAGATCAGAAGAGAGCTCAAAATATTGATCTCTGTTCATAATCACAGTGACATTACCCTTGTCGGACCTAGTGACGAGCAGTTTAGGATTATGCTTAAGAAATTGTCAAGCTTTTGAATACAACTGTTGACAAAAGAATGTACGAAATCTTGACGACTGAACATAGTTGGTGTTGACATTCGTAGAACGTGCAATAATAGCGTTCTTCATGGCATTACCTAGAATTCACAAACCTGTTTTATCAATGAGACCGATAATTGCTTCTAATGACAATCCTTCAGAGTTTTTAGCTGCTTTCTTGACTGACATACTGACGAGGGCTTATGATTGTGAAAATCACTACTATAATGAAGACTATTTTGACCTCTCTCTTGAATATAATAATTTTCAACTTCCTGAAGACTATGTTTTGGCCAGTTTCGATGTAGTGTCACTTTTCAGTAATGTTTATCTTAATGCTTGTATTAGAGCTGTCCATAATAATTGGTTTAATATTAGTAACTTTTGCAGTATTAGTGAGAGTAACATTATCAACTTGTTGACTTTTCTTTTTTAGTATACATATTTTTCTTTCAACAACCAAATTTATAGACAAACTTTTGACACCCCTATGGGAGCAAAAATAAGCCCAATTTTGGCATGTTACGTGATGGATGATGTGCTTGACAGTGTCTTGAATGCCCTTCCTTTCAACGTTCCCTTTATTAAAAAATATGTAGATGACATCATTCTTTCCCTTCTTCGTTGACAGTTAACAGAAACTTTGAATGTTTTCAACAGTTACGACCAATACATACAGTTTACGATTGAAAAAGAGGACGATAATTCTAGTGTTCCTTTTTTAGACACGAGATTTTATCGTACTTCTAGTAACACCATTATCATCGATTGGTATAGAAAACCCATGAGTTCGGGAAGATATATAAACTATAACATCGAGTTCTTCAAATCTCCGATCCTTCCTTCCACAATAAGAACCTAAGGATTCTCCACGACATTTCTTGTCAAAACTCTTATACTGTTCCCTTATTGAACAAGATTTTGTATGGCACACCAACTGTCAGTCTTTATCAGGACAATAATCTTGTCCAAAACCATATTGTGGATCATATTTCCTATAATAACTTAAATAATAATGATAATTTTGATAATATTAATAATGTTGAGAATTTGGATGTTGGTATTAATAATAATAATAATGATAACATGGTTGATGTTGCTCCCGTTGATCACTTATTTTTCTCGTTACCTTATATTGCTGAGGTTACTCCCAAGCTCACTCGTATCTTCAGCAAGGTTTGTAATGTTAGGATTGCTCATAGAACAGTTCGGACTATTAATTCTTTGTTCACTAAAGTCAAAGACAAGACTCCACTTTTACATCTTTCCAAATTAGTTTACTGCAGTCCTTGTTCTAACTGTAATCTTGAATATATTGGCCAGACTGGTAGGCTTCTCAAGGACCGCGTCTCCTCACATAAGAGTGACAGTAGATTGCATCCAGAGAGGTGCGCACTGGGTGAACATGTTTTCAGGGAAGTTCATAACATGAACTACGAGGCAGTGAGAGTATTGGCTAAGGAGGGAAAGTTATCTAAGCGTACATTCTTGGAAATGGCATTCATATTTCAATCTAATAATTGTATGAATAAGAAAACTGATCTTAATCATTTTAGTGAAATCTATTCATATTTGCTGATGCTAGATAAGAATTACACAGTTGTACAGGAATGTTCATTTGATTCTGTTTAGATCACATTCGTTTGATATTTTTCTGAATTAAGGCTGTTACTTAACAACTGATTAGCTTTTTATTCATTAGTGAGGTTGTTAGTCATCAACCTCATAATCTGTTGTTTGTGTTTGTATAATTGCTGTTAATTTTTGAATAATAATAATATTGATGTTAATAATAATAATTTTTTCCTTTTTCAACTTAAATAATGAAAATAATAGTAAATTATAATATTTTCGCTCACCCTATATAATGAGCAAATAATATGTTTATTTGTTGGAGTGGTAGAAATACAAACGTTTCTCACAACTTTTCAGTTGGTAGTCATGATCGAACTTTTGACATGACAGTTTAGATAACTTCCTTTTGTTAATGTGTGATGTTGCTAAGAAGCACATGCTCGACCTTCAATTTGTCGGCATTTACATTTTCAAATTTTAAATGATTTTAATTACATGTTTGTGGCTTTCATTTACATATTTTTGTGCTGTTATGGTTGATGAATGTGCTTGAAGTTTTGGATATTTTCCATCAATACGTACAACCTCGATAACATTGTAAGTAAGGTTATGTTTTTTCATTTATTCAAAACTTTCAAGTATTCAATTATATTGTAGCTCCCTGATGATGACAATATTCATTGTCGAAATATTGGGAATATAATGTTAAAAGAGTACACGTTCGTTTTGCTGCTTCTCCCAAATAAATTGGTTTTTCGATTTTGTACATATATGTTTTTCTTTATATATATCTAGTCGTGTCTACTGATACATCTTACGCTCCGTTAAATTATTTTCTAAACCCATATATATTATTTTAATTTGCGACGGGAATATTTTTATCATTTTAAAGTACAGCGATTCACTTCGTTCTACGTTAATAATAACATTAATGATAAATCAATGGTTCGGAAACCCAATATGCTCGGAAAAATATCTCAAATATCCAAAGTTAGATGAAACTCCTCAAATTGTTTGATATGCGAGTCCCATATCATTTTATGTCTATCTATAAGAATGCACAAATATTTTATTGACAACGATTCTGGAATTTTCATATTTATATCTACATGGGAAAGAAGCTACGAGGGGCATTCCGGTATTACACAAAATAAATGTTGTTTTTGAGTCTAAAACAAATTTAATTGAAGTAATAAGCTAATTATTATCTACATGACCTGATTTGGACATATCTTTTATACAGTGCTAGGAATATTCTTTGGTAACATGGGGTTTAACACAGAGTCCATAAGCGATAATTTGTTAGTAAGAAACGAGTACATTCGGTGTATCACCTATTTTATTTAACAGAGCATCATAACACGCGAAAGAAGTATTGTTGCACAAAACGTTAAATTGTTTTTCAAATATCACTCTAAAAATTGGTTGAGAATCTAATAATTTTCATAATAGTGACATTGAATAGGCTACTTTTTAGAATAATTTATTATCGCAACTCAATAATTACATACTGTACAGATTATAAAATGGTCATTATTCAATTCTGAACGTTCCCTCTTTTCATTTTCAATCTACACGTTGAAAATATAAATGTCCATACAATACTCCTTTTTAATAATAACTAAAATTATTCCTCATTTAATTCTAACGCTAAACAATAATCGCCTCATAGTCAAAGGAAAAATGTAAGAGGCACATGGCATTTACTAGTGTGTTAGAGAGAGGCTTGGTGAGATAGACAATCTAAAGTCAGCGTAGGTTATTACAGTTAAAATAAGGATACTAGAATATACGAATACGTCCTAGAAAGAAACAAATATAAATTCAGTCTATTACCTTTTTTTCTAACAGGATATTATAAATCAACAAAAGTAGAGAACGTGCCAAAGTCCATAAGCGACGACAATGTGTTACAAAACAAGTATAAATTCATTGTAGGTATTAACAGGATGTTCAAAATAGTGAAAAAATTATTCACTGTACATTACCGACTTCCGATTGTACGTTTATATTAATTGTGAAATACATTGTTCTGACACGAGAAATAGTTAAAAAAGGAGCTCTTAGTTATGATAATTAGGTTGTATCAAATCAAGATAATCAATCCGATTTATTTGTTAAAAATTTTATTGTGATGTTGGAAACTGTTCCAATTGTCAGTTTGAAAGCAGTTGAAACCTTTACTCTTTTGAGATTTGGCAACGTGTAAATAAGTCGGCCGAACACTTGTATTGCTTTTTTTGTATGAATAAAAATGGTTTCACTGTTTTTACGTTTGTTTCCAAATGAGAAACGAATTCATTGTGTAAATACACACAGTACGAAGTAAAAAACTTTTTCAATAATAAACTTAAATAAAATCAAAATCTAATTAAAATACCTATTGTAAAAATCGCCCATTATTCTTTCAACCCAAACCACTACGGGCAACACGAGACGCCTGAAGAGTTGGCAACCCTATTAACGTCGCCGTGAAGTTCCGGTTCCCGCTCATTGATGTCGCTGTACGAATGGACTACCTCCTTCTAATCGTACCGTAATTCACCAATATAAGAAATAAATAAACTTCTTTTATAATAAATATTATTTGTTGTTTTATTATTATGGATAAAGATTTATTTATCAAATGTAACTTGCCTACACTATTATTTTTGAATAAAAGTAATATTGTTATAGGTAATAAGTTAAAAAATAAAAAAAACTTCCTAATTCTTTTTTATTAATTTAAATCAAATGATCGAATAAAACCCCGTTTTGAGCTAAACAGTAACCAAGCCGGATATAAAATTCTTGACGAACATGGGTGAGGTGTTTTCACCATTTAGGCTTGTAGAATTTCATCCCTAAGTTCATTTAGGGAACTGACATTGATCTCCTGGAACACACAAATTCAGGATTTCTGGGTGCCAAATAGCCATCTAATGTTACCATTCGTGGAGATTATTCGATTGGGAAATTGTGAATTTGAAAAATGTATTGCTAATCGATAATTCGACATTCAGGGTGAAATAAAAACAATGAATACAGGGATAGAAGGAATGGAATATGAGCAGAAAGAAATAAAGCAAATCAAAATAGAACAACAAGGGCTTAGTGAAGAGATGATAATTAGGATAATAAGAGAAATCGAAGCAATAAAAAAGAAAACGAGATAATCAAGCTAGAAAATAATAAAATAAGAGAATATTTAAATGAAATAAAAAAACAATAGAATGGATGGAAAAAGACAAAAAAAAACAACGTGGTGATGAGTGGGCAACCAATAGATGAGAAAGACCCTGTTATATTGAAAAATTAGATTGAGAATTTAGCTAAACAGAATTTAAGTGTATGTTATGACGAAATCAGTAACTAAGCTGGTACCCAGAACGTGCTTAATACAGTTCAATGATAATACGACAAAGAAAAAATAATGCAGAATAAAAATAATCTGAAGGACTGCGACTTAACGAAAATGGAGATATTAAAACAGAAGCGAATGAGAGACATAGCAAGGGAAGAGAGACAATGGACAAAGTTTCTGCTATTTCTCGATATGAATTAACCTGGTAATACCATTTTACAATTTGCACTTTCTGGTGTATCTGCATGCTCATTTTATAAGATTTACAAAGATCGCTGGTCATTCGGAAGCAAACAGGAAGTGACGTACAGTCAAATGTCGGAACTATAGCTAGTTAGGAGTACCGCTCTCGAAATGCGCACGCGCAATTCGTATTCGTATATTCTAGAATCCTTATTTTAACTGTATTAATATACGCTGACTTTATTGTCTATCTCCCCATGCCTCTCTTTAACACACTGGCAATGCCATGTGCTTATTACATATTTCAGTTGACTATGAGGCCATTACTATTTTACGTTAGAATTAAATGAAGAATGATTTATGTTATTGTTATAAAGGAACGTTGTATGGGTATTTATACTTTCAACGTGTAGATTGAAGATGAAGAGATGGGATAGATAAAAATAGAAGAATTACGGCTCTAGACGAAATCGTTTTATCAGGAGCGTAGGAATTATAGGCGGTTTACGCTATTCGTTCAGAATTGAATATTTACCATTTTATAATACGTACAGCATTTGAGCTGGTTATATCGAAGAATATTACGAATTTCATGGGTACAGAGAATCACCAATGTCGAGGTGATAAGACGTATGAAGAAAGAAACGGAAATTATCCTGACTATTAAAAAGAGGGAAATGCTCTACCTGGGACATATTATGAGAGGGGACAAGTACCAATTACTTCAACCAATGATATAAGGGACAATAAGTGGTGAAAGATCAATATGCAGGCGAAGACATTCCTGGTTGAAAACCCTACGTGAATGGTTTCACACCACCAATAACCACTTGCAGTCTCGAAAATACGTGTAGCCTTGATAATTGCCAGCCTTCGGAACAAATATGGCACTTGAATAAGAATAAGTACACTAATTAATTATTGAGTTGCAATAATAAATTATTTCAGAAAGTAGCCTACTCAATGTCACTATCGATGATTCATTGGTTTTCATACTATAACCCTTAAAATTATTAAATTTGCAAACTATTTTTATAATATGTATAATGATTGGAGTGATATTTGAAAAACAATTTAACAGTTCGTGCAACGATATTGATTTCGCATGTTATGATACCCTATTGAAAAAAATAGGCGATACACTGAATAAACTTATTTCTTTCAAACACATTGTCGCTT
The DNA here is from genome assembly GCA_963921935.1 of Galeruca laticollis. Taxonomy (NCBI): domain Eukaryota; kingdom Metazoa; phylum Arthropoda; class Insecta; order Coleoptera; family Chrysomelidae; genus Galeruca; species Galeruca laticollis. Next base: position 73,771,466 of record OY998181.1, read on the forward strand.
ATGGACTTTGTGTTAAACCCCATGTTATCAATGAAATATTCCTAGCACTAGTGAAATGAAGATTATATATATTTTAATTGAAATAACGATGTTTTTGAAAGTCAGCCACTCGGTATACACTAAAAAATGTCTTATTGTTTTCGATAAAAAAGTTTCACTTAGTGTGAGATTATCTCAATAGCAAAAATTATACTCAATGACCATGTCATTAACCAAACTTTGGTTTTTATCAGTTATTTTTAATCATCTATTTATAGCGACCCTTTTTAACCCATCATTTTGTGAATAACAACGTTTTTTCGTCGATTCTGTTTTGAACAGCAAGGGTATTTGTCGTTTCTTCTGACCTTCATTACTTTAGGCTTACCCTGACTCATTTCAGGCCTCCATTTTTTCCGACAATTCTATGGATATGGGATGTTTGAAGGACTAACCTTTATAAAATTACTTTTTTCCTTAAAAGCAGCTTTCAGTCTGTTATATCTATAAATATCGATGCTATTTGGTACGCTCTTTATGATCATACAATTAACTGGAGGAGGATCTTATCCTTGGAATTTTCAGGTCTGTAAATATACGAGGAGGACAGTGGAAATCTGTACATTTTTTTCAGTTCTTACGCAATGCGACATGATAATGGTATACTATACATGTTAAATTTTTCACATACGTCTTTCCCTTAAGAAAAACCAAAAGAAGAATTATTAGAAGTAATTCGGGAATGTTATATAGCGACAAAAGTAATCTAAATATAAGGATGTATGATATATTTGATCCCAAGATGCTGTAGTTGATTTCAGAATCATTAGTACAACTTGAAAGACGACATGCGCCATTTCAAAAATTACGTTTCTCTATCTAAATATCTATAACAGAGTTAAAAATTAAGTTGTTGATATTATTCATAATTTCATGACACAATAATTGTTTTTAAAGAAATATTATTCATAATGTCAATGATTTGATTTTTTTTTGGTTTCTCTCTGTATTTCACGGCACGTAAAACGATGTCTTATAAGATTAACTGTCTCCACCCTTACTTGGTGGAATCTACTCATATTAGTGTTTCAAATGAAACTCACGGTTTCTAGTTAATTCCACGATATGATGAAAGTTGTTTAAAATTCTAAAAAATTGACAATTGTTTCGATAAATCAATATCATCGTCAGAATGATAGAAGTTACTTTTTATTTGGTGCCTACCTGATGTTTAGTAGTTATTTTTGGCTAGACCAAGAAGTGACCTAACTTGTGATTGACTTAATATATGTTAATAGAAAAAAGAAGATGTGATATTACAAATATTGAAGCTTAGATATTATTAGCCCTATGGTGATATCCTGGATATCATTTTTCCAATTAAGATCAGTATAACTGTGCAATGATATAGAAAACCAGGAAAACTATATCTGCTGATCTTTACAATTATCACTTAAGAAGACAGTTTATTAGTGGAGAACTCCCTAGATTTAACTGTTCATTGACAACTTCATATTGTGGGTTTTTTAAATGTCTTCTAATTTCCAATTCTTCAAGGAAATCCAGTTCTTGTTTCTTTTCAAAAATATGCAGCACTTCTAGTTTTGTGTTAGGTGTCAATTAATGATTGGTGTCAAGTATATGTTTTGCGTAGAAGGATTTATTTGGTTGTTTTAATCTGTATGCTCGTAAGTGCTCACTGTATCGGATTTCAAAATTCCTAAGGGTTTGACCCAAATAGACAGCATTACATTCTGGACATTTGAGTTTATATATACCTGACTTCTTTAATTGTGGTATTTTTGTTTTTACATTTAACATTTTTGTACTAACGTTACTTTATGTTTTGAAAGAAATTGTAGTATTCGTTGCTGAAGATATTATCTTTGAAATATTATTAGAAATATTTCCTGCATATGTGATGGTTTTATAAGTTTTTATTTCATCAGTTTTTTTAGGAAACATTAGTTGTAATGTCACTTTTTTCTCTTTTTTATAAATTAGCTTATTTATCATATCCAATGGATAACCGTTGGATGTTGCTATTTGTCTAATTGTATTAATCTCTCTATCAAAATCCTATTTGTTCATAGGAACTGAAAAAGCTCTATGTATCATTGAATTATATGCCGCTAGTTTATGGAACACGGGGTGATTGGAATTAAATGGAATTGTCACAATTATATGGAACCGTTAAATTACATAAAATAACGAAACCATTTAGACCTGTAGTTTCTTATATTAATGCTCCTAATAATATATTGGCAAAGAGGTTCAACAATATACTTAATAGTTACGGATATGAATCTCAGTACTCAATTAGAAATTCAATAGGACTAATCAAAAAGTTGAAAGCAATCAACTAGCAAGATAACTATAAATTCATTCCGTTCGATGTTACTAATATGTTCACTAAAATTCCTCCTAAAGAATATCTAATACTTGTAAGAAAATTACTAGAAGATAAAAATATTAATTCAGGAATAATGTCAGATATACTTAATTTTTTATGGACAATTTAGAAAGAAGTAATATTTCGAAAAATGTCTTATTTTGGTATAGATATGTAGATGACATATTAGCTTGTTTTGTAGGTAGTGAACGACTATTAGATGTATGTTTCAACCACATCAATAATTTACACCCAAAAATTAAAGCATTATCCAACGGTTATCCATTAGATATGATAAATAAGCTAATTGATAAAAAAGAGGAAAAAGTGGCATTACAACTAATATTTCCTAAACAAACTGATGAAATGAAAACTTATAAAACCATCACACATGCAGGAAATATTTCTAATAATATTTCAAGGATAATATTTTCAGCAACGAATACAACAATTTCTTTTAGAACAGAAAGTAACGTTAGTACAAAATTGTTAAATGTTAAAACAAAAATACCACAATTAAAGAAGTTAGGTATATATAAACTCAAATGTCCACAATGTAATGCTGTCTATTTGGGTCAGACCCTTAGGAATTTTGAAATCAGATACAGTGAAAACTTACGAGCATACAGATTGAAACAACCAGATAAATCCCACTACGCAAAACATCTACTTGACACCAATCATTCATTGACACCTTACACATAACTAGAAGTGCTGCATATTTGTGAAAAGAAACAAGAACTGGATTTCCTTGAAGAATTGGAAATTAGAAGACATTTAAAAAACCACTATATGAAGTTGTCAATGAACAGTTAAATCTAGGGAGTTCTCCACTAATAAACTGTGTTTTTAAGTGATAATTGTGAAGATCAGCAGATATAGTTTTCCTGGTTTTCTATATCATTGCACCGTTATACTGATCTTAATTGAAAAAATGATATCCAGGATATCACCATAGGGCTAATAATATCTAAACTTCAATATTTGTAATATCACATCTTCTTCTTTTTCCAATTAACATATGTTAAGCTAATCACCAGTTAGGTCACTTCTTGGTCTAGCCAAAAATAACTACTAAACATCGGGTAGGCACCAATTGAAATATGACTTCTGTCATTCTGACGATGATATTGATTTATCGAAACAATTGTCAATTTTTTAGAATTTTCAACAATTTTCATGATATTGTGGAATGAACTAGAAACCGTGAGTTTCATTTAAAACACTCTTATAAGATTGTTTAAACATTGACCATTTGAAATATCACTAGCGAAACATTTTCTTATTGTCACTTCAGAATATCAAAAAATATACACCATCACATTGAGAAATACCTATTGCATGAAGCAGATTTTGGACATGCACTTTCTAAAATTCGCCGGGGAATATGAACATATTGAAATGTCGTTTGCCTTCGGCGAATTTTGAAATAACCTGGAAGGGTTATTATCATAGACGGAGCTTGGGGTGAACGAAATTATATGAAGGTGATTTCATGATATTAAACAACAATCTGAATCAAAATCCAAATTCAAATATTTTTAATTGATGATTAGTTTAATATCTTATAACGATACTACGCAACTTATTTAACGCACAACCAAAAAGTTACCTCAATTTTGATGTATTTTCGATATTTTTCGTTCGTTTTTGAATATTTTTTTTCAAATTATAGGTTTTTCTCTTACGAATATCACCGCCTTAGTTGTTTTTGTTAAACGAATAATTTTGATATTATACCAGGTGCAATAAAAATGTTATGTTTTGTTTCCGAAATTTTATAACATTCTTTGGGGTATACAAGCCATTGCAAGTTATTAAAATTATAACTAATTCAAACCCTAATGTTTCTTCTACATTATCTTATTTTATTCATTTGTTTATCTTTGTAACTTCATGAAATACACTGTTTTGAAATACCATGTGCTTGTATTCACATGAAATGCATTTATCGCACAACTCAAACAGCTAGGAGACTATGGAAATCGAAGATTACACGTCATAAACTGACAACTGAGTCATTAGCATTTTGTTGACAGTCTGCTGTATTCCAACCAGTTTCATTGCATAAGCCTATACTACCAGCTGAAGTTCATTTTATAAACGTGTCCTTAAATCGAAATATCGGAAAAATATATACCGGAGGTAGGGAGTTTCCTTGGGCTGTAATTATACCCACCACTATTATCATGGAGCCCCTCTCAGCTGACACCGCTTGTCCAACCTGCGCTATAACTCTAGGTTGATCCAAAACAGGTGTGATCACAGATAATCCACAGATAGATGAGACACTGATTGTGGCGCCATCTAAAGAGCCTGTCGAGTAAACAATTGAGTGATGTTGAAAAGATTTCTGTAATTTTAGGTTTTGGCGGTATATTCAAATTTACTGTATTTTAATTATTTTATTTCAAATAATCATTTATAGTCCATCATTTAATATTTCATTCAATTTCACTCAATAATGATTAGATGTTGAGTTAAATTGAATGAAATATCAACTGATGGACCATAAATGGTTAATTAAATTGAAAAAATAAAACAGTAAATATATAAACAGTTTATTTATTTTGGTATAAAAATACACAACAGATAATTCCTTTCAGAAAGTACTTTTCTTAACAAACAGAATGACAATAAATAAACTATAATGTATAAACAAAGCAATAATTAAAAAATAATTTTAGTAACATACATTCTAGATTGGAGTATCATTAGATTTTTAAATGATGTTAAATCAAGATAAAAGTAGAAAATTATTTATGATAAGTTCATTTTAATTTATTATTACACTCGTATTAACACACAGAGCTGCTGGACAAACTGCTGGAGTATAACTGCTACTTACTTAATCAAAAAAAGTGTTAGCAATGAGTTGTTAACTACTATTTTTGGCAACTTTCTGTGAAAGAAAACATTTGAGTATAATTACTGTGAATGTTAGAACAAAAATAATTAAAATATCATTATAGGAATAGTTGTTAAATACTGCCCAGCTCTGTAAATACAGTGCGCCAAGTAATTACATATAAGAGTGCTAAACAGCACTTGTGACTGTACAACATTTAAAATAATATATCTAACATTTCATTTCCACTTAAAACACATCTTTATTTCTTTAATGGAAGTATTGAATAGGTTTATGTCACAAGCTTAAACCTAGTATATTGCATATAGATGGTATATTTCTTAAGTAGGAAACCTTTATATTGCGGCAACCGTTACTTTGAAACAGTAATTTTTTCAAAAAGTGTAATGCAGCACAATATTTTGCTGGGACATCCTGTATAATACTTACAAATCAAGAGTTTTGCGATGGGAGATTTATCCAGAGGTTTTCCCCTTTCTCCCAAACCAACTGTATGATTTCAATATTTCATCTTTTACAGTGTACTCTTAAGAAAATTATAAGGATATGAACCCCCATATATTGCCAATTCATTTACCTAAAATCAATAAAATACTTAAGAGTTGTTTTTTTCATGTATCGTCTAAAAATCGTTGGAAAGGTAGGTATTGTTAGAAATTTATTTTCCGCATCATTGAGATTTTCTTGATATTATAATTTATCTTCAAATCTATCAATTTCATCCACTGTTCCAATTGGGAAATTAATATGGGGATATCGGACAAAAAAAGAAACTTGTGCATCTCCAGGAGAATTTTTAAGTTGTCCTATTTCTTGAAGAACATCAACCAAGATGCCTCTTATCATGTGATTTTGATTTTTTATTTCTATCAAAATAGTGTTTTCTACAAATAAATTAAGTTACTGGAATCATTGCAACTACATATCAAGAAATTTACAGGTCCACAGATATCAGTTCCACCATTGCAAACTTTGTTGTTACTGGAGATAATGTCTGAAAGTCTTATTTCATTTACACTTACGTATGTACCCGGAGATTCAACAAACACATCAAATATATTTATGCACAATATCACAAAACTTGTTGATCACAACACAAAACTATACCAAAGATTATATTATACACATAACCTATACATATAAACAAACAAAATGGCGACTGACGGATAAATTAGATGAACGTGGGATGGTGGCAAAGTGCTACCACGCATGCGCATTTGAGGAATAGAAATAGTACTAAATTTGAAGAAAATTAGAATAGATCGAGATATTACGTATTTTCTGATTTTTGGTTATTATATATCTGAATCAGAAAATTGTAAATAATTGTGGTTTCTAATAATGTTTATTATTTTCTATTTTTTTACTCTAATTTGTGCGTCCTCAGGACGTACAAATTAGAACGTCCCTAATACGTACAAATTAGAACGTCCCTAGTACGTACAAATTAGGTCTGGGACATTGGGACCAACTTAGGACTCAATATGGACGTCCTAAGGATGTCCTGTGCTGTCTGAAAAGGGTTAATGTTAATAGTATAAAGTAGGGAACACTTACCATTTAATAAAAAATCAAACCGTTAAAATTGCAGTCAGCAGGTATTCAGCACTTAATTTTTAGAAAAAAAAGTAGTAAGCAAAATATTATACAACACCACACTTGACAAAATTAAAATCTAAAATTGCGATTTTTAAATTGAATTTCCACACAACACCTCAACAAAATAAACTATAACAAAACCATTGAATGAACCAGGAACAAACAAAACAAATATCTCTACTCTATTATAATATGAATAATATAAAATAAATTATGAATAACAGAACACCCCCCATGAATCACCATAAATTTCTAGCAACTTTTACTCGACTATCCAATCAGCCATACACACGTAGCTATCTGGGCTCTCATTGGTGGATGCCGCATTCAATTTAGCTTCTTGTGTGATTGTTCTCCTTCTCTCTAAACTCCATGGTCGCAAGAAACCAAAAAAAAATCATTTACAGGTGCATATTGATATGTACTTATAAAAATGGGAAATTCTAGATAAACTGACATAAAATTTAAATATAATAAAAACTAGACAAAAAATTAGTTTCAAAATTGACAACTTTTTCTTAGTACAAATTACGTAGAGATGGAAATTACTAGTTAATTTGACAAATAATTTAAATATAATAAAATTTAAACAAAAAATCAGTTTAAAAAAATCGAGTCCATGACAAACCTTTTTTTTAAATATTAACTATGAATCCGTGTATAATATAAAGTAATTTCAAAAACTCCTCCGGCAATGTATATTCCCTAAGTATATCGGGAAATTTCCGGATATAAGAATTTCCGACAATATCGCCAGCACACCGATGCCGACGCCGCCACCAACCCGGTGTTACATGAGCAATTCGTGTAATTTCATGGAAGAGATATGAAAACTTGGAAGCTCTCCTATACGAATAATAGACAGAAAAATGCAGGATATTTGAACATATTTCAGACATTTCATTAGAATATTTCAGGGAACTTCAATATACTTCACCGACTACTGAAGAGCTGTGAATAATGAATGGGTTTACGCCATATCAAATAAATCTTTTTTCCACTAGTAACCTGAGAAATCGCTATCATTTACTTCATTCCCCTAACGAGAAGTTATATTTCTAACCCTAAGCAAATAGTGATAATACAAAAATAACTAGGTAAATAATGGCAAATGTCAAATTTTCAATATGATCATGTATTTCCAAAAGCCATAATTTGGCAAGACAATTAATTTGTTACGCTTATATAAGCTAGTACGAATGAAACCATGTAACTTTAATGTCAAAAAATGCATAAGAATATGTTCTAGAAGCATTTCAAAATTTGACACATAAAATGCCGCACTGAATATAAGCACCCTCCACTCCGCTTGACATTTCAAAATATTTAACAAATTGTCATGCCCTGTGATCTTTTATAACCACTGCTAAACTGCATTTTTAACGCCATCTATTCTCTTGGAAGGTTACTAACGAACTTTATTTAAATTGACTGATTGCTGTAATACCGTCATCTGTGAATTTATCCAGACTGCTGTTTGGATGTCAATTTTAAAAAATAAAGTAATTTTTGACAAATGGGTAAATTTATGGGGAAACAGAAGGTTGAAGGAGAAAATGACATCTGAGAATATTTACAACAATTGTAGAGTGTGTGCCTTACACTTTTTACCTAAAGATTTTCTCAGTAGGGTTGAATTTTTCCTGTTTTTATGTATTTCTGTCAAACCTTCCGTCGGGCGCGGCCGATCAGATTGATACAACACGAATGATTTGTGCTGGTACTTTCGACTCGTAAACAGTCGGCAGCTACCGTTACTAGTAGCTTCCTACCTTTTTTTACTAGCCTTGCAAATTTATGAGTTGCTGTTAACAACAAAATGTTAAAAGTTGAAATGCTATCAAAACAGAGTGTTTCACACAATGCTTTTGTTTCATTTACAATTTGAGGTGACAACTAGTTTCGATCAATTAAATTTCTAGGGAAAATAGTTTGAATGTAAAATTTTATAGGAATTAGTTAAATGGATTATTGAAACACATAATGAGCATTAATATAATTTTTATTTTGTTTGTCATTCTACACATTACATACATTATCAATTAAATATAAGAAAAAAATAAGTTTTATAATAGTTATTTGTAAAACAAGTGTCACAATGACTTGTTTTGTAGTGTGAATCACGAGTACTACAGAAAGTAATTATGACACAAGTTTGGGAAGACAGAGAAGATGAACCGTACTCTGGTGGCAAGAGCTACATGTATTTTGAATGCTTCAAAGGTTCCTAAGTTTCTCTGAGGAGAAGCAATAAGAGCATCATGTTATGTGATAAATAGGTCACCTACGGAGAGTCATGATGGAGATATTACACCAGCCGAGATATGGAACAACAAAAAACCAGATGTTAAACATTTAAAGGTATTTGGGAGTACTTGTTATGCTCATATTCCAGTTAAGTTAAGGATTAAGTTTGATGATAAAGCAGGAAAATGCATAATGTTAGGCTACGCACCTACTGGATATAGACTGTGGAATATAGCAAAAAATAAAGTAGTTATTGCCAGAGATGTAAGGTTTAATGAAAATGAATTTTATTTTGAACAAATGGCAATACTAGATATAGATGAACGAGTGAGGAGTAGTAAAGATAAAAATATGGGGAACATTGGTAACAGGCTAGAACAAGAAGTATACTGAAATTGACTGTCTCGACCCTTACTTCGTGGAATATGCTCATATTAGTGTTTTTAAATGAAACTCAAGGTCTCTAGTTAATTCCACAATATTGTGGAATTAACTAGAGACCTTGAGTTTCATTTAAAAACACCAAGAAGTATACGACGGAAATTACGAAGATGTAATAGATCAAGAAGAACAGAAAGCGAGTGAAGATAGCTATAGAAGCAGTCGAAGCATAAAACCACCAAAATGGCTAGAAGATTATGAGACTTACATTGCTCTGGATGCTATGAGTTTGGTTGAAGATGTGCCATGGTCATTTGAAGAAGAAGATGAAAGAGATGATACAATTTGCTGGCTTAAATCAATGGATAGAGAAATTAATTCAATAAATAAAAATGGTACTTGGGAAGCAGTAAGAGAAAAACCTGTAGGAAAAACGATTTTGGATGCAAAATGGGTATATACTTTTGAACCTTTTGAGGAGAATGAATCTGAGAAATATAAGGCTCGATTGGTAGTTCGAGGGTTTGCACAGGAAAGAGGAAAATATTACGAAGACATTTATTCTCCTGTAACAAAAATGACCACAATTAGGGTGATCTTATCTATTGGAAATCAATTTTCATTCTATTTTAGACAACTAGATGTTAGATCATCATTCTTGAATATAGTTTTGGAAGAGGAGGTTTATGTATAGTCGCCAAGAGGGGTAAAATGTACATCTAGAAGCGGGATATATAAGTTAAATAAAGCGTTATATGGGTTAAAACTATCGTCTAAATGTTGGAACATGGAGATTAATTCCTACTTGAGATAGGATTCATAAGGTCTGAAAATGATTTTTGTCTATACATCCTAATGAATAATAACTATGCTACTTATCTCTCAATTTATGTAGACGATATAATAATATGTGGTCCCGATAATAATTTTATAAACTATATTGTAAAGCAATTAATAAAAAAAATTTGAGATAAAGGATAAAGGTGAACTCGAATATTTTCTAGGTTTAGAGATAAACTATAACAGAGATAAAGGTGTTTTACATATTAGTCAACAGAGGTACATTAAACAAATTTTGTGAAAGTTTGGTATGGATTCCTGTAATGCTACTTCTATACCAATAGATTTGAAATTAAATTTAACATGTAATGGTAATAATAAGAATAAGCCTGTAAGACAATTAATTGGATGTTTAATGTATCTCATGTTAGGTAGTCGACCAGACATATGTTTCGCTCTCAATCATTTCTCTAGATACCAAGACAAAGCATAAGATGAAATATGGATTCATCTAAAAAGAGTATTGCGATATTTGAAGGGAACTGAAAATGTAGGTTTGGAGTATTGTAGGAGAAATGAACAGGAAATTGTATGTTTTGTAGATTCTTATTGGGGGAGGGATCGAATCAATCGAAAATCAGTTACAGGTTTTGTAATTAAAGTTTTTGGAAACGTTGTAACTTGGGTAACTAGGAAACAAAATTGAATCACTTTATCAGCAACAGAAGCTGAACAAGTTGCTCTGTGTGCTTGTGTCACAGAAAGCTTGTATTTAAGAAAATTATCAAGGGATTTAAATATTGAAGTTAAACAAATAACAATTTTTGAAGATAGCCAAGGGTGTTTAGCAGTTATTAAGAATCAAGGAAATAACAAGAGAGTGAAGCATATGGACTTGAAATACCAATTTGTTACTGAATACTTAGATAAAAAGGTTTTAGATTGGATATATTGGTTCTAAGAAACAACAGGCTGATGGATTAACAAAAGCTTTACCTGTAATGGGTTTTTCTAGATTTAAGGATTTTATCGGTTTAAAGGTTTTTAGCGAGGAGGGGTGTTAGGTTAGTTCGCTAAAAAACGCCCTGTTGGTTCTTGTTCTTTTGGCATAAAAAGGAAAAGAGAAGAAGAACTAGACAGTTGGTTTTTGGTCTTGTAAGGCTAGGTTGAGAATTCGAGTTATGGCTTTTTCTTGTAATGTAAAAATGATTCTGTAATTATCGAAGATAATAAAGTCTTAAAGTGTTATTAAGTAATTTTAATAAAAGTGATTAACTCGGATAACAAATATTAAGAAAAAATTCATAATCAATGTTTGACATTTTCTTTCTTGCACTTTTCTCTATATTTAATATATGCCATACTCGTAAGAGCGTCATATTCTGTATATTGTTTGTCTTTTCCTCTTAAAATGTTATTTATGGTATTTATATAATGATATATACATATATTAAAACTAATATTAACAAATATATTTACATAATCCTTATGATCTAAACAAAAAATTGACGAAATGTCTGTCAAATCCGCCGAACCTGAAATTTGTTTTTTTATGCCAAATGAATTAATTAAGTTGGGCAATCTTTCAAAAATTTTATTGGAAATTTTTTTGAAAATATTATTAAATGTCGTGGAAGGGGCGCATAAAACATTTTTCTTATGTTCCCTTTCATAAATTAATGAATTTGCCTTAATTAATTCATTTGACAATATCATATTTTTACATACGCTACATTTTAGGGTTTTAAATAATTTCTTTGCCACCACACCCGCCACACAATATCTAGTCCTGTATATTCAGAACTTTCATTGGATGGTTTGTATTTAGGGACATTGACTATTTGCGTTATTTATTCTATTGGTGTTTCACTTAGGAAATTTTTGAATGTGTCCAATGCCCCTGTTGAGAAATCAGCTTCACAATTAAATCCTGGTGAGTGTGATGACATGAAATTGTTTACTGTTAGGGACTTTGTGGACGAAACAAATGCAGCACATGAAGGATTCGTATTCCGAATACCATGGCTTCTTACCATGCCAAAGAAATTTTCAATGGCATCTTGGTTGAAGTTTCTTGGACTCGTATATTTAAATCCTTCTTGTTCCATTTTTTTCCAAATGTACACAAAACCTTTAATAGTATATGGTAGTTTTTTTATGCATATGCCACTCTTTTTTGATGGATCAATAAAATTAAAAGAATTTAAAACTGGCAGCGTATTGTGCCAAGTTTGTAGATGTTTAGAGGTGGCAGTGACTACACCCCTCAATTCTTTCCCTAAAGGAGTATTTAACAGACTTCCGTTGAGACTATCGAACAACATGTCCAACAATAATAATAAATCTGCAGTTTCAGTCGCTTTAGGATTCAAGTAAAAACGAGATTCTGGCTGCATCTCGATGTTGATCTCTGCTCGACTTTTCATTGTCGTTGCGACTGTCCGACTAAACACTTGAGTGCAGTTTTTCACTCTCATTTTTTTTTATTTTGTCTTTGAGAATATGTTGGTCAGTTAGTTTGGGTAAGCTACTGAAAATTCCCATTTGTTTATCTGTTGTATTTAATTTCAGAATGTGATTCCAAGAAGACACTTTTGAAATCCCATCCTGAATAAACTTCAGATCTTTGTTCAAAAGTCCATTTCTCAGTCATTTAAATAGATGGGGATAATCAAATGAATGGACAATTCCTTCCCAATTTATTAAATAACCTTGAAATTTATTGTCTATATCATTTCTAATACAGTACGCTTTTGTATCATTGAAGAGCATATTAACAGCGCTAGCATTAGTAGATCCCGAATCACAAACTGACGCAACTATTCTCAAGCCAGTGTTACGTAGTGCTCTAACAACCTCCTTAATGATTCTCACTAAATCCACAGCTTTAGTAGAGTGTTCACAAAAATAATATGCTATTGGTGTTTCCCAACTCCTTCGTACACCTTTAACCATAAAAAGTAGAGAATGATCAGCAAAAGCAGCTCTCCTATCCTCTTTCCCAAAATCAACTAACCCTTCTATACAGTCCTTCACTGAATTATATGTAAGACCAGTATCTAATGACATTTCGTCAAAGACCAATGTACAATATATATCAATCATTTTCTCCACAACTCCTTTCAGGTGATTGAAAATATGCTCATTTATTCCACAACTGAAAGGCAGACGATTTAATAACCGAGTTAAGGTTCTTCGACTGGGCAAAGAAAATATCTTAGATAGAAACCTGTAACCTTTTCCACTATTCTTGTAACATGATAGTGAAAATACCTTGTCATCTAATGTAAATCTTCTTCCTCTAGGTTTTAGTTTCTGGTTTCTTACCTGTTGCATAGAGAAATTTATAGTGGCCATATTTACATTCTTAAGTCATTTTGTTTGTTCCACATTTTTTTCTAAATATTTCATTATTCGTTTTGGACGATACTTCTGAGCTTCCTTAGCAGCTGACTTTCACTGACTAATTTTGCGCCTCAAAATTTTAGTATAGGAGGAATGGATGGAAAGACTTTTATCATCATGTTTCATGGATCGAGTTAAACCTAAAAAATATATAGATTTTTATTTTTAACCTTAAACTTAACAATCATCTGTTTTGTTATTAACATTTAATGAGTGATACTCTGTAACAGTATAATTAAGATTATTTTCACAATCACAGGGTACCAGTTTATAATGTAACAATATGACAATTCTCACCAGTCACAGATGCAACTCCTTTATATCTGCCAAGTTGCCCAGAAGTGGATGGTGTTTTCTTAATTATATCCATGTAGACAGATGTGGATGGTTCATCCAAAAGCTTACTAGTGGAGCTACCTACAATTTACATAAATACATTACTTTATTGTTTCTTATACACTTATAATCAGTATTAGAGAGCTATTGAAACATGAGATAGAGGCTGCTTTTAATAAAAGATCCTGTAATGTGGTTTTAAAATTAACTATTAAAAGCGGCTCTTTGTCTGAACTTTATTATGACATTTGTTGAATTAGACAGTTAATGACATAAACAATTATATTGGTGAACTTAATTTTTTTTAGAAAATATAAGAACAAACAAATAAATACATATTACATGTACATAAAGTACAGAACAATTAAAAAATTGAAAGAAAACATCATATATTGACAGTAAATATGACAGAATGACATGAAAGTTGTCAAAATAAGGAACTTTCAATTAACTACCACCTTCCTTTATTTAAGTAAAGTGCAGGAAACCTGTATTTTATTAAAATACTACCGTGAAAGATCCGATGAATGCGCATGGATACATGTCAATATATGACAAACTTTATTAAAGTAAAAAAAATGCTTTCAATAACTCCCTATTAAGTAGAAATGAAATTTTTTATTTTTATAGTTATTTGTAAGTAGTTCATTAAGGTCTATTTATGAATCATTATCATAGTCAACACTATCATTGTCTTAGCATAACCCCTATCATTTTTCAAAATAAAAGATTTGTACATTTAACCCTTCATCACACACTGAGTGGGACCTCGTGCCTCAATATTGACTAGTTTCAATTTTACATGCGTATTTTAAGAACAACTCCTCAGTACCCGTACACCAACATTTGTATTCAACGATAATAAGCATCCGAAGCATTCACGAGAGATTGCAAAGCAACTTGTCGATCTGAAATAAAGGTACTGTGAGTTTTATTTATACTAGGAACAAACAAAAGCTGATGTTAAGTGTGCATAGAAGAATGGAACAGGACTAACCATATGTGGGGCCACATTTGGTATTAACAGATTCCAATTTTTGCTACAGGCTATCTGTTTTGATGATGTAAGAACTTGAAAAGAACGAATAGTAACTGATAAACAAGGATAGGTTCATGCAAACATTGAAATAATAATATTGTTTGCTGTTTTCATTTCCTGAAAAATTTTGACAGTACGGTTAATAATAGATAGTAACTGTGAGCTAAAAAAAATTCTAAATGTCGAAAAGCTTCGGAAAATTGAACCACTGCACTTGGTACTGCTAGCGGGTAAGACCGATTGTCAGTAAGCCACTTGTCACTAAGGGCTGTCATTTTTTGTGGTTATGGTTACAAATAAAAATTAAAACTATGTATAAATACTTCTACTGACGTACATGAGTTCAATTTTATTTAATTATTAAGACAGTAACAATGGTAGTGACTACGACTTACCAATATATGTTTATACTTACAAGGTTCTTCTTCTAAAGCTTGAAATAATCGCTTCCTTGTGTACACCTTAACAGGTTTTATTACTTCTTGTATTGGGCTAGCACCAGTACAGGTTGTAGCAGAAGAACTAAGTGCAGCAATGGATTCTAAAAAATGTTTCGTCTTAGTTTCAATAAATGAAAAGGAAGGAAAACAAGGAAACAAGAATAAATACATACATACACCTTTCACAATACTACTTAATATAACATACCTTTTAGCTTTTTGGGAGTTGAGAATGATGGTTAATGCTCCTGTACCCAAAAAATGTCATCTACACCTTTTTGGTAACCTATAAACAAAAATAACTATCCTTTTTATCTGAATAACTTTTCACAATGATTCCCTATAGGTTTATTGTAACTCCAACAAGTATAATTGCAACATTAAACATAGAGTTGAATACTTACTAGGCAAATGTAATGTTGGCAGTGAAAGCTTCAATCATTTACCATTAGGGAATTTGGAACTTTCTTCAAAATGAATATCACATATTCTATATGATGACAATAATGTACCTTCAAGTGATAACTTAGGGTTGTTACTTCTTTGCAACCAAATTCCAGAAACATCTTTATTGGTAGGTATGGCATGTCTATAAAAAGAAATTATGGATAAACTTCATTCAATGCCCTCAAATTTAACTAATTTATTTCACGTGTACATGCTAATATTTAATTATCACCCAATAATTCCCACTATTAAGTTCTACATAATATAGTTTTATACATATTTATCGAGAAATAAAAACTTCATCCTCATTTAACTGCTTGGATTTAACTTGAATATTTTAATAAATAACAAAGAATGTATACATTCTAATCCCTGAACTGCTAGTAATTGTTATAATAGTAGTTTACGTTAATTTAATATTATTACCTTTTCGCCTCTTTATCAGTACACCCTGGCACACAGCATTTCTTTATTGTTCCACTCATATTAAGCTCTAAGCTATTATAAACACACGTAATTTCACAAAAATACAACTAGATAAATGAATAATCTTTGAATTAGATGAACAAACAAACAAACAATATCAAATACCGTTGTAAAATGGACGTTGTTTGTCGTTGTCAAATTTTCATCTTTCGTTGTTTCACTGTTGATGCATGATTGCAACCTGCTACGCTCCACAATCGCCAACAATACGAAATAAAAATACCAAATTGAAGTAAACTTTTAGTATCCGAACACGAATGTAGATGGCGTTAGAAAACGTATTTTATTTCGCCAATCTAAGTGCCCAGTGCCTGCGGTTAGTTTAAAATGATCTTTGGTACGAGGAAGGTATCTGCATATTGTTCAGATTGATACACCGCGCCTATACCCGTTACAAAATTGATTTTGTGAATTTTGTACTTGTCAATTACTACTGTTTACATTTTATTATTCACGTATTATATTTTTCACATACATACTCTATAAATATCAAATTGATACACTGCGCCCGATTGAAGATTTTTTTTTATGTTAACACAATTATATGTATTTTAGGTTGGAAATACGTTGATCATGGAAAGCTGTAGTAGAAAATATGATCTAGAGGATCCTAAAAATGTTGAAGAGCTACAAAGAAATATGTTTGAAGATGACGGAGCCGAATTACAGGACGATATTGATGATGAAGAGGATACAGATGGTGAATATGCTGTCGAATCTCGTGAAGGCGATTCAGATACGGAGCAGGAGGCTAGTGACGACGATGACTATGATGAGAATGGATCTAACTTAGATGATAATAATTTTGTTTTTGGAAGAGAAAAAGATAAAGAAAAGAAGATTATAGAAAAAACAAAATGGAATAAAAATGTCCCATTACAAAGAGTTCGTTCAAAACCGCATAATCTCATTCGTAAGTTACCAGGTGTAAAGGCCTGGACACACCTGTCATGCAGCCTTCCGATCCGACTCCGGTCCGATATTGCTTAAAGAATCTGATCGGTGCGGGATCGGAAAGGGGTGAGCACACATGTCATGCCCACTTCCTGCTCTTTTCAGATTTGACACTCAGTCTACTCGAAATCGCCAGTTGAAACGGTTGCGAATATATTGCGCGAATGTTGAAACATTTTAGCAATCGTGATTTAGCTATTGTGGCTATCTGTTTAGATGAAGAAGATCGACTTAATGCGAAGTCTTCGATGAAGAGTAGTGGAAAACGTAAATATTGGGTTCATGATGCGTGGAAAACACGAGACAAAGAAGGAGAGTTTGCCACACTTTTACCTCACCTGTTGGACGACGAAACAAAATTTTATCATTATTTTAGAATGCCGATGGATACATTCAATCGGTTGGAACTTAAACTCCAAGAAAGATTAGCCATGCAAGACACGTATTTTAGAAAAACTATCACTCCTAGACACCGTTTGGCTACATTTTTAAGGTAAGATACTTTGTAATTTACATAGTTGTCGAATCATCCGTTTATAAATGCCGGTCACTTAAAATCTGTTAACAAGCCTATCTCTGACTCTGTTTAAGATATTGACATGACACTTAAAAATTAGGTAAAATATTAAACGTAGTTATAATAAATTGTTATTAAAATTATTCAAGCCTTTTTAAGATAGTGGCCATTTTACATCAAGATATTGTCATAAAATAAAATTAATTACAATCATAGTGTGTGAGTAAATCTTCATAAAAAATGGTTCAGCCGTAACAAACTATAAACTATAGGGATGTAAAATGCTTGCTAATCCCCTTCACACCTAAGTGTATTTTACTTTTTTGAAAGTGCTTTTTCCTTTAAATCAACAAAGAACTATATTGCGGCAAAGCAAGAATCATTGGTACAGGGACAATACATTACTGCTTTTTACTGGAATTAGAGCATAGTAGACACAAGGAATTTTTCAAAAGAGAATTTATTAATATGTAATTACATAGTTACATCAAAACATAGATTTATTAAAGTTGAAAAAATGTTACGTTGGTGTACGTGTCAGCATTGACAGCAGGAGATGATGATGTTTGTGGTACACCACTCGAAAGATGTCCATCTAAACACGATCCTTCTTCTTCTGACAGTGTGAAAGATGTTGTGTCAGAGGACACATTCCTTGTAACAACCATAGCAGTTTGTCGGTTGTTATTTTCACGAAGCTGCTCTAGTTCATACTCTTGAACAATATTAAAGATCTTCCCTTTGGCAGAATGTAAGCGCAGAGGATCCAGTGATTTCAGAGATGCAGCAATTCCAGACAAAAATACATCAACGGGATGCTGTTCGTCATTGTCACTAGGTTTTTTTTTCTTCTAAGCTTCTTTCTCAGCCAATAAATATGCCATTAGCTGAGATGATGCAGATTCTCCAGGTTTCATTTCGGTATGTGGGAGCTTTCTTTTGCGTTTTGCAGATGGAGTCCTGTTGTCGATAGAAACTCGACTAGCTGATGGAGTTCTAGGTGGTAGCATCGACTCGGATTCTGCAGTCCCATCAGAGACATACTCATTTATATCATTGTTTAGGTTCTGCATTTGGGGGTCATCAGTGGGTTGGGTTCCATTATTTTCTTCCGCTTCATCAGGAACGTTACCTATACCTTTGCGCTCGGCGAGGTGAGGAATCAGAAATTCAAGAATGGTCTCAAATTTGTATTTATTTGAAGATATAGCCGCCTGTCCAGATTTGGTTTTCCGTTTTTGTCTCGCTCTTCGCAGACTGTCACGAATTCCGTTCCACTTCTTTTTACATTCCTCCTCTTGACCTAAAGAATCAAAAATGTATAATTAAAACTATTATAATTAGATAGCATCATAACAGGAAAATAAAAAACCTTATTAAATTATTAATAATTATTGATTAAATATAGTTTGTATGTGTATTAGTATAAGTTGTTTGTTACAGGTTTCTTGCTACTGGAGATTCTTTCAAGACCATCTCATTCACTTACAGAATGGGAAGAAGTACAGTTGGTTCCATTGTTCATCGTACAAGCAGAGTTATAATTGAAGTACTTTTAAACGAAGTAATGCCAGCTCCGACAGAGGACAGGTGGAATGAAATAGCAATCGAATTTTGGGATAGGTGGCAGTTTCCCAATTGCATTGGTGTTTTGGATGGAAAACATGTGACAATACAAGCTCCAAAAGCATCAGGAAGCCTCTATTGGAACTACAAGAAAACATACTCCATTGTTCTTTTAGCGCTAGTTGATGCTCGTTACAATTTTATTTTTGTAGACGTGGGAAGCTACGGAAGAAACTCTGATGGTGGTGTTTTGGCGAATTCCAATTTAGGTAGAAAACTATCTCGAAACCAACTTAACATCCCAGACAAAAAAGGCCTCCCAGGAACAAACATGGAACTTCCCATGGTTATAGTTGCCGATGAAGCTTTCCCCCTCACAAAAAATATCATGAGGCCATTTCCTGGAAAGAATTTTCAACTACAGATTGAGCAGAGCTCGAAGAATGTCAGAAAATGTCTTTGGCATTATGGTGCAAAAATATCGAATGTTCATGAGGCCTCTCCAAGGAAATCCTGACAACATAACAAGGGTAGTTCTTGCAGCATGTATCATACATAACTTCATTAGAATTAACGAAGACTACAAAGTGCCAGAAGTAAGTGACAATACTGACACAACTCCAGTGGAGAAATCTCGTCTTCAGGATTTTCCTCGTCGCCGAGGAGGGGAAAATCGTGAAGCATTCAATGTAAGAGAGCAGTTTAAGCAATTCTTCAACTCTGAAGAGGGTAGTGTGGAGTGGCAAGAACGCCGGGCTTTCATAGGTTAATAAGTTAGTTGTTCTTCCTTGGAACTGTTCGAAACTATGAGTATTTTATAGCTCTTCTTGTGTTACTTACAACTAAACATCATGGTTTCATATTTTGAAAAATTTGAAAATTTGTGAGAACCTGTGTACAATAAAGAATATGTTTGAAACTTACTTGCACAAAATCAATGTGTTGAATTAATTATAATGCAAAATAGCAAAACAAATTGAAATAATACAAGTACAAAAGATAGCAAAAATTTGCCAAATTTCAAGCCGATATCTTCAAAATTGCGGCCGGTATCGCGTGACAGACATACGGACAGACAGACAGACAGACAGAAAATCCAAATGCAGATCGAGTCTACTCTCTAATCATAGACTCACTTACGTTCGTCAATTACTATAGATAAGAATAAATACCGGGTGTTTCAAAGGTCAGTTTACCAAACTAATTGAGGTAAACTGATTTATTAAACACAATGCTTTCGTAACTAATGTTGCACAACCTGTTTTTGAGCAATGATAAAATCAACTGTGAAGGTCATTGTTAACATTTTTATGTTTTAACTCGGTAAACTGACTTTTGAAACACCCAGTATATTCCTAACGAATAAATCCCTTGAATATTTTCGGAATTAATTAATTTATTTATTTTAATTCACAATTCCAACAGGAAACCCCTTCCCTAGAAGTGGAAGTGGATTTGAATATTGTTATTATGACAAGATTTTAATAGCTTAGTTTAAAACACAACAACTTAACAATAAATATACAAATGTTTTTACCTTCTACATTTAGTTTCTTCGCAACTTTTTTCCACATAATGTCCTTGTACTCCGAGTTTCTATATTGCTCTTGTGCCTGATCATAGAGAGCTGGAAACATTCGGACAGTTTCAATAAGCTCCTCCGCTTTTATACCCGCCATTTCACTGAATTTAACACAAAAACTGCCACCGACAACCTTCCCGCATCAAGTAAACGAATGGTCTGCAATGTCGGAGCATGACGGGATACCGGAATCGGAGACGGGTGGGAGTAGGACGGGTCGCGTGTCGGACAGGTGAGACCTACTGCATTCCAAACCATTGTTTATTCCCATATCATACAGTCGTCCCGCTGTATGACCGTAGTCGGATCGGAAGGCTGTATGACAGGTGTGTCCAGGCCTTAATAGGTACTGCAAGAATGGCAAAAACTCCTTTAGAATGCTGGAGCTGCATTATGGACGACGAGATATTGAGAATAATTGTACAACAAACGAATCAATACATTGAAAGTATCAAAATATTATTCAAACGCGATAGAGATGCCAAACCTATTGACATCATTGAGCTGAAGGCATTTCTAGGTCTTTTATATTTAGCTGGTGTTTACAGAGGTAATAGACAAAGTTTGGAAGACCTCTGGGGATCCGACGGGGACGGCATTGAAAAATTCCGACTTGTCATGAACATCAAAAGATTTAGATTCCTTATGCGTTGTATGCGGTTTGACGATCGGACCACGAGAGACGAAAGAAGAAAAACCGACAAAATCGCAGCAATTCGAGAAATCTTTACAAAGGTACAAAATTCACAGAAGACCTATAGTCTGGAGCAAAATGTAACGATTGATGAAAAACTAGAAGGATTCCGGGGAAGATGCGGTTTTGTACAATACATCCCGAATAAGCCCAATAAGTATGGAATTAAGATATATGCAATGGTGGATTCGCAAGTTTACTATCTATATAATTTAGAAATATATACAGGATTACAACCTGAAGGCCCATTCCAATTTAGCAATTCACCATCGGATGTGGTTCTACGACTTTGCAAACCTATATATCAGACCGGACGAAATGTAACTGCAGATAACTGGTTTACCAGTATTCCATTGATAGATGAGTTGCGAAGTAAAAAATCTCTCTTACGTTGGAACATTAAAAAAAATAAGGTCGCAATTCCACCTGAGTTTCTGCCAAATAATAAGAGAGCTGTTAATAGTAGCTTATTTGGTTTCAAGAAGGGGTGCACTTTGGTATCTTATGTTCCTAAAAAAGGAAAATGTGTGATTTTGGCTTCAAGTTTACATGAAGATAAATCTATCGATCTTGATACCGGAGATAAAAAGAAACCATCCATAATTACCTTTAACAATAGTACTGAAGGTGGAGTTGACACGACAGATAAATTGTGTACCTCATTCAATGTTGCTAGAAATAGTCGCCGTTGGCCTATGGTAGTATTTTTTGCTATGTTAAATATTAGCGGAATAAAAGCTCAGGTACTATATTTTGGCAATGGTCAAGATGTTATTCGAAGAAGAAAATTTTTGAAAGCTTCATCACGCGCATTAGTTTCACCTCATATGGCTCGACGAAGTTTACAGACATCAGGGATTCATACCAGCCTGCAACAACGCCTGAAAAGAATTACGCCAGTAGATCAAGAACAACAAAGAGAAGGAAATGAAAATGTAGGTAAACGCAAAAGATGTCATATTTGCATAGGATCAAGGCGATTAACAAAATATAATTGCAAAAAATGCAAAAACCCCATTTGTCTCATGCACATAGAAAGCTTTTGCAATGTTTGCAGTCGAACATTGACAAAAATACCCCAAGATACCATAGATGAAGAGATAGTGTAATGATTTAGAAGTTTTTGTATTTATATATATATATATATATATAAGAAGTTGAGTATTAGTCGGCTGACTAAGTTAAGGAAATCAAAATTCTTAATAGAGTCTTCAGCCAAAGGACAAATAAAAAGTGGCCTCTTTATTCTGTTCAAGCTTTCGAGACTTTATTGACTCTTCATCAGGAACTCCACAATAAATTATTGAATGTCAATACAAATAACAAGAATTGAAAATCATTACTTACGAAAGTGATATTAGAAATTGCAGGGAAACTTGCACCTTAGCAAGTCACACTTTGTCTATGGATCACATACCTGACTACGACGGTGTCACTGTTTTAGATCGCGAGTCCAATCTCACTAAGAGATCATTTTTGGAGATGTCTCACATTTTCAAAGAACCTAAAGCTATGAATGCCAGAACTGATATCGATAATCTCAGCATTATTTACTCTTACCTTATTAGTCTTCCGTCTCATATTACAAACACTAACTTTAATATTTCCCAATAAATTTCAGTTGTTACACCTTTACCTCTTTCACTTATATTTCAATACATATTGGCATCACTGAATCTTGTTGACAGAATTTTAATACTGTGGTTGTGTCAGTTGTCAGTTATCAAATTATTAATAAAGAAATTCCTCGTGTTCCTGAACATGTGATTGAATTGGTTTTATCTTTTCATTTTAATATTAATTTTAATCATTCTACTTGTGCATCAATATAATATATTTATCACGTGTTGTGATGATTTCGTAAAAATAACGTCAGTTATGTACATTTTATTCGCATCAAACATATTTAACCTCACTTTCGTAAGTAATAATTTTCAATTCTTGTTATTTGTATTGACATTCAATAATTTATTGTAGAGTTCCTGATGAAGAGTCAATAAAGTCTCGAAAGCTTGAACATAATAGAGAGTCCACTTTTTATTTCTCCTTTGGCTGAAGACCCTATTAAGAATTTTGATTTTTTTAATTTATATATATATATATATATATATATATATGTCACCTACGTCATTGCCCTTAGGTGGACAGTATATTGTGCTGATTTAGTATTTATATTATTGTAGAATTGCTTAGTTTGTGTTTGTTACGAGGTGATTTAAATTCATGTTTATAATAAAAAAGTTAGTCTTGTATTTGAAATTGTTGTATCAGTTTTGTCTTAGAAATGAAGTTAGTTTTTAAAAACACGGTTTCAGTTAATTAAAAGTTAAGTGGCGCAGTCAGTAGGATAGTCAATCGAAAGTTAAAGCATATAACATTCGGTTCGTTTCTACGATTTATTGACTATTCGAACAAGTGAATTCTAATTATTGGAACTCTTAGTTGGGCGAACTGAGTAACTCAACCAGAAGATCTGTGTTGTGCGAGAAACTGGAAGAATCAAGAGGAGATTGGTTGTTCCTGTGGAGTCCGAGCCAATGGAAAGGATCTTCGTTCTATTACTGTAAGTGTTTTTATGTCATATAGAGGGAATATTGATTATTTTTCTGACACATCTGACGATTCTGACTCAAATTCTGATTCAAATAATTCAAATTCAGGCTCAAACTCTTCTAACACTAAAATAAAATTAACTTTAGCATCACCAAAACTTTTTCCCATAAATAATTTTAATAATATGGCTACTCCACAATTACCTATTTTAAGAAAAGAATATCTGGATATGATACCAGAATTTGATGGAAAAAATGCATTACTTCCTAGGTTTATTGAAATTTCAGAGAAATTAATGAGTATGTTTTATAATACTGTAGATGTAGAGGATTTTCAAAATGAATATTTGATGTCCAGCATCTTAGCAAAAATAAAAGGTGAAGCAGCTATAAACATTTCTTGGGAAAATCTAAAAGATGCACTTCCTAATACTTATGCTGATATTGATTTATCGAAACAATTGTCAATTTTTTAGAATTTTCAATAACTTTTATTATATTGTGAAATTAACTAGAAACCGTGAGTTTCATTTAAAACACTAATAATGAGGATGATGACGAAGAAATAGAAGTAGCTCATAGTAGCTCATAGTCTAATTAAATATTTTACACACCATTGTATACCAGAACAAATAATTTCGGATAATGGAACTGAGTTAAAAAATTCTGTTGTAAAGGAATTATTAGAAACGCATAAAATTAAAATTCATTTTATAAGTTCTCAACATCCAGAATCGAATGGAATTGCCGACAGATTCCACTCTACGATTAATGAACACATCAGACTTTTGAATAATCAAAAAGATTTAAAAAATGAGACTATTGAAAATAAAATACTCTATTCAATATTAGCCTATAATAATAGCGTTCATTCTGCAACAAAATTGAAACCTTACGAAATAATTACCGGACACATAGATAGTAATACACCCTTCAATATAGAATTAGATCGACAAGTAGTTAATAATTATATACAAAATCATAAAGATAAAATGAACATTTTATACTCGAATTTAAATCAGAAATTACTGAAAAACAAATCAAAAGTAATCTCTAAAGCCAATAAAAGCCGAGAAGAATTACCAGATACAATACCCACTAAAGTGTATGTACGTAATAAATAGGCACAAGGTAAAACCAAAAATAAATATAAAAGTGAAGAAATTAAAAGCAAAAATATCCGACTAAAAACAGCAAAAATCGCTGCTAGACACAAAAATACTTCAGAAAATATTCATCTTTCAAACATAAAACGTCCTAGAAAGACTCCATATAAATTCATTTCAGGTTCGTCACCGTCGGAGAAGCAACAGTTAAAATAAAAGATGTTAGCCATAACTTGGGAATACTTCCCATAAATCTTGGATATGCCAAGCTGCAGAAATCCAGCCATACTTTCGTTCATTTTTATAATTTAAGTCCACTATTAGTAGAATATAATAAGTTAAGTATACAATATAATCACGTTAAATATAATATGTCTAATAATACATTTTTTCTAACTGAAACAGAAAATATTGTAAATATAATAGAGTACACTAAGAATAGTATAGATGATAAATTTGATAACATTAATATTCATTCAAACTCAGATAGACCAAAGATAGGGTTAATTAACGGTCTTGGATCAATAGTAAAAACAATTACGGGAAATTTGGACTCTGAAGATGGAGAAAGAATTAATTCAATTATGGAACATTTAAAACAAAATCAAGAAAACTTGCAAACTCAAATTAAAATGCAATATTCTGTTAGTCACCAAATAATTGATAATTTTAATAAGACAATTCAGGACATCCAATATAATGAAAAAATATTGAAAACGAAAATATTTGAGATAAGAGATATTTTAGATTTTCAAGCAAATGCAGAAAATATTATTTATTTGAAACAGCTATTCAACGAACTTCTTATCACATTCAATGTAACTTTAGACGTTTTAGAAACGGTAGAAAATTCATTAACTTTCTGTAAACTTAAAACATTACATTCAAGTATTATAAAATCTGACGACTTATTTGCAGAGTTGCAAAAAGTGCATTATTACTATCAAGCGGAATTACCTTTCGAATTAAAACATAAAAACATTTTAGAATTTGAAGCCGCCATAGACGTAGTTTGTAAAGTAGAAAATAATCAAATACAATATTTTTTATCGATACCTATTAATTATGATATTTTATTTAATCTTTTTTATATGTTACCTATACCTACAGAAACTGAATCAGAATACGTAACATTAATACCTAATTCGAAATTTTTACTAAAATAAAATAATGTCATTAAACCTCTAAATGACATTTGCACTCGCGGCAATATTTTTCAATGTTCTAACCATTTGCAAGACAATAATAATTATGGGCATGAAGAAAACATATTGCTAGCAGGAAATTCTACATCTTGTCAATATACAAAAATTGAAATAATTAAGAATCACATTGAAATTATTCCGGAGATAAATCAATTTTGGGCAATATTTCCAGTAGAAGAAAAATTGATCATAAAATGTAAGCAAGAAACTGAAGTGAAAACTCTTAAAGGCATTTATTTAATTGAAAATTCAGCATGTAAAATTATATTTAGAAATCAAGAGTTAATATTCCAACAAAAAACTTTTGGACAACCTTTTGTAATTAATGAATTAAATTTGGAATTAAATCAATTACACGTTTCTCCAATGAAGATTGATTTGAAAAGTTTAAAAATAAAGGATATTCCATATCAACTGGTAACGCCAATATTCACGGAAAACCATAGTTTGCACATTCCTAGTATTTATATTTATACAGCATTGATAGTGGCCTTCCTGTGGATCATGTACAAGAGGAAACATTCAGGAAGGACAAGTAAGAGTCATCAGGAGTCAACGGAAGATGGGATCCAGCTTCCAGGAGAAGCTTCCTTCTAAAGGGGGAGGTGTCACCTACGCCATTGGCCTTAGGTGGACAGTATATTGTGCTGATTAAGTATTTATATTATTGTAGAATTGCTTAGTTTGTGTTTGTCACGAGGTTATAAATTCATGTTTATAATAAAAAGAAAACACCATTTATAATAAAAAGCATATAAATGAAAGATATATTAAATAATTAGTTTATAACAAAAATAAATAAATAAATTACCTTAATAACTGTATAAAATTAGAAACTACCTGTGGAGAAAATTTTAGAGCTGTCCAAGATGATGAATGATTATTTGCTATAGCGTAGTCAGCTGTTCATCTAAAATAAAACTAATCTTAGTATAGACAATTCATAATTATTATCAGTTTAAATAGTTAAGTTATTAAGCATATACATATTTAAGAGAATAAGGAAAATAAGTTACATAGATAAGTTAATAATGACATAGAGAAAAATTATATATTGCAAAGTAGAATAAATTTAGAGTCAATGAATAATAATTTGTGAATGAATTTAAAGAAATATTTGATAAGACAGTATAGAATTAATGTATATAAGAATATAGAGAGGTTACTTGAAAGAATTTATGTTCATAAATAAATATAACTGTCACAGTAATAAATTGTTAATAACAAAACTAGATAATGGACTATTAAAAGGTAATTATGTATATCACCAACTATAAAGTATTTATTTGATAAAAATTCAAAGAACTCTAAATAAAACTTATAATGCCAAGTGAATTTACATTAGTACATGTATAAAACTTTTCTGTACGTGAAATAAATGTTAACATAATTTGACTGCTCAAAACAATATGTGATTGATGTAAAAACAGTGACAGAACGGATTTCAATCAATGAAGCCAAAAACATTTTTTTTCAAATAGTGATCTAACAAACAAAATGTTTGTTTGTTGAAAAAAATTGAAAATCGGCAGGGAAGCGTTAGTAGTTGGGAGTCGGCGTCGAGATAAGAAGAGGCTTACGTAAAAGTGTTCCCGAAATATCATGAAAATTCCCAATTCTCATGCCTAAACTTACGAATAACTGTTAAATAATATCCTATTAATACTTACAAACAGTTATATCCAGTTTTACTGGGAGAACAATCAAGATTTCTCATAATTATTGGTGTTGGAACTTCGATGGAGTATTCCTGGGTCCAGAGGTGTTCATCCCAAGTCCAGAACTTCAGGTCAGTGCTCATTTAAAATATTATTGGCCAATAATAAGAGTTAAAATATCACAAACTTAACTAAGTGCATAATTTCATGAAATTAACAAACTTTGCGGCAATGATCGATCTAAAAAAGAAAGAAAACGAACTTTATGTAGATAATTAATTTAACAAATCTTAAATCTTTAATACTAATTAAAAAGGCCTAATTCAATATAAATAAAGCTTATACTTACGCCATTTTCTAACATCATAATGAAGATTCTTCATAAATTTTTCATGTAATATTTCCATGTGTATATAAATCTTATAATCTATTTCTTCCACAGCAATTTGTAATTTGTAATTCATATATGTATATTTTCACCATAAATTCTTTTATATATAAAACCATCTCACTATATTCAACGACAAAAACGTTGTGTTTATTAATCAACTCACAGATGCTACGCATAGTAAAGTTTCCGTTTGCGTCGCTCTGAACCACATGACTAGAGTTAAGCATGCGCACATGATGGTATATAAAAATCAATAATATTATTTTGTACTCCATAGGCGTCGCAGTTTATAAATATTAAATTGAAAAGTTTTCTTAAATAATTAAATTCTTTTATAAGTAAAGTGTTTCTTTTTACTTTATCTAAGTGAAAAATATCTACAGAAGTCAATACTCAATGAGAAACAGGGTTTCATGCTCTACCGAACCAATAATATAATTATTACATAAAATTAATAAACTATATCTAAATAAACAACTGAGCTAGCCACATCACACAATAAATAAATAAGTAAATATATATCCAATTTTAATCAAAATATAATTATAATAATAACAAACTAGTATAAAATATATATATATATATATATATATATATATATATATATATATATATAAACAGTAATATTGAAAGAAACAGATTACAGAGAAAAAATGTTACAACTACCTATAAAAAAGAAAAATTCAACCCCGCTGAGAAAATTCAAACAGCTGTTAATAAGATAGTCAATAGTTGGTTTCAATCAAAATTAATACCCAACCTCCAGCAATCTATGGGTTAGCCCAACTTCATAAGAATGGTATACCTTTAAGACCAATTGTAAGTAACTTTCAGGCTGCTACCCACAATTTCCACCCCTTTTCAACTCCTCAGGGGTGACATTTCAGAATATCCAAATTTCATTCAAGAAGAAATAAGTTTGAACGAACTATACCTAAATATTCATTTAAATAATGATCATTTTGGAAAAACTCATAGTTATTCACTTTATACTAATACATGTTTAAACTTGTTTAATAGAAATTCGATTTGTAGTGAAGTACATATGAATAGTTGTGTTTTGCCAATTCTAGGCACTTTAAAATCCAGTTTCCTCCGTATAGAATTAAATTAGGCGTATTCTACTTTTATTCGAATCGATAAAATCCTCCAGTGAGCGTAGCTTAACCACTGCTTTTCTGATACTTGACATGTTATTTCCTCCTATAAAAATAATTGCCGTACGTCTTTTTAATGGAGTCGCAAACAAATAAGTCCAAAAAAGATTCGCTACGGAGACAGATGTGGGAACGAATGGTCTGTAGAAGGATTTCTTTTGGATATTCTGCATAGGAAAACGTATTATTGTATAAATATAAAGATGAAAATAATTCTTAGTAATTCGGTAAGGTTGTTTGATCATCTAAGAAAAACTTGATGACTTCTGACCAGTCAAATGGCCCAATATAAATCTGTAAGCTAGTTTTTTATGAGATTATTTGGAACAAAAACGAAGCTGATAAACTTGGAACATTTGGGGATAATAATTTACTCAAGAATGGAACTGATGTTACGCTGCAAGCAGAAAATGTATAACTATTCAAAAAATAAATATATGGGGTGTCATTAAGAGGAGCCTTTACACAGGTATATGAACCTTAAAACTAGTTAATTATCTAGTAATTATTAGGATCGAAATATTCACGATAGATGTCGCTAATAGTAGGTACTGAATCGGCTTTTATTTATGCAACTAATTTTCTCTCCCTGTCTTTCCACTAGTGACAAACTTCTCTTCGGATCAGCTGTTTTGGTTTCAAACAAATATTTCCATTCTAGCAAAGCGTAATTAATAAGGAGACACGAACTTTCAGGAGTTAAGAAAATACGTATGATTTATGTTCCCGATAGATGAATGAATCAAAATTTATTCGACCTTTCGCAAGTTTTTTCAGTAATATTTTTTACGTGACCTAAAATTAGTAAAATATGATAACAAAGTAATGCAGTATTGAAATAAATTTAACGACATCTCTTTGTACATGTTTTGTCATCATTTTCTTTAAAAAAAATGAAACTATGGTGAAAATCTAAAATATCCGTCTGCAAATTAGCCTTACATTCTTCGCAATTAAAAGTTTTATGAAACCAGAAACATAGCTTATTGCCGGTGCACCTTCACTATGAAATGTGGTGAACCATATAAATAACACTTAAAATGATTGATTCCCCAATGAATTGCTAATAACTCTTTTATGATGGTGGATTCGCTTTTCTTGAAGCTGCGTGATGCAAATGCGATGGGTAGGTCAATCCCTTCATAGTTTTGACTTAAGATTGCTGAGCATGCGCTATTCGAAGCGTCTGTAGTTAATATGAATTGTCTATTAAAGTCTGTGTATTTTAAAATTGGTGGATTGATTAATGCATTTTTTAAGACCTGAAATGAGTTTTCGCATTCTTGTGACCACTCGAATTTTACGATTTTCCTAGCTAACCTATTTAAAGGAATACATATTTCGGCGAAATTCTGAATGCACCTTCTATAGTAATTGCAGAATGCAACAAATCTTTTGACTTCGTTGGCATTTTTTGGTACTGGATAATGCTGAATGACTGAATATTTTGCTTTGTCTGGTGAAACACCATCCTTTGATAAATTATGACCTAAATATGTGACTTCTCGCCTGAAGAATTGGTATTTTTGTGGATTTAATTTTAAATTGAATTTACGACATGCGTCATACACTTTCCTAAGATTGGCTAAGTGATGATTCTCCGAAATTCCTATCACAACTATATCGTCCATATAAAGAAATGCTTTTTCCGGCGTGAGGCCTGATAATGCTATTGACATCATTCGTGAAAAACTATTAGAGCTTATGTTCAACCCAAAAGGTAGTCTTGTGAATGGAAATGAGCCTTTTTCAGTACTGAACGAAGTGTATTTCCTAGAAGATTGTTCTAAAGGTATTTGATGAAAACCTGACATAAGATCTAAAACTGAAAACCATTTTGCTCTCCCTAATTGATCTAAAATTGCATCTATACGAGGTAAAGGAAATTTATCTGTGACTATTTTCTTATTTAGCTGTCTAAAATCTATACAAAGTCTCCATGCCTTATCTTGATTCGTCGACTTCTTCGGTACTAATAATACTGGACTATTATAATCTGATACTGAGAATTCAATTATTCCCTGTGTTATAAGTTTTTCTACTTGACTATTTAATTCTGTTGATTGTGAATGTGGTGTGCGATAATTTTTTATGTATATCGGTGTATCATCTTTTACTGATATCCTTTGCTCATAAAAGTTATTGTGCGTTCATATATCATTGTTTAAAGTGAATATATCTATGTAATTCTCACACAGTTTCGTTAAATCGTTTCTCACATATTCTCGTACTTCTAAGTTTAATGCTTTCCTTAATTCTCTCATTCTGTTACTACTATCAGTCTTAATTGTATATATATATCGAATAAATCTAAATCTTAGGTTTCGATTCTTCTAGTTTTTACTAAAATACTTTCATAATTTGTATTTAAAATTCTAACGTACGGGTTTTTCCCGGATATTATGGATCTGGCTATAAATACTCCTGGTGATATTTCCTGTTGCTCTACTACTGTATCCTTTCGCAAATTCTTAAAGTTCAGCCTGTACACCTCACATCTAAGCGGTATTGCTAAAGTATCGTATCCTGGATTACCAAAAATTTGTATGGTTACTGAATTCTTAGACTTGCAACTTATATCTAATTCTGATTGTGAATAATCTAATACACAATTATTGTTAGTCATGAAGTCTCTTCCTATCACTCCATTTGTTGGTATTGGAAAAGTTTCCTCCACTACGTGAAAGCAATGACTTGATGTTATAATGTTGATATAGAGGTTTATGCATATTTGACCCAAGTTTTTGCTGAGCCTTCAGTTATCCCCTTAATGTTTATTTTATTCCTAGTTTCAATCAAGTGATGCGGAAGATTTTTAGTAATTTTTATCAGAGAAATGTCTGCTCCTGTATCTAATATGAAATTGTAGGTATTATCGGATATGCTTGTCTGAATTTCTATAAAGTTAGAAAGTGATAAATCTAAATAATATGCTGAGTACGTTCCTGAAATCTTGCTTTCGTCGTTTGTTTTCTTATTAAAAACCTCAATTGTTTCTGATTCTCTCTCGCTTATTCAATTTCTATCTCACATATTCTTACACTATTTTTAGCTTGATTATTGTAATTTACATTCCTATTGAATTTCCTATCTTTGTTAAAATTTTCGTATCTGCCATAGTTGTTTCCTTGATTATACTGTCGAAATATCCTTCCTGATTGATTACCGTTATTAAATCCTCTGTTGTTTCCTCTCCGATGATTATTCCTAAAGTCAAAGTTTGACTTTCTGATGAAATTCCTGTTATCCTTCATGTGTAAAACTTGTTGTTGTCCTACTGTACCCTCTACTGAAACCAATTTTGATAGTACCTCTTGTGTAGTTTCAAAACTTCCCGCTGCAATTATTGTTTTGGTTGCATCCGTTGTGGCATTCGGCTAGTCTTTCGGGCATACCTTCCGATATGTATGCTGCCTGTAATCTTTATGCTAATTTTTCTATCTCCGTTGCGTACTGTGTTACATCTTTTCCATTTTGTCTTACTTCACCAAGTTTCGCTAAGAGAAGGCTTGGATTGTCTCCTCTTATCCCCGTTTTTAGTTTATTCTTGATGTCTGTAATCGTGTTTTCCGTCGTGATTAAGCTTCTGGCTTTCCCGTTAGTCTCGTTTTGATTAGTAGAATAGCATTTTCCTCGTTACCTGTCGCGTTTATTTGTAGTGAATCTAATGAGTCTAAGAATGATTGTAATTTGCTTGCTTCGCCGTTAAATTCGTTCGGTAAAACTTTACTCGCAAAATTAAAAAAGTCATTCATACTTGTCGCCATTTTCAACTGTTTGCTTGTTGTTTGTAATACAATAGTGTCAATTTCCTCAAATATAGAGGTAGGTATTTTAACAATACAATTTAACGCTTGAAATGCCCTATCAGCTTTATCCTATCTCCTGTTGTACTAAACTTAAATTTTTCCAATTTTTGGCTATTAACTTACAAAATTATTATAAAGACCTACTATACTATTAATTACTTCGATAAGTATATCAGGAGTTTCCTTTTTCAAAACCAATTTTCCCTGTTTAACTTCTTCCACAATTAATCGTAACTTATCTTCAAAATCTTCCCACGTTATTGACATTTATAAATTGGTTCATAAGAATAGAATGCATAAGTACTTACAATTATTTTTACACAGTAAGAGTTCCTGTTGTCTGCTTTGCTGCAATACTTCGGCTGATGTCCCTTTTCAACGCTCCTCGGTGCGTTTTCCATAATGACCAAACAAATTTCAAGATGAAAGCTACAGTTATAATGTACAATAGAACCATTATGTGCATCGCAAAACTGTCTCGCTGTACCATAAAAGTATTGTTGACAATTCCCGTTTCTTTTGCCTCTTGTTTGGTTGATGAATCTCCCATAGTTTCTCTTCTCCAAGGTCCCAAATTTACATAGAGAACCATATAGTTCCACTCGACCTCACCATTTATTTTACAGGATCATTTACCATTATACCATTAATTTTACCATAATTATTTCGTTCGCAGGATCAATTGTGCCATTTACTTTGCAGGATAATTTACGATAACCATTTTACAATTACCATTTCCAATTAGTTTGCAGGATCGCCATGTGGTGGTTACTCAGTAAGTGCCCCTCGTATACATTACGTTTACCATAAAGGTATATTATCTTTGAGGAAAACACTTACCTAGTAACCGTTCTTCGGGAGTTGAATAAACGACATCACTTATACAAAATCACTGGGTTTTTAATATATTTAAAATACACAAATATAATATCATATCATTTAACTTATTCAGACTAATAATAACAACTGAATTCTTGGTTCGTTACACATCTAGTTCATAGGAAGCGTTTCGGACAATGTCCTGCGTGCCTGACCTTCGACTATTAGTTGATCGAGCTATTTACATTTTTAACTAGAACGTGCTTCCACGCATATCTAACATTGACCTTCCTAGATCAACGCTCGCTAAATATTGTAATTAATATTAACCTAATTTAAATATTATTTCTATGCTAATGTCCTTCTAACACTACCGTCCTTTCGGGATCATCACAGCCCATTGGTAACCTTTTATACTGGTAGTGACCCTTACAAGAAAATGCTGTACACGGTTTGCTTTCCTCGCTAAGAGGAATTTGGTAGAACTCATTTGCTAGATCCATAACTGAAAAATATTTTGATTGTACCAAGTGATCAAAAATGTCAATTATATTTGGCAAAGGATAAGCGTCCGATTCTGTAGATTCATTAACTCTGTAGATTCATTCTCTGGCAACGATAAGATTGAGAGAAATAAATGGCGAATGGCTAGGATCTATCATGTCATCGTCTAACATTTGCCGAATTTCCTTATTTATTTCGTTTTTCTATTGTTCAGGAAGTCTATAGGGTTTTACAAAAATGGGTTTGCTTGACTTAAGGAGGAATGGAATGTTTGATGGCATCGGTACAAGTTAGTTTGTTACCATCGAGTTGAAATGTGTCATTAAATGTTTTAAAAATTTCTGGAATCAATTCTTTTTCCCCTGTGTTTATATGCGAAGTATCGATTAGTGACTCGATCTTTGCGATTCTTTCTCCGTTGTTAGTACTTGTATTGTGAACAACGGGATAGTCTTCCAGCTTATCAAAATCAAGATTTAAGTAATTAATTTGAACGTTTGACTCTGAGGAACTTATTATGCTAATAGTGCACATTCCGTCCTTAGGTTGGACGATACAATTACCTATGTACACACCGGGTTTTATTTTTATTTTTTAAACAAACTTTGGTAACTTGAAAATTCACATAAATTCTTGCAAAAATTTCTGATCTCGGAGGAATGGTTATACTGTATGGGCTCGTCAAGTCAAGTCACCTACAGGAATGAATATTTTATATAACCGATAAGCGATGGACACTCTAAACAAAAAATGAATAGATGAGGCTTTTACTTGATAAAGATCAATACTGAACGTAATAAATGTTGCTATGTGGCCAAGGACACATGACATTCTAAGAAAAAGAAGATAACCTAAACGGTCCTTTAGAACGGTTGACTGTAAAATTCATTTCATCGTTTTAATTATTAAGTCAATATATTTTGTTGAAGAAACTGTTGTGTATTATTTATATTACATGGCGCAGTCTATGTGGTAATCAGAGTTGGAGTGCATAAAATATCCTTTAACGGTCAGTCCTATTTATTGTGGAAATCGTGTCTTACAAGTTGCCTCAAAACGTAAAATAAGAATTATGTCTGATGTAAGACTTCCAGAGCCATTATCGTTTGAAGGCAATGTGGCAGAAAACTTTCGAAAGTTCAAACAGTCATTTGAAATATATTTAATAGCAAGCGGCTAAGTTAAAAAGGAAGATAAAGTCAAAATCGCCTTGCTACTCAATCTTATGGGTGAGGAAGGTCTAGTAGTCTACAACACGTTAAAGTTGAACGAAGAAGACAAAGATGATTTCTATAGAGTAATGACCAAATTTGAAAAATATATGACCCCAAGAAAGAATGTTGTTTATGAAAGATTCCTATTTTATAATCGTAAACAGGATGAGGGTGAGCCATTTGATCATTTTCTGACAGACCTTAATAAACTTTCTAAAACCTGTGATTTTGGAGACTCTTGTGACTCAATGATTAGAGATAGAATTGTGTTTGGTATTCAAAGCTTAGAATTGCAAGAAAGATTATTACATGCAGAGGATCGCACCTTAGATAAAACAATTGATAAGTGTCGAACTAATGAGCTAGCAAGAGTTCAGTTGAAGGAAGTACAAAGTCAAGAAGGAAAAGTGCAGGCTATCAGAAGCAAGAAAGTTATTAAGCAAAGCAGCAGATCTAGCAATGAAGATTATACCCACACTAAAAGTAGACACTTTGGAGGAAATCGAAGTGGAAATGCAATTTATGTTAAAGTAAGGATGAATTTGTTAAAAATAACATAGATGTTTTTGATGGACTTGGTAAATTTAAAAAGAAATGCAAACTACTATTAAAAAATGGGTCACAACCTGTTGCTAGAGCACCTCAAAGGGTACCTCTGTCACTTAAAACTCGTTTAAAGAATCATTTAAATGATTTAGTCAATCGTCGAATAATTGCAAAGTGTGAAGGTCCTACAGAATGGCTTAGCAGTTATAGTGGAAAAAAATTACAAATCACTTAGACTTTGCTTAGATCCTAAAGATCTTAATTCTGCTTTAGAAATAGAGTTTTGTGAAATACCAACGTTGGCTGATATAGGTGCTAAATTAAAAAATAAGTCTTATTTTACAGTGTTGGATTTTAAAGAGGGGTTCTATCAAGTCGAACTTGATAGTGAATCAAGTAAACTATGCGCTTTTGGAACTCCCTTCGGAGCCTATAATTTTTAACGTTTGCCATTTGGGCTAAATTGTGCTCCAAAATTTTTTCAGAAAATAAATAACGATAACTTTGGTGATATTCCTGGGGTGATAGTTTACTTTGATGACTTACTGATATCAGCTGATAGCTTGGAAGTCCATGATCAAATTTTAATTAAGGTTATTGAGGAAGCTAGAAATGCTGGAGTAAAATTTAATCGTAATAAAATTCAATACAGGGTAGAAGAAGTTAAATATCTAGGTAATATATTTGACAAACATGGTATGAGGCCAGATGATGATAAGATCAGAGCAATTATGGAGCTTGAGGAGCCAAAAAATAGAAAGGAAATACAGTGCATGTTAGGTATGATCAATTATCTTAGAAGCTACATACCAAATTTGTTAGATATATCTGCTCCTTTGCGAACTTTACTTAAAAAAAATTCTACTTTTTTGTGGACAAAAACTCATTCAGACTCGTTCAATTTAATAAAAAAACGAATTAGTTCTCCTCCGGTTTCAGTTAGTTTGGATGAAGACAAGCCTATTGTAATACAAACTGACTCTAGTAAGAGTGGTGTAGGCTGTGTACTTTTACAAAATGATAGACCAGTTGCTTTTGCTTCTCGTGCGCTCACTGACTGTGAGACTAGGTTTAGTCAGATAGAAAAACAGTTTGATGCTATACTTTTCTCTTGTACAAAATTTCATAATTAT
This sequence comes from Galeruca laticollis, assembly GCA_963921935.1. NCBI lineage: Eukaryota > Metazoa > Arthropoda > Insecta > Coleoptera > Chrysomelidae > Galeruca > Galeruca laticollis. The sequence goes on from OY998181.1 coordinate 73,809,273, forward strand.
ATTTATGGTAGACATGTTTTAATTCACACAGACCATAAACCCCTGACATCTATAATGAAAAAGGGAGTCGCAGAGGTAAGTTCCCCTAGACTTCAGCGAATGAAAGTAAAGTTGCTAAAATATAATATAGATGTTCAATACAAACCAGGAAAAGAAATGTTGATAGCAGAATTGCTATCACGAAATTACATTAAACAAGCATCGGGTGATGATAAGTTTATTATTGAAATAGTTCATTCACTAAATGTTACTAAGAAGAGACTAGTAAACTTTCAAGAGGAAACTAAGAAAGATGTTGAGCTGAATAGATTGAAAGATATGTGTTTGACGGGTTGGCCTCGACATAACAAAAGTTCCTGATCTGATCAAAAAATATTTCAAGGACCGAAATAACATTTACCTATAAGATGATCTCATTTTTTATGGTGACCGAATAATCATACAAAAATCTTTAAGACCAAAGATGTTAGCTCAACTTCATGAAAAACATTATGGAATATCAAAGACACGACAAAGAGTTAAATCAATAATGTATTGGCCAAATATGAATCAGAATCAGAATCAGATCACATGAAGAAATGTGTTACTTGTGAAAGACTGCAAAAAAGTTATACAAAAGAGCCTTTAGTTTTAAGGGATTTACCTGACTTGCCATTTCAACAATTAGCAAGTGATATTTTGGACTTAGTTATTATAGATTATTTTTCAAAGTAGCTGGAGGTAATTCCTTTAGAAAATAAAAATTCTACATCTGTGGTCAATGCTTTTGAATCAGTTTTTGCTACACATGGCATACCACTAGAGATTGTCGCTGATAATATGCCGTTCAATTCTTTTGAATTCAAAGAATTTGCTAAAAGCTGGAACTTTAAATTTAATACATCAAGTCCTTATTACTCTAGATCTAATGGTCTCGCAGAAAGAGCTGTGCAAATAGCGAAGAATATGTTGAGAAAATGCGATAGTTTGGAAGTTGCCCTATTGGAATACAGAAACACACCAATTTCTGGATCTAACAAGTCGCCTGCACAACTTCTAAATAACAGATGCATGCGTACAAAATTGCCGATTAAAAATAGTTTATTAAAACCAGAAGTGATAGATCATGGAAAGGAGAAAGAAAAAAAGGCGGCTATATAAACATTATTATGACAGAACTATAGTCAGAAGAGATGATTTTCAGGAAGGGGATAATGTGGTCGTTAAGGAAGGAAAGCAGTGGCAACCTGCTAAAGTTGTGGAGAAGTTACAAGAGCCAAGGTCTTATATTGTACAAAAAGAAAATGGTAATAAAGTGAGACGAAATAGTTTCCACTTAAGACGCTCTGTTAATGAACCTATGACTCGTTTACATGCTCTTCCCGAAGATTCAGTAACTCCTGCCCCAAATGGAATTGAATCGGAATCTAAAATCAAAGGTAAGGAAACTCTGACTAACTTTTCTGAAGCCTTGCCCCACAACACACCAACAGTGACACAGACCAAAAGCAAAAGGGTTATAAAAGTTCCTTCCCGTTTCCAAGATTATAAAATGGACTAATTTGTTTTGTTATTCTTTTGTTAATCTTGTTTGTAGTTCAAAGCTATTTTGTTAAAGGAAAGGTTGTAATAAATGTTGCTATGTGGCCAAGGCCACATGACATTCTAAGAAAAAGAAGATAACCTAAACGGTCCTTTAGAACGGTTGACTGTAAAATTCATTTCATTGTTTTAATTAATAAGTCAATATATTTTGTTAAAGACACTGTTGTGTGTTATTTATATTACACTGAACGATGAAATTAAACAATATACTTTGTTTAAAACTTCATTTATTTGAACTAATGCTTAATTTAAACTGGTTGACGTGTTTCACTAACACAGTAGCTTTGTCAAAACGAATGAAGGTATAATATAAAAATGTTTTAATATATAAAGTGCATAGATACAGAATTCTATTTACTAATGTTAACAAAGGTGTTGAAATAAATTACCTGGAAATTCATTCACTAAAAACATTCCTAAGCTATCTTCTATGTAAAAAGGTTTAATGAAGGAGAGTGATTGATATCTATTAGGTCGTTAAGAAGATTACCTGAATATTTATTTTTGTTAATATCAAGGGCCTCTAATAAATTTAAACTAAAGGATTTACCGACTACATGAAGAATTTCAAAATTTGAGTCGAAAATGTGTTGGTTTTCTAATAAATGATTCGACTAGTTAGAATATAAGTTTTTCTTGTCATAGCTACGTTTGTGTTCCGAAATGCTAGTTTTAAAATTTCTTAAAGTTCTACCAATATAAATTTTAACACAGTTGTCATTACCACATTTCAATTTTTAAACTCCTGATTTGTTTAATTTTGAAGATTTAGATTTATTATTTTTTATGAGTGTGGATAAATCGTAATCAGTTTCGAAGGAAATATTTATGTCTAAAGTTTCTAAAAATGATTCAATGTTTAAGAATGGTGTTCCAAAGTATGTTAAGCTTTTGAATTATTTATTATTATTTTTATCAGAAGGGAATATTCGTTCTAAAGTCTGTTTTTTTATCTTTTTATTTATGATATAGTCAATTAAATTTGGATCGTAACTATTATTAACTGATATTTGTTTTATGATATTCAATTATTTGTTATAATTATTAATATTTAATGAGACTGTTAAGAGTCTGTGTATCATACTATTGAAAGCTGCTAGTTTATGACTGAATGGGTGGAACGAACTATTATGAATTGTAATATCCGTATGTGATGATTTATGAAATATAGAAAAATCATGTTTATTATTTATATTTGAAATTGTAAGGTCTAAAAAGTTCATAGACTTATTTTGTTCAAGCTCTACGGTAAATTTGATATTATTGTGAATTGAGTTTATATAAGTAATCAAGCTTTCTAATTGTCTATTTGTACCGATGAAGCTAGCTAAAATGTCGTCCACATATCGCTGCCAGTACATAATTATTTTTTCTATATTATCCATGAAAATTTCTGCTAGTAGGGGGCTGGGGGAGCTCCCATAATCAAACCGTCTTTACACCTATACACCTCTCCATTGAAATGAAAATAATTTTGATTCAAACGAACTTTTAATAAAGTAATGATATCAAAGTGAATTATAGGATTAACATTATTGTATGTGAGCAAGTTATCAACAAGAAATATAGTTTCTTTAGGAGGTATACTAGGGAATAGATTTGTTACATCGAACGATACGAATTTAGAATTATGGGGTAGTATTATATCTTGAATATTATTAATTAATTCCGTTGAGTTTTTACCTGAAAATCGAGGTTTGAATGAACAATATTTAGAAATAAAAACTAACAATTTTATTCAGGCAAGCAATTTTGAGACCCTTAAGAAAGACCCAAATAATAAATTTCAGAAAGAATCAAAATTAGCAGTAGATAACGCTAAATCAATAATTAACGATAAAGAAAAATATAAATTATTTTTACCCAATCCGCAACACCATGAACTTTATTCATTAATTATACTCCATAGAGAGGGGTACCCAATCAAACCATGTAAATAGTATGCATTTCAATAATTGAATGAAAAAATAAATGCAAATTATAGAATGAAAAAGATAAGAGGAATATCTCGAAGAGGGTGTAAAGTTAGGGCTTCATAACAATGTTAGTATCTCTAATGAAACTCATTATTTCTAGCTAATTCCACAATATAATGAAAATTGTTAAAAATTCTAAAAAATTGACAATTGTTTCGATAAATCGATATCATCGTCAGGATGACAGAAGTTACATTTCATTTGATGCCTACCTGATGTTTAGTAGTTATTTTTGGCTAGACCAAGAAAATCCCTAACTTATGATTGACTTAATATATGTTAATAGAAGAAAGAAGAAGATGTGATATTACAAATATTGAAGCTTAGATATTATTAGCCCTATGGTGATATCCTGGATATCATTTTTCCAATTAAGATCAGTATAACTGTGCAATGATATAGAAAACCAGGAAAGCTATATCTGCTGATATTTACAATTATCACTTAAGAAGACAGTTTATCAGTGGAGAACTCCCTAGATTTATTTGTTCATTGACAACTCCATATTGTGGGTTTCTTAAATGTCTTCTAATTTCCAATTCTTCAAGGAAATCCAGTTCTTGTTTCTTTTCACAAATATGCAGCACTTCTAGTTCTGTGTTAGGTGTCAATGAATGATTGGTGTCAAGTACATGTTTACCGTAGTGGGATTTATCTGGTTGTTTCAATATGTACGCTCGTAAGTGTTCACTGTATCGAATTTCAAAATTTCTAAGGGTCTGACCCAAATAGAGAGCATTGCATTCTCGACATTTGAGTTTATATATACCTGATTACTTTAATGGTGGTATTTTTGTTTTCACATTTAACAAATTTGTACCAACGTTACTGTCTGTCTTAAAAGAAATTGTTATATTCGTCTTTGAAATAATATTAGAAATATTTCCTGCATATGTGATGGTTTTATAAGTTTTTATTTCATTAGTTTGCTTAGGAAATATTAGTTGTAATGCCACTTTTTCCTCTTTTTTATTAATTAGCTTATTTATCATATGTAATGGATAACCGTTGGATGTTGCTATTTGTCTAATAGTATTAATCTTTCTATCAAAATTACATTTGTTCATAGGAACTGAAAAAGCTCTTTGTACCATTGCATTATATGCCGCTAGTTTATGTGACATGGGGTGATTGGAGCTATATGGAATTGTCACATCAGTGTGTGTTGGTTTTCGGTAAATTGAATAATCAAGTACATTATTAACTCTTTGAATTTTTAATTCAAGAATATTGACCGAGCTATTTTCATCAATTTCTAATGTAAATTTAATTTTTGGGTCTAAATTATTAATGTGATTGAAAAATACATCTAATTGTCGTTCACCACCCATAAAACAAGCTAATATGTCATCTACATATCTATACCAAAATAAAACATTTTTCGAAATATTACTTTCAAAGATCTTTCTTTCTAAACTGTTGTTATAAATACCAAAATAAGAAACATGGGGAGAATCATCCTGTATAACAAATTACTTTTTACATTGTAACGTTTAAACTATAGAAAGCGGTCCTTCATATTGATACAATGAAAAAAAAACACTTATCTAAGCCTCTGTCTGGCTGCAAGAAAGTAAAAAAATAATATTTTAACCGGAAATATTAAATGCGTCAAAATACCGAAATTTCGCGGAATCAAATAGAAATTCAATTGTTAATCGAGGTGAAAAATCTATTACACAATTACGTCGAACGATAAGTTCCACCAATCAAAAACTAACAAGTACAACAAAATAAAAGATTGTTGACTAAGGAAAAATGCCGAAACTTCGAAAAGGTAAGAATTGAAGTGGCAGTTGGTAAAAACTCGCGGTCGGGAACGGTCCAGTTTTTTGGGGTTTGCGGATAGCAGTTTTTTTTGAGGAGTTCTGAGTTATAGTAGTTTATAATTAAAGTAGTGTTTTAGCAATCAGGTATAATTATTTTTTTTCTCGAAAAGGGAAAAGCAGATTACAAGGGAGCGTCTACTGTACGCGCTCTGAAAGGGTTTCTTTTTTTGTTCGAAACGCGAATCGTGTCCGTCGGCGTTTTGTGAACACCCAGTCCGGGAATTGGTAAGTCTGATTCCAAAATTATACTAACTGTGTATTATGATTTTTTTTTGTAGTTTGGTCAGATTATTAACATTGCCAGCGCGCATTCTATGATATCATATATATATATATATATATATATATATATATATATATATATATATATATATATATATATATATATATAATTTAATTCGTGTTATGATAGTACATATCGCATACGAGTATTTAATGGTGATATCTCACCGTATGAATTACGATTAGGGAGCACATTTGAGGTTGAATAATAAATTGTTAGTATCAAAGTTTCATATATAGGGTACGCGAAAATATGCAGGTTCTGGCGATTATTATTTAAAATAACAAATTTCTTTTTATTCTGCGAGTCATTCGCGTTGATTTAAAAGAGTATCTCAAGTTTTCTCTCGATCCTATCACTGGTTTTATTTAATTACAGTCACAAGACTCTATATACGATTATTCCTGACGTTTTTTAAATTTGGTGTAATTATGTTTATTTTTCTTATATTTTTTTATTAAACTCGTTTAAGAAATCATTGTCGGTTAATTTATTTTCTCAACCAGGAGAGCAGGAATACCTAACATATACACATAAGAGCTACACCTAAATTTTCTGCTCAACACACACCTCTAACTGACGTAACCCCATAACACAAGACCTCTCATTACCAACGACAACTGGTAGCAGCGGAGGCCGAAGCCAGCTCTTTCGGATATTTCTTACAGGAGCCGTCGACTCCTGTTTCCCACGGAATCGTGGGTGGCGACAGCCAGCTACGCTGCCTTCTCGGTCCATTAGGGACATTTTGACAGCAGAGTTTTTTAGGTTATCACAAGTGGTGATAGAATTTTTTTTTATTTATTTAGGATCATAGTGGAATCTATTGATTATTACAGTGGTGACAGCGATTCCTAGGTTATTACAGTGAAAATATCATAGGTATTGCACTGTCCATAGGAAATGTTTGCCGAAATAGGTGATATAGGGCTTCCCATTGGTGAACCTTCATTTTGAATATATATCTTATTGTCAAAAGTGAAATAATTCTGATTAATACATACATAAAATTAATTAAGTATATCTGATATTATTCCTGGATTAATATTTTTATCATCTAGTAATTTTCTTACAAGTATTAGACATTCTTTAGGAGGAATTTTAGGGAACATATTAGTGACATCAAACGAAATGAGTTTATAGTTATCTTGCAAGTTGATTGCTTTCAATTTTTTGATTATTTCTATTAAATTTCTAATTGAGTACTGAGATGCATATCTGTAACTATTGAGTATATTGTTAAGCCTCTTTGCTAATATATTATTAGGAGTATTAACATAAGAAATTACAGGTCTAATTAGGTTCGTTATTTCATGTAATTCAACGGTTCCATATACTTGTGGACAATGAGGATTCTTATGTATGATAGACCTCTTTTCGTAATCACTTAAAAGATAATTTGAATTATTAACAATATCCCTTACATTATAAGAAAACTTTCTTGTTGGGTCTGCTTTAAGAACTTTTACATCGCTAGATTCTATAAAGTTATATATTTTTGTATTATAATTTTCAGTTGTCAATATGACAGTTGTGTTCCCCTTATCAGATTTTTTAACTGTTAGGTTATTATCTTCCTTTTTGATTGCATCTAAAACTAATATGTTCACTAAAATTCCTCCTAAAGAATGTCTAATACTTGTAAGAAAATTACTAGAAGATAAAAATATTAATCCAGGAATAATATCAGATATACTTAATTTATTTGATGTATGCATTAATCAGAATTATATCACTTGTGACAATAAGATATATATTCAAAATGAAGGTTTACCAATGGGAAGCCCTATATCACCTAATTTAGCAAACATTTTTATGGACAGTTTAGAAAGAAAGATCTTTGAAAGTAATATTTCGAAAAATATTTATTTTCGTATAGATATGTAGATGACACATTAGCTTGTTTTATGGGCAGTGAACGACAATTAGATGTATTTTTCCGCCACATTAATAATTCACACCCAAAAATCAAATTTACATTAGGAATTGAAGAAAATAGCTCTATCAATTTTCCTGATTTAAAAATTGGAAGAGTTGATAATGTACTTGATTATTTAATTTACCGAAAACCAACACACACTGATGTGACAATCCCATATAGCTCCAATCATCCCATGTCACATAAACTAGCGGCATATAATTCAATGATACATAGAGCTTTTTCAGTTCCTATGAACAAATGTAATTTTGATAGAGAGATTAATACAATTAGACAAATAGCAACATCCATCGGTTATCCATTACATATGATAAATAAGCTAATTAATAAAAAAGAGGAAAAAGTGGCATTACAACTAATATTTTCTAAACAAACTGATAAAATAAAAACTTATAAAACCATCACATATGCAGGAAATATTTCTAATAACATTTCAAAGATATTATCTTTAGCAACGAATACAACAATTTCTTTTAAAACATAAAGTAACGTTAGTACAAAATTGTTAAATGTAAAAACAAAAATATCACCATTAAAGAAATCAGGTATATATAAACTCAAATGTCCAGAATGTAATGCTGTCTATTTGGATCAGACCCTCAGAAATGTTGAAATCCGATACAGTGAAAACTTGACGAGCATACAGATTAAAACAACCAGATAAATCCCACTACGCAAAACATTTACTTGACACCAATCATTCATGGACACCTAACACAGAACTAGATGTGCTGCATATTTGTGAAAAGAAACAATAACTGGATTTCCTTGAAGAATTGGAAATTAGAAGATATTTAAGAAACCAACAATATGAAGTTGTCAATGAATAAATAAATCTAGGGAGTTCTCCACTAATAAACTGTCTTCTTAAGTGATAATTGTAAATATCAGCAGATATAGCTTTCCTGGTTTTCTATATCATTGCACAGTTATATCGATCTTTATCGGAAAAATGATATCCAGGATATCACCATAGGGCTAATAATATCTAAGCTTCAATATTTGTAATATCACATCTTCTTTTTTCTATAAACATATATTAAGCCAATCACAAGTTAGGTTACTTCTTGGTCTAGCCAAAAATAACTACTAAACATCAGGTAGGCATCAAATGAAATGAAACTCCTGTCATTCTGACGATGATATTGATTTATCGAAACAATTGTCAATTTTTTAGAATATTGGGGAATAAGCTAGAAACGGCGAGTTTCATTTAAAACACTAATATGAGTAGATTCCACGGAGTAAGGGTCGAGACAGTTAAATTCATTTACAACAATGGTATGTCGACGGGTGTCAGCACCCCTTTATGAGCATAGCATAGTAAAAAACGCATAGATTATAAACTTTTTTTTTCTGAGGATTAAGAAAACGGAACATGCAGTTCAGTTGCCATGTACGCACCCTTATTGACTTGGATTCTGAATCCGAGGAATAAGCATTTATTTTATTAATTTTATTAAATCGAAAAAGGAAGAAAAACAGAAAATGCCTATTTAAAAAAAAGTGACGAATAGTTGTGTTTATTAAGTGCTGTACCGTAAAATATGTTTTAATCATCATTTACATTAAATAGAAAACAATTTAACGACGTGCATGAACTAATCAAAGATGGCATCATTCTTAAAGAGTACAATGCGCAAGAGCGTATTTCCAGTGAAGAATTTGATTCTCATATAATCTTCATGACTGGTGTCATGAAGAACTGGAAAACTTCGAACTAACTCTATTAACTTCTTTAATTTGAATACATAGAGCTGTGCACACGACCCACGACCAACGAAAACTGTGCAACACGCTCAAACCGGCCCAAGCGAACGTGAGCTGGATGTGTGCTCGGCGTGGGTTAGAATCAATTCGCGGTATCCTACTTTAAACCAATGTTCACAGAATAGCTCACGCGTGTAATGTCCGTGAGCTGTGCGTGTACTGTGTCCAATATGCGGCGGGCCAAATTCAGCACAACATTTCTCGAATTGATTAAATTATACAGTCTGTATAATACGAACTGTTGACATAGAAAATCTACGAGCAGACAACTTTTGGTGAGTAGGTCGACATCTACAACGTAATTGCGTCATAATTTCGGGAAAGTTTCGCATACATTCATTTATCATGACATTGGGATATCACGGCAATGATTGATGAAGTACTTTGATGAAATTATTTTCATGACTGTCTCCGATTCTTACTGGCGTAAATATTCGGGCTCATATTCGTTCCCCGTGAATAGGTATCACGAGGAAATCGTTAATATTCATTTTTCCGGAATGCAAATACATTTGGAGGTCATGCTACAGTGAAAATAATGGAAGAAAATTCCTTCTCACTAATAAACGAATTGCTTTAACTCGGAAAAAAAGTATTAAATTTCTCTTTTCTGTTAAAAGCGTTCGAACTTATGAAATCCATCTGCGAAGATGAGATTCATGCGATCTACTTCATGTAGTGAATAGGAACGCTATACAGGATGTCCAAAATATCGTTAGTTATAAGTTATACAGTGTGTATTAATTAAATTATCAAAATGAAACTAAAACAAGCATTCAATACAATATTTTATCCACAGTCGCATAAATTTCATCAAAAAAGAATTTGACATTTCACTCTGACAGCGGCTGTCTAAAGATCATTGAAACTTCGCATGAACTGAAAAGTGGAAAATATGGAGGATTTTTGTAAGAACGAGTTTATTACTGAAAAAACACTTGAGAAGGCACAAATAACAATTTTAGATTTATTTCCGTGGAAGTCAAAGGACGCCTACGAAAAAGAATTGCCGAGTTCGATTAATGGGAAAAGAAAAGTTGTGTTAAAAGAGCAATGGACGAAGAGGTACTACTAGCATATTTTAACAATTATACAAAACTTCAAACGTCATGGTAGATTAGATTAGATTTTAACGGGGTTACAGTGCACTGAAACCAAAGGTTTATTGTGCCCCCCTATCAGAGCTGTTCTCGCTACTACTACAGCTCGCTTTCCAGTTCCAAGGTTCAAATGAACTCTAGTATTTGAAACCGCTTCAACAAGGTTAGACCCTCACTCTCACAAGTTTCTTTTCCGAAGCATTTCTTGCGTTGGTTTGCAATGGCGAGGCATTCCAGAATTAGGTGATCCGGAGTTTCATCCTCCTCCCCACAGAATCTACACTCGTCAATCTCTGCTAGACCTATTCTCATTAAGTGCTTCCTAAGGCGGCAGTGTCCTGTAAGAAAGCCCGTGAGGAGATGTAGCTTATCTTTACTGAGGTCCAAATATTTTTTGGATCTACCAGTGTCAAAGTTCCCCAGGAACTTTTTGGAATGTTCCAACCCTGGAAGGCACCGCCATAGTGCTCCTCTTTCGGTTTCCTCTTTCTTTCGAAATTATTTCTTGTAGGAGCATTTTGCTACACCACAGAAAGGCTCCGGGCCAATAAAGGGTATTTGTGCTCCTTTCCTGGCAAGTGTATTAGCCTCTTCATTTCCTGTGATTCCCGAGTGGCCAGTAACTCAGACTAAACAGACCCTGTTATTCTTGCCTAATTCATCAAGTTTTCTTCGGCACTCCCATGCCAACTTTGAGTCAATATCATGGGAGCTCAATGCTTTGGTAGCTGCTTGACTATCAGAATGGATCGATATGTCACATTTCTGGTAGTTTATTTCTAGGTTCATTTCCACGCATCTTTCGATCGCAAGTATTTCTGCCTGAAAGACGCTCGGGAAGGAGCCTAACGATAATGAGTATCTGGTGCCAGGCCCAAATACTCTAGCGCCTGCTCCAATGGTGGTTTTTGAACCATCCGTATACCATCTAATGGTGTTTTCTTTGAGAGTTTGGGTGGTGTATTCCCTCTCCCAGTCTCTCATCGTATTTAGCATCATGGTGAAATTATTTTCGATGCTTACTTTCCTGATCATTTCGTCATTGGGAGGATTCGCTAATGAGATGTATCTTGTCAGAGAGGACCAAGCTCCCTGATTTATAATACTATTATTGCCTAAACATTCCTTAGATATTCTAAGAATTGCCTCTTGGGCAGATTTTTCTATCACCAGATGTAGAGGTGTGAGATCTGGAATGATCTCAAGTGCCCTAGTTGGACACGTTCTCATAACTCCAGTGATGCACACACAGATAAGCCTTTGAACTTTGTCGGGGGTCTTTCTCGTGCTGTACTGACTTGCTTTTGTGTGCCAAATTATTGCCCCATACGTAATTGCTGGTCTCAAAACTATGGCGTACATCCATCGCAGTATTTTTGGGTTACAGCCCCACCTCTTACCAACTAGATTTCTGCACGCCATCAAAGCTCTTATTGCTTTACTAGCAGTTCTTCCAACATGCTTATTCCACAGAAGCTTACTGTCTAAGGTTATCCCTAGATATTTAACCTCTGATTTCCATTCTATGATTTCCCCGTTTAAGGATATGGGTTTCATGGCTGAAAGTGTTCTTTTTCGGTTAAATGGAAATACTATGGTCTTGCTTGGGCTAATGTTTAGCCCCACTGACAAGCACCATTGCTCAATGATTCTGAGGCCCTTTTGTAATAAATCACACAAGGTGCTCTCGAACTTGCCTCTGACTATTAAAACTATGTCATCGGCGTAGCCCATACATTCCAAGCCAAGCTCCGTCAGCCTGTAGAGCAACTCATCTACTACGAGGCTCCATAGGAGGGGAGATATCACTCCCCCTTGAGGTGTTCCCCGAGTGGCTCTAACTGAGGTGGTTTGATTCTCCACCTGTGTCTCAGCTATCCTCGTTATCAACAACTCATACATCCATTCTACAATGATCTCATTCACTCCTCGCCTTTTTAGTGCTTCTTTAACAGACAGATGAGTTGTGTTGGCAAAGGCCCCTGATATATCCAGGAATGCGCACATTGCGATTTCTTCGTTACTTAAAGTTCTCTGGATGACTTCGGTCAGCTGATACAGAGCCGTCTCAGTTGATCGACCTGCTCTGTAGGCATTCATGAAGTGGTATATTCGCCAAATTTTCTGTTATTATGTAGTTATCCACTACTTTCTCCATCGATTTCAGTTGAAACGATGTTAGACAGATGGGTCTAAAAGATTGGGGACCAGTCCCTCTTTTTCCCTTTCTTTTGGTATGAAGTTTATCCTTGCCCTTCTCCATTTTCTAGGTATTAGACCCACTGCTAGACTGCTTCTTGTAATCTTCAGCAGGTGAAGAAGAATCTTCTCTATCCCTTGCTGTAGGAATGCTGGAAATATTGCCCATTCCAACCGTTGTCTGGTAAATATTTTCTCAGCAATGTCCCAATCTTCCTTGCGGGATTTTTTGGTGTAGTTCATTGCCATTTCGGTGCTTGTTGCTGGTTCACTACCTGGGAAGTGGGTTTTAAGAAGAATAATCGATCGTTCCTCTTCACCTTCCGTGTATGATCCGTCTGGCCTTTTCAACGAGATTGTGGGGTTCGTTCCCCCATTTGCCATGACCTTTTGTAGTCTGGCCGCTGTGTGAGTGGAAGTGATCTTTTCGCAAAAAGGATTGAAAATTAAGCCTTTTGACCTTCCAAATCTCTTTATTGTTGTGAGTAAGCTTCTCAGTGTACCTCTGATAATTGCCGTCACGTTTGGCTCTATTAAAGAGCCGACGGACCTCTTTTCTGAGGTTTGACAGGTTCTCATTCCACCATGGAGCATCCTTTTCTGAACGAATTTTTGAGAGTGGGCAACTGGAATGAAAAGCTTCCATTATTGCCTCACTGATCTGTTCGACTCTTTGTTCCAGGTCGTAGTGCGGGTGATTTAACCCATTCACTTCGACTGTTCCAAATAGTCCTGCAGATGGGTATTGTAAATAGACCAATCAGTATTTCTAGGATTTCGGATTGTAGGAATCGAGGTAGTATTTCCCTCTATTCTAAATTCGATGATCCTATGGTCGAAAAGTGATGGCTCGCTCATCACCCTCCAATCTTTTACATTTTTCCTAGCAGCAGCATTAACAATTGTTACGTCGAGGATCTCTTCCCTTGCTCTCGTGACAAAAGTGGGGGTTGTCCCCACGTTTAAGGTCTCAAGATTATTTGCTAAGAGATATTCTAATAAACCTCACCTTTTGCGTTGTTGTTAGTGCTGCCCCACGCAGTATTGCGTTGGCATCACAACCGATTATAATTGGCAGCCGTCTGCTATCGCAGTGTCTCACTAGCTCTTGTACCTATACTGGCGGTGTCATCGGCCCGTCTCCAGCGAAGTAGGCAGAGGCAATGACGATGTCTCGGTCGATACTCCCAATATTGAGGTGAACCATGATTGGAACAAGGTCCGTGACACGTATTCTGAAACACAAATATATTTTATGTTATTTATTATGATTACACAAGCACGCGGAAATACTTGCCTTCATTCATAAATCAATTTAGAATCCTTACATGCCAAACCTTTGATTTGGCCTTCTTTGTTGATCCATGGTTCTTGGATCAGTACAATATCTAGTTGTAGTCTAGCGAACAACCTTGCAATCACGGCTGAAGCTCCGTTCGCGTGATGCAGGTTAATCTGAGCTACATTCGTGATCGTGAAGGTGAATTATTATGGATGAGAGAGGCCGAGTTACTCAGCCTCTATTCATCTCCCTCCTTCCTCTCTCCCTGACCCTCCTCGACCACCATGGCAGTATCTCCCTCGGTAATCGATTAGGTTTCTTGATCTCGAGTCAGACTCTCGACCCCCAGGCTGCTCTGCCCAGCTTCCCGGGATACAGAGGCAGTCTCCGCATTCCCAGTCATCTAAGCAGTGCCGGGGGAGATCTCGGGCTGGCCCCAGCTCAAGCTTTCGCCTTGTTCCCCCTTTCCAGAGGTTCCGGATGTGTAGGGTATCTCCTCCTGCCTTCAGAGCCTCCTCAGATTGGTGATCGATCCCAATCGTGAGGATAGTTCCCTGTCCCTCTTTTCTAGAGTTTAGGATCTTCCAAGCCTCAGTACTGAGGTTGGAGTTCTGAACCTCGACAAGTTAGAGGATCTTCTCCAGTTTCATGTCTTGGCTTCTTGGGAAGAACACCGTTATGGTGACCGGCTTTGGGATGTCATCTCCACGTCGAGCCACCAATTAGGGTTGTTCCCAAGCGTTTAATTTCGGCGCTGACCTCATGGTCCGAGCAGTAGATCCAAGACCCCCCCATCCCACCGGCCCGCGAGACTTGACCACAGACAGCCAGGAGATATTGGTATAACAGGTGATTTCGAGGTAAGCTCGAAATTTCACCCGGCATCGTAACCCTGTGTGCAATCCCTTAGCCACGATACTACAGCTGGGACAGGTAAAGTTGGTCCGCGGCAGGGTATTCGAGGGCTGCCAGTTGAGTTTTTAGACACACGAGCCTCAGGTATTTCCCCGCAGACCTCCTCCTCATATAAAATCATTTCAGATGCCCTTCTCCTATCCGCCACCTGGAGACGCGCCGGGTTGGTACTTCACCCCCTGCACATCAATAAATACCCCGACGAACAGCGACGAATTACGTACATATCTAGTGATGTGGACCCGGAACGTCATGGTAGATAGACTGTCAAAATATTTTGTGATGAATGAACCATACCGAAGAAACTTTTTGAAGTTCATTTCCGGCTATGGTTGAAGTTATTATACAGGTTTATTAATTACTAATTGCAAATAATTTCACAGTAGAATCTTAACATCGAACGATGAAGATTTAACTCAAAACACCTGAAAAGTGGTAGCTGCTTACTGAATTACAGGGTGTTTTTGTGCTCAGTACATTAAAACTGTTTTACGCATCCATTTCATATTCGGCAGAAAGTGTAGACAATGTACACTCTACTAAATTATGTTAAACAAACGTTTCTGGTACTACCAGAAGCGTAAGACAGGGGCGAGTAACTGGTTAATCGTTCACAAATTTTACGCCACTGGTGAAATAGAAATGTTAGTACAATTTTTCGATTGTCCTGTACTTTCTACATAAATAATTTACTCTTTCCTCAAAATGATAAGGTCAATATTTTTCGAGATATATTAAATTAAACATAGGGCTGCACAATTTTTATGTGTAACGTGGATAGCATTTAATACGCATATCAAACTTTAATCCATAATAACAATAAAGATATAAAAATTCATTGACAAAACTAAAATAGATGTTCCAACTTTAAAGTAATATTAAAATTATTTTAAATTAAATAAACTAATCTCTATTTTTAATTACAATCAGATAAGTAGCATTTGATGAATATTTTTTCAATATAATTTCTTTTGTGTAGTTGGTTCTGGTCTGAATTAGTTGTTTCGATTTAGTTGTTGCTAATGTCATTTAAAATTGTGATTGTTGTAAAATGTGAAGTCGGTTAAGTGAAATTGCCTCGACACAACAATTTTACTAATCTTGTAAAGCGAGACATGTTTTGTGTTTATGTAAACGATTTTTTTTGCATAATGGCTTTTGTGCACCATTGTTGTACACAGTTTTGGTTGATGTTGTTTGTTTTGTAACTTTTTATTTTGTGGCATTAACAGTTTCGTCACTTTACATTTGATTTAGTTGGAGTTCGGTTGCTTAATATACCCTGGCTTTGTTAACTAGTTGGCTGAGACTTGGATTGTCTGTAAGTACATACCTTTTTAGTTTCATTGATGCTGTACCCTGTATGTGTGACTTAATTTCTCGTTCTTTGTCGGTAAAATTGGAATTTCTGCTTAGCTCATTGCATAGTATTCGACGATAGATTCTCCCGGTGTCTGAAGTTGAATATTTCAAACTCTGTGTTTGTTTTGGGGGTAATTTTAGGGTCTGATAAAGATAAAAATATGCCGAAAATTTCATCAGCCATACAATGTAGAAGCATGATGGCCTCTTTTCTTTGATCGTTTGTAATCCCTGCACTATCACAAAATTATCAAGTCGTGTCAACCATTTTCTTATCCAATGCCAACATTTCCTTCACGTGAGAAATAGTTGTAATGCCACTTTTTCCTCTTTTTTATTAATTAATTTATCTATCATATGTAATGGATAACCATTGGATGTTCTATTTGTTCAATTGTATCAATTTTTCTATCAATTTACATTTGTTCATAGGAACTGAAAATGCTTTATGTATCATTGAATAATATGCTGCTAATTTATGTGACATCGGATGAATGTGTAAATTGTATAATCAAGTACATTATCAACTCTTTCAATTTTTAAATCAAGAAAATTGATAGAATTATTTTCTTCAACTTATAATTTTGATTTAATTTTGGGTGTAAATTGTTAATATGGTTGAAACATATATCTATTGTCAAAAAAGTTATTTAATAATGTAGGAGAAATTGTTAATAATTCAAATTATATTTTAAGTGATTATGAAAGAGATACATCGTAAATAAAAATCCTCAGTTTCCACAATGGGAACCGTTTTATTACATAAAATATCTAAACCAATTCCACCTGTACATTTTTATCTTAAATTCTCCTAATAATATAATAGCAAAAAAACTTAACAACATTTTTAATAATTACCGATATATATATAAATATATATATATATATATATGTATATATATATATATATCTTAATAATCAATTAAAAATTCAATAGAACTTATCAGAAAATGAAAAACATTCAACTTACAAGATAAATTTAAACTTATTCCATTTGATGTTCCATATATCCACTAAAATAACCCCTAAAGAATGTGTAACACTTGTGAGAAAGTTACTAGAAGATGAAAATATTAATCCAGGAATAATATCAGATATACTTAATGTATTTGAAGTATATATTAATCATAATTATTTCACTTTTGATAATAAGACATACATTCAAAATGAAGGTTTACCAATGGGAAACTCTATACCACCAATTTTGGCAAACATTTTTATGTATTTACAGTTCAGTTAGAGAATTATTTCAAAAAATATCTTATTTTGGTATAGTTATGTAGATGACATAGTAGCTTGTTTTATAGGTAGTGAACGGCAATTAACTGTTTTTTTCAACCGTATCAATAATTTACACCCAAAAATTAAATTTACATTAGAAGTTCAAGAAAATGAATCAATCAACTCTCTTGATTAAAAAATTAATAATGTACTTGATTATTCAATTTACAGAAAACCAACACACACAAACTGATGTAACTATTCCAATCATCCCATGTCACATGAATTAGCAGCATATAATTCAATTATACATAGAGCATTTTAAGTTCCTATGAACAAATGTTATTTTGACGAAGAAATTAATACAATTAAACAAATAGCAACGTCCAACGGTTATCCATTACACATGATAAATAAATAAATTAATAAAAAAGAGGAGAAGGAGCATTGCAACTAATATTTTCTAAACAAACTAAAAATTTATAAAAACCATAAATATACAGGTTATATTTCTTATAACATTTCAAAGATAGTATCTTTAGCAACAAATAAAACAATTTCTTTTAAAACAGAAAGTACTGTGAGTTCAAAATTGTTAAATGTAAAAACAAAAATATCTCCATTCAAAAAGTCTGGTATATATAAACTTAAATGTCCAGAATGTAATGCTGTGACCTGGCTGGCCAAAAAAATAGGCCTCCACGTCCTATCCACCTATCAGGGTGAGCATTATCTAAAAATTCTCTAACTTGTCTGGAGAAATGCGCCGGATACCAATCGTGCTGAAACAACATAGACCTACGAGTTGCTAGTAATATATATTCTAGAAGAAGTGGTAATTCATCCCTTAAAAAATTAAGGTAGCGTACCCCGTTAATTGCGTTGTCAAAAATAAAAGATACAATTATCTGACCATCTACAATACCCCACCATACATTCACCGACCATCGCCCCTGATACTGAACTTCTTCCATCCAGCGTAGATTATTCTGGGACCAATAGTGCATATTATGCCAGTTAACCGTACCATCACTACTAAATGTAGCTTCGTCTGACCACAAAATACGTGACAGTAATTGAGGGTCGTCATATACCATATGTAGTAACCAGTTGCAATAAAATCCAACCTCCTGTCGTAATCACGATCATCAATTGTTGATGCAGTACTATATGATATGGATGAAATCTAGAAGAAATATAATGTCCTATTAAATATTTTTCCGGAATGATAAATAAATTATTATGTTAACATATAACCATGCTCACAAATAATATTATGCGGGTATATTTTGTTTAAGAAATATATCTTTTTACCTTTACATTTCTACATTTACCTGTGTCCTGGCATAATACGTTGAACGGTGGTTCTGCTTATTCCCAAGTCTACTTATTGCTCTAATACTTAAATGCGGATTAAATTCCACATATGCCAAAACATTTATTGTGTTTTCCTCTGAACGACCTCTGCCGCGTATTCTAAATACAGGAAGATTTATATTTCCAGTCGTTCTTAAACGGTGTATGAGTCGACGAAAAAATCTGCTACCGGGATGACGTCTTTGGGGATATTGTATTGCATATACCCTAGCCGCAACAGTTGCATTTCTCATACATTCAAAGTAAATGCCTATCATATAAAATGCTTCTTCGTTTGTAAGAATCATCTTAGATATAACTTTTAGGTGAATTTTATATCGAATTTAATGCACACAAATCACAATGACACGTAAATGAACAAATTACTATGTTTATTAATTTGTTTTGTTTTTTTCATGGCCCACTAGTTGCTTTTATACATTTCCATTTTAACTTCCATAACGCAGTTTCCCGGTGACAGCATAAGAAATATTGACATAATGAGTGGAACTACTATTAATAGAACAAGGGAAGACAATTTTGAAGAGTCAAAAAATGTTAAAATCCGTTCAGTCAAACCGGAGTAATTTATGTTTGAAGGAAAATGCTTAATATTTACACATTTCTTAGGATATCTCGTAATACGAAAAAGATATCGACATGCGGTTTTTGCTATTTTGTTGCTAATTTGGTCTTCTTTTATATACCTTAATTGATACTGCATGTTTACATTCAACATTTTTCAAGGATAGCTAGATTTGAAAAAATAAATAAATAGCGCCCAAATTATAACTCTTACATTGGTAGAAAGGAGCTCTCTTCAAAAAGACTGAGTTTGCATAGATAGGTTAAGTAGAACTGGAATTACAGCCGTTTTTTCATAATAAAGTTCCTGCTTCCCCCCACCTCATATTTGAAGAGATAGACTAAAACTTGTTAAATCAAATATACGCTGAATTTCTTGAAGAATACGATGATCATAGTTTGAATGCATCTTAATTAGGGAAAATTTGTAAATTATTCATTTTATAATTTTTGGTATTTAATTACGCCCTCTGGCGGTGGACCTACTACTCTGTCAATAATTTCCAGGTTTTTCTCGATGTCACTTTTGTTATAAATCTTTTTCCGAAGCTGTACTATAAACGGTTCCCGAGATATGGCCGAGAGCCATTCTTATTGGGACACCCGGTAAATTTCTTATGGGACACATTCACTCAAGCAATTCGAATTCTCATAGCTCCTTTTCCAATGGATGGATATTGATCGTTTTACTCTCAGAACACTCAGTGGGTCAAGCTCTTTCTTTTGAGCTATTAACTGCTCAAAAGCGTTGAGTTTGAGGAAAGTTATGCGTGCACAATCAACTTTACATTCAATTTTTTCAAGGTTTTCCTTCACTCAAACCTCTATAACTAATTTCCCAACGCTCTCTCACTTGACTCACCCCATACATCAAGTGGAAAAAGTTCTTCCCAACGCTCTCTTACTTGACTTACCCATGAATCAAATGGAAAAAGTTCTCCCCAACGCTCTCTTACTTGGCTTACCCCATAAATCAAGTGGAAAAAGTTTTATCTAGAGCCCTCTTACTTGACTTATCCCATAAATCAAGTAGAAAAAGCTCTATCCAACGCCCTCTTACTTGATTTACCCCATGAATAAAGTACAAAAAGTTCTACCCAACGCTCTCTTACTTGACTCACCCCATAAATCAAGTAGAAAACGTTCTTCCCAACGCTCTCTTACTTGACTTACCTTCTAATCAACGTAGGCAGTTGACACAAGTATAAGAACACTTAGTGGATCAAGCCCTTTCTTTTGAGCTATTAGCTGTTTAAATTCGTTGAGTTTAAGGAATGTTATGTATGCACAATCAACTTTACTTTCAATTTTTTTCAAATACTGCGTCCGACGCACAACTAATATTTTCTGGAAGGAAGTACTGTAAAATAATTTTATATAATAATCACACCCTCCAGAGACAAGTGTTGTCTCTGCACCCTCTCATACATAATCCTCTAGTATATATTAAGTCAATCACAAGGTAGGTCACTTCTTGGTCTAGCCAAAAATAATTATTAACCATCAGGAGTTGTAACTTCTGTCATTCTGACGATGATATTTAATATCGAAACAATTGTCAAATTTCTTAGAATTTTTAATATTTTGTAAATATATTGTGGAATTATCTAGAAACAGTTATTTTCATTTAAAACACAAGTAATATGTTCAAACATATATATGTATTGTACTTAAAATTGTAGTTATTCAAACGATGTTGAGTACAACGATTTTTTCTGTTTGGATTGAGTTGTTCTTGTGTTTTATGTTAGTTGGAAACTTGCCTAGTTTCTACCTATTCAGTTGTTTTGTTCAACTGTAATGGAAAATCAGTTTGCAGTGGTTCATTAAAATATACTTGGTAAGTTTGTCCACTTATTTGACAGAGGTATCTGTATCAATAATACATCGATGCCCCTTATTATTTACCGATAGTTGGTAGAGTTGAAATTTTATTTATTGTTAGGTTACAATAGTGCTCCTATTCAGAATCATTTTCTTTTGTGTAGATTGCTCTGAAATACTGTTTGATTTGATTGTTGTTGTTACTTGTTGATGGGTTGTTGTTATACTGATTATTTTGATGTGGTTTTTCTAAACGAACTTTTGCAAAATGGTCTTCTTTCTACAGTGGAAGTGGATTGCTGTGCAATGCTTCCTGTCATTTTTGTGCCAGCCGTTTCCGCAACTTTTGCATAATTGCTTTTATTGTTTATACTTTTGTTAGATGTTGTTGTTTCTTCCGTAACTTTTTATTATCTTGACATTAACAGTTTCGGTACCTTCCATTTGCTTCAGTTGGACTTCGGTTTCTTAATAGACCTTGCCTTGGATAACAAGTTGACTGAGCCTTGGATTGTCTGTAAGTACATACCTCTTTAGTTTCATTGATGCTGTACCCTGTATGATTTGTAACTAAATTCCTCTTTCTTGGTCTGTAAAATTGCAGATTGTGATTAGATTTAATAATTTGGCATATTATTCGTCGATGGATTCTCCTGGTGACTGTTTTGGTTGTCCGAAGTTGAATATTTCAAACTCTGTGTTGGTTTTGAGGGTGAAATATTCATGGAGTTTCAATTTCGCTTCATCGTATTTGGTAATTGGAACTCTTGTGATTGAATAAATGGATACTGTAGGATCTGGTAAGGATAAAAATTTCCTCAGCCATACAATGGACATGCATGGCCTCTAGCCTGTGATCGTTTGTCTGCTTCTATCAGATAATTATCCAATCGTTTTAACCATTTTTCTCATCAAATACCAATATTTTCTTCATGTGGGTTAAATATTTTGATGTTGTTAAGGTTATCCATGTTCCTATTGTTGGTACTTTTGACGTTGCTTCTTCCAAAATTTAATATCTAGATCAGTGTTGTGTTGGGCTGTTGTTGTTAATATTAACTTTCTAAAAACGTATTATTATCTTGTTTCCTGCCAATAAACTTGTTCTTCTTGTTTATTATTTTTACCTATATAATTTTTAAAGATTTATGACTAACTTAAATACTATAGGTTGTAAAATACTAATAAATATTTAATTGTCTCCCACACCCTATATTTTCCGGTAAACTTTCTGTTATATATCGTGAATTACTGAGAGGAAAGGTTTCCAATTAACGACGATATAGAAATTTTTATATAAGTGACCTTTTATGATTTAATATATCATAAAATTTTATTATACTATTAAAGCTATTCGTTGTTTTTGAGGTCCGAAAATTACGATTTTTCGTTCGGAAAATATTAAGTTTGTTTCAATATTCCGTAAAACAAATTCCATACAGGGTTTTTATCTCATATTAATTAAAATTTAATCAAAATCACGCAGATATATTATCACTGTAACAAATGGTATCACAATTGAGGAAATCTGATTGCGATTAGAAAAATTTAATCTACTGATCGGAAGTTTGATCTGATATTAGTTTTCAGTTACTTATTCTTGGATTAGTTGATCCATTATTACGGTTCGACCTGCTCGTTTTCAAACAAGTGATGTTGAAGAAAACTACCAGCATGTCTGAGGTAATTATCTCCCAGTATACAATTTATTTCAAATATTGATAATTTCAAAATTATTGTACCAGAATTCGAGAATGTTTGTTTCAAACTTCGATTCATAATAACAAACCGTTAAAATAGGGTATCAATTTAGAAATCAAATAGATAGCTACGAATATTATTAGTATCTGTTATACGCATATATGAGTTGATTCGATCTTTCAAATAACTTATGTAGGTGAAATTACATTTCTTTCTTCAATTTTACAGAATAATCCCGTTAAGGAAACCGCTTCTGAAGTAGAGGTATGTTATTTTGAAACTTTTCTATTAATTTTTAAAGGGAACGGAAATTAAAAAAAATTGCCGTGGCCTACACAGGGACCACTCGCAATGTAGTACATCTATGCAAAATAATTTGAAATCAAAATACTGAATAGGGGCAGTTTTAGGTTACAACTGCGTGAGCTGTGGTAAATAGCATAACAAACATTAACATAAAACAAAACCAGTACAAACCAATAAAATTTTGGAGGCAAACTTACTATAAAAAATGCATTGTGGAAAGCACAATACATGCCAAGTTTTTGACAGTCATGTCATACACTATTGAAGTAATTTAACTAAATCTTCATAAGATTTTGAATTTGGTAAATCTAGAGTTTTGAGGTTGGTGCTAGGAACTGGTATATTCTTGCACCAATACAGTTGATAAGGACTTGTTTTTTCTCTAAAGAGCCTTTCATCTTCTTCAGCTCAAAGTAATTCTAAAGTCATTGCATATATATTGTAAATCTTTCGATATATTCATAGAATTGATCTATTTGAACATTTATTGTGGAAGGAGTTGTATCGTTTATTTACGATAAAAAGACGATGACGTTGCAAAACAAAATATTGTGATGTTGCCAAGCTGTAGTTTTTTCCTTCACTTAACGAAAACTAGAAAAGACAATCTGAAATTAGATTGACAGTTTTTCTTTTTCATTGTTCCGTGCCTCGTAGGGCGTGGGTCAAAAATATTTATTTAAAAATAAAGTTCTTGTATGATAGGCTTGATTAACTTAATATAAATATTTATTAATGGAAAACTATGAATAAGATACAAGAAACAGTAACCAATCATTCTATATTCGAATTACCATTTAATTATTTTACATAGAAGAGGGTTAAATTACAAACTGTAGGTCCTTATACCTCATTCCATGCTCTATAGAACCATCTTCAAGAGTACTGCAAGGGTTTACGCAAAAAGGAATCAATACAAGCTGTAATTATCTTCATGAAAATTTAAATATTGTTTCTTTATACAATATCTATTATATTTATCATAATAAAAATATAATGGAAAAGAAAAATATAGATACACACAATGAAATTTTGAGATATAAAAATAAATAATCTCCCATTTTATCAGTATTATTTATGTAGAGATACGGTGGTCGTTGTTTCTATTTGTGTATTATAAAATAACTGTATCTAATTAATTTAATAATAAAATCAACTGTCTCGACCCTTACTTCGTGGAATATGCTCATATTAGTGTTTTTAAATGAAACTCAAGGTCTCTAGTTAATTCCACAATATAATACAAGTTATTGAAAATTCTAAAAAATTGACAATTGTTTCGATAAATCAATATCATCATCAGAATGACAGAAGTTACATTTCATTTTATGCCTACCTGATGTTTAGTAGTTATTTTTGGCTAGACCAAGAAGTAACCTAACTTGTGATTGGCTTAATATATGTTTATAGAAAAAAGAAGAAGATGTGATATTACAAATATTGAAGCTTATATTTTATTAGCCCTATGGTGATATCCTGGATATCATTTTTACAATTGAGATCAGTATAACTGTGCTATGATATAGAAAACCAGGAAAACTATATCTGCTGATCTTTACAATTATCACTTAAGAAGACCGTTTATTAGTGGAGAATTCCCTAGATTTAACTGTTCATTGACAACTTCACATTGTGGGTTTCTTAAATGTCTACGCAAAACATCTACTTGACACCAATCATTCATTGACACCTAACACAGAACTAGGAGTACTGCATATTTGTGAAAAGAAACAAGAACTGGATTTCCTTGAAGAACTGGAAATTAGAAAACATTTAAGAAACCCACAATGTGAAGTTGTCAATGAACAGTTAAATCTAGGGAATTCTCCACTAATAAACTGTCTTCTTAAGTGATAATTGTAAAGATCAGCAGATATAGTTTTCCTGGTTTTCTATATCATTGCACAGTTATACTGATCTTAATTGGAAAAATGATATCCAGGATATCACCATAGGGCTAATAATATCTAAGCTTCAATATTTGTAATATCACATCTGCTTCTTTTTTCTATAAACATATATTGAGCCAATCACAAGTTAGGTTACTTCTTAATCTAGCCAAAAATAACTACTAAACATCAGGTAGGCATAAAATGAAATGTAACTTCTGTCATTCTGACGATGATATTGATTTATCGAAACAATTGTCAATTTTTTAGAATTTTCAATAACTTGTATTATATTGTGGAATTAACTAGAGACCTTGAGTTTCATTTAAAAACACTAATTCAATAATAGTTATTAGTGATTTTGAAAAGGTGGAAATAAAGTAAATTGGATAGAAATATACAAAAAATAAAACACATGATTTCCACTACTCCACTACAAAATCATCACTATCTTCATCGTCACTACTTCTCTATCCCACCCATCTTGTATAATTTTTCCAGTGTGCTCTACTATCTTTGACCAAATATCAGGAGTCACTTTTTCCATACACCTATTGCTTGTTCCGTTGAAAAACCATCAGTTCCCACATGATCTCTATAAAAAAGTTTAACTATGCCCCAAATATGTTCAATTGGGTTGAACATACAGTGGTAAGGGGGAAGTCGAAGCACTTTGTGGCCATATTTTTCAGATAATATGTCAGCTTCATATACTCTTGGTGGTTTATTCCTACAAATATGCATATATTTAAACAAAATAAGTTATCCACGTATTACCATAATATATTGAAAAATGTTTATATCAACTTACCGTTGTACTAAATTCAGTAATTGGGTTTTGAGGAAAGTATTTTCAGAATAAATATAATTCTGTATCAACCAGTTCTGTATATCAGCCTTTTTGGTAGCTGTTGTTGGTACTTTATTAATCACTGTACTGTGACAACTTGCATTATCCATTACAATTGTGGCAGGTTCTTCCAAGTTCACTAAAAGCTGGTATTCAAACCAATACAAAAAATTTTCTCAGTTCATTTCACCGTGGTAATCACCATCTTGTTTTTTGGAAGAAAAAACCGGCCCTGCTCCAGGAATAAGTACAGAAGAGGAAGCAGCATGCAATACTATATACCTACAATAAGGAAATAACAAATTACTACTAGGTTTCCTAGATAGACTGCATAGCTCAAAACAACTATTAAGAATTATATAGATTTAAATAAAATAGTGTGATTAGTAAATATTTGAAACGGTCTTATAATGACAGGTATGTAAGTACATCATAAATTAATTGCTAAATTTTATTATTCAATTACCTTGGACCTCCAATTTTGGTTTTTTTCACGCTTCTATGATTAGAATCTTGTCAAGAACGTCCAACAGTACCGTCTTTAAATATCCAGGTTCCATCCAAAAACACAAATTGATATAAACCTTCCCTTTTTATCTTGACATATTCATGTAGAAAATGTACACGTTTTAATGCAATATGTGGCAACTCCATTAAACCACAACGAGGATCATCTTTTTGGTATTTGAATCCAATATTTTTCACTATCTTCCAGAGTGATGTTGAACAACCATTAAATAGTTCACGCTCCTGGAGTTTGTCTCTTAAGGTTTTCAAGGTTATGTGTTCCTCTGAAAAAATATTGTCTTAGTTAATTGTGAATAAAATAAAACAGTAAATTCAATATACTCACTGTTTCTATACATTTCGTATATAACATTTCGGAAAGCATTTTGATCAAAGTTATCAATTTCAACAGTAGGTTTTATGCGCTGTCTGTTTTTAGGTGGGCTTTTAGGCTGTTCACCTCTATTATGCTTCGCGGCAATACGGTTAACAGTGGTAACGCTAAGCTGTAAATCTTCTGCAACTCTCTACAATATAATTACTTCAATTTATGAGAGAATAATATATAATCAAGTTCAATTAACCGAACCTAAGATTAAAAACATTTCATCATTTACATTTAAATATGTAACAATAATATTAATAATGATGAATACAAATAGCGAATACTATTACTTACGTCTCTTACAGCAGTAAGCGTGAGAAGCCGGCTCCCATTTCGCCATTCTCGTTCAAAATAGCTCAACAAAGATGTTACCATCTCTTGACATATTCTGTTCAGCTGCTTCGGCATTTTATTAACCACACACTGCCTACCTAAATAACTAGTTATGAAAATAACGGTTTTTTTAATCTTAAAGAAGCAATGATACATTAGAATTTGAATTACTTAATCTTTGAGTGGAATATAGAAAGTTTTCTTCTTCTACAACTAAACTCATAGCTTTTTCTAAGCTGTTAGGTGATCTTAAACGTATGATACAGGTATTGGTACGATATACATATTGGTACAGGTAATCCACGGACAAAAGTTTTTAAGGATAAATTGTCATAATTCTTAAGATGTAGGCATTTTTCATTTATGTCTAAGTCAAAAGAATTTAATTTGAAAATAATGAGGCTCCTAGAATTTTGGCATCGCATACCAAAGTTATGAGGACTTTCATTTTTTAAAGGTTTTAAATTAATAAGATCTTGTACTGAACAGTCAATGTTTCTTTGGTCTCCAAAACATAAATTTAAAGCTTGTTTAATTTCATCCCACGTTTTTAATTCTGTGCGGGAACCTATTAATATTTGAGCTCTACCTATTAATCTACCTATGATGGCTCTAAGTAAAAATGTATTTAAAGAAGCATCTGTGTTACTAGCGAACGCAGAAATAAAACTTTCACAATTACCTATAAAAATATTAAGTGTATGAGGGTTTCCATCAAAATTTGGAATTGAGTCTAAATATAATCTAAGTAGTTTGTACCTGATGAAGTCATTTCTAAGTCCAAATTTTCTAAATTATTTTCAGTTATATTATTTTCAAAATTATTGTTTTCACTTTCTTGTAAATTTAAAGTATTTTCAAGTAATAAGTATACTTATATTCTCTAGTTCAGATTCACTCATCAAATTATATTAATTATTATATATATATATAACAAAGAAGATGTAGGAATATCGCGTGATATGTTAACAACAACAACAAAGAGAATCATGGGTAATTCACGCAAAGTAAAGGGCTACTGAAATAGAGTGGTAACCGTGGACATACATGTTTCTGGCTCATTTTGCCTCATCAGCACGGCATAACCAAATAATGATGTGAAATTTGGGAGCAAAGATGTTAATCGAAACATGGGAAAACACAAAATAACGGATTTCAGCAGGGAAACCAAACGCTCATTTGTGTCTTCAATTGGAAGATCCCGAGTTTTCAGGACATATATGCTATATGCGCCTCCGTGTCGATGTTGGTTGATGTCCTGAAAACTCGGGATCTTCCAATTGAAGACACAAATGAGCGTTTGGTTTCCCTGCTGAAATCCGTTATTTTGTGTTTTCCCATGTTTCGATTAACATCTTTGCTCCCAAATTTCACATCATTATTTGGTTATGCCGTGCTGATGAGGCAAAATGAGCCAGAAACAGGCATGTCCACGGTTACCACTCTATTTCAGTAGCCCTTTACTTTGCGTGAATTACCCATGATTCTCTTTGTTGTTGTTGTTGTTAACATATCACGCGATATTCCTACATCTTCTTTGTTATTTACTATGGGTCGGAAGGTTCATGGCGGGGGGCTATATGCGCCTCCGTGTCGATGTTGGTTGATGTCCTGAAAACTCGGGATCTTCCAATTGAAGACACAAATGAGCGTTTGGTTTCCCTGCTGAAATCCGTTATTTTGTGTTTTCCCATGTTTCGATTAACATCTTTGCTCCCAAATTTCACATCATTATTTGGTTATGCCGTGCTGATGAGGCAAAATGAGCCAGAAACATGCATGTCCACGGTTACCACTCTATTTCAGTAGCCTTTTAGTTTGCGTGAATTACCCATGATTCTCTTTGTTGTCGTTATATATATATATATATATATATATATATATATATATATATATATATATATATATATATATATATATATATATATATATATATCTATATCTATATATATACTACTAAAGAAATGGTTATGGAACGGTGCTAGTTTTTTTTTCTTGGTTTTGACACTCGTCATTCGACCAGTCACAACAGGAACAAACTATTAATGTATAAAAAAAATATTCACCTCACTCACACCTATCCACACCTAAGAGAAGACAAAAACACCTACCTAAAAAAAATACAATAAGGATATACAGGGTCACTCGCTTCCTGTCTAGGGGCCCATCAAGTCACTATAATTTATCACAAACAAAACGAGGCCACGGAAAGGTAGGAATAACTACGATTGGGATAAACAGAGGTGAACAAATCTGGTTCAAACATTCACAAGAATACCTTTGATTCGTATATGAATTTTATCAGAACCTTATATACTTCCATTTTGTTTAAAACTTCTTAACCCAGGTGGTTTGTGGTCTACGTTTTTCTTGCTCTTCTGAAGTTCTTTCTGGTATCGCCCACTAGAACTGCTGGAATCGCTCGATGTCGACTCGAACTATCTGCAGCTTCGATATGCACTTGAATACAGTTTCTGAACACTAATTCGAATATCTCGGTTAATCGTTGAAACGAACAGTTTCCCGTGCGATACGTTGAACTTCCGAAATATTCTACTGACTGCGCCAATGATGTTTTCGAACTTCGAGAAGGCCTTTTTGAAACCGAACTACACAATTAAGACGTTAATTAAGTACATTTAACAATAAGATTTGACAATCTTTTTAGTACAACAATATTTATATGTTTTATAATATGCGTATTGGACAAAATGGTGCTGAAGGTATTTCATTTGATACATGTGGAAGTACTGTAGGTTGTATTATAGGTTCAGAACATTGAGATGCTATGTGGCCTCGTTTTTTGCATTTGTAGCAAACTATATTGTCTTGAGAAATGAATATTCTGTAGGAAGTGTTGTCAAAATCAAGTATAAATGAATCTGGAAGCTGTAAGTTGTGTGGGCCGACAAATACTTGTCTTCTGAAACTAAATATGTGAGTATATTCCGGTAGAGATGCACCAATTCTCAGGAATCTCATGGATGAAACAGGGGCTAAACCAATTTTTTGTAATTCATTAATCAGTATATTATGAGGTATAGATGGGCACACATTTTGAGAACGATTCTTTCTGCTGGTGATTCAGTTTTCTAGTACTGACTACCATTCGGTTAACTTCTATTTGTCCGTAGTAATTCATGAAAGTTTCTACTAGTTGTTTATTGGATATATACACGCATATACGGTTGTTTGATAACCGGGATGAAAAAATATTATATTTTTTGTGTGGATTATACTACCCAGATGAATTAGGTAATCTTGAACACGAGTGTTTTCTAATGCACTCAAGACGATTGCTTCTTCTTTTGAAGGGAAGATGGGGCTTGAAGCTGCCGATGAATAGGTTCGGGAAATATCTGATCTAGACTGAGAATGTGGAAGAGTCGAGACATTTTGGTTGGGGTTCATGATGAAGTGTCCGGAAAATGATACGGCACTGTCACCTGATAAAACAGGTGTATGGGCCTGCGATAGTAACTATCCAGCTAATGAGACCGGTTTCTTATCAATAACAATAAAAAATGTATGAAACTGAAATTGTTTACTACACAGATATCGTACACTTTGTTGTCAATAATTTAATTTTGATGATACCAGCAAATGCACTTACTGTTGTGAAAGTATCCCTACACAAAATTCGCAATTATTACTTTGTTAACACTTAGCAACGTTGGAAATAATCAGAGCCCACATTGAACACATATTCACTGTATTCGGTCAGGGCCGAACTCCGAATTTGAGGTTGTGTGGTCCAAAACAAACTTTTGATAATTTTCAATAATATCAGTCAAAGCTACTATAGGAACTCGGAAATCTATCAACTATCCTTTCGTTGACTGCTTTCTCACACTTTTCTCTGTTTGTATTTCTATTTCTAACAGGAATTTTCAAGGTGTTCCTTTGCTCACTTACATCAACTATTGACTCAAATGATTCTGGATTTACTGATTGATTTTTGGTTGTAGTAGTTACAGTTGATTCATAGTCTGCTGTTACATGAAAAATGTTACGTACAACTGCGTGGTCTGCGACTTGAAAGAAAACGTTAAGTAGAATATTGGGAGCTGTTATTAATTAGAATACCACTTTCATCCATGTTGGATATTGAGCGATGCTTATGCATTATTCTAAGATGCTCCTTAGTAGATCATAAAACTCGTTTACTTCCTCCCTATTCATTTCTTTGGCACGCGCTAATGATAATCCTTCGCTCTTCCTGACGGAGAAGTCAGGATGTCTTTCCATGAATGAATAAAGTCAGTGCAATCCTGCAATACAATCCTCCATCTCTACTTTTTGAAAAATGATTTTCTAAACCTAATATTTTAGCAAAACTGAAGGTTGTGGGAGTTGGAGCAAAGCAACTTGCTTGCAGTTTCTTAATGTGGCCTACTAATCTGATTTCGCACCTAACGCAGGGGGTTTTCCCGAAGAGCCCTTCATAAGATTGTTTGACTCTAAGTACCTTCGAAGAGTCCTGGATGGAATAACGTACCTTCTACTACCTTCATTCACCCCTATTTCTTTTTTATTTATTTGATATACTGCATTGAGTAGGTTAGCTCCTGTCCACAAAGCTCGTGGTTAAATAAAGTCCTTTTTCACATATTCTCTTGGCATTTTTGAAACAATAAAATAATAAACAATGTCTCAGGAGTACGTACTAAATTGCATTATACTTTCCAAATAATTGTATTCAAACCAATAATTAAACAAATGTCACATGTATATACGTATCTATGTAGCTACATCCTTAATATAATCACATTAAATCTGGGGATACACCCCCGATTCTAGTGAGGCAAATATCCCGCCAGCGAATATTTATTTAGGATAAATGTTCCACGCGAATTAAAAAGTTTTCGATATTTTCAATACATAACCTAAGAATGGGAGCAATTTTAAAATGTAAAGAAAACGGTTAACCAAAAGTTTGACATATAGAAGCTATAAACCTCGAATATATTGACAATCAAGTTTGGTGAGACTTTATCTTAACTAAGTCATTACTTACCTTAAAATTTTTCTTATGCTTCTAAACTCTAAAATTCAAATTAATCACAAGATACGAAAACCAGTTATCGGTACCTACATAAAAGGATTTATGAAAACGTGCGTTGTTGCCGTAAACAGTGATAGGAAACAAGTATATTCAGTGTATCACCTGTTTTCTTCAACAGGGTATCATAACATGCCAAAGAAGTATCGCTGCAACTGTTAATCTCTTTACTAATATCACAAAGGTAAACCGCCTACGCTCTTGATAAAACGATTTCATCTACAGCCGTAATTCTTCTATTTTTATCTATCCCCTCTCTTTGTTTTCAATCTAAGCGTTGAAAGTATAAATACCCATCTTAATAAAACCTGACCAGAGACACTTTCAAAACATTTTATGGAGGGATGATCCAGATCAAGAACTTGAGTGCATACAATCAAACACAGTGACTTATGGTACGAATTGTGCTGCTTTTTTAGCAACGCACTGCTTAATTCACTTAGCTACAGAAAAATCTTCAAAGTATTCTTGTACGTCTAACTGCTTGATAAAGCAGACGTATGTTGATGACATCCTTGGGGGCTCAAACGATCTTTCAGATTTTGTTCTATTTTAGAAATAAAGAGAAAAGCGGCAAATTTACACTGTGTCCCCGACGCCCCATATAAAATTCCTTTTTAATAATAACAGAAATCATTCTTCATTAAATTTCAACGTAAAACGATAATCCTCTCATAGTCGATGGGAAAATGTAAGGGGCACATGACATTACCAGTGTTTTAGAGAGAGACAATAGTGAGATAGACTATCAAAATTCAGCGTAGTATATTACAGTTAAAATAAGGATACTAGAATATACGAATTGTAAAATGGTATTACCAGTGACGATTGTGCATCACATAACTATCGATTAGCAATACATTTTTGAAATACACAGTGTCCCAATCGGATAATCTCCACGAATGGTAACATAAGATGGCCTGTTGGATCTCCAGGTTTAGCACCCAACGATTTCTTTTTCTGGGGTTATGTGAAATCGTGAATTTATGGATTCCAGGAGAACAGGGTCAGTTCTCTGAATGAACTTAGGGAACAAATTCTACACGCCTGTATGGAAATAACACCTCATATGGTGCACAGACATGTTCGTCAAGAATTTTATAACCAGCTCGGTTACTGTTTATCTCAAAACGGGGGTTCATTCGAATATTTGATCTAAATTCATTGAATAATTAAGAAATTTTAATTTAATTTTTTTATTTATTAGCTATCAGAATATTACTTTTATTTAAAAATAATAGGTAGGTATTTTCATTAGAATTCTATTTTTATGTTTACTATCGAAAGCGTTTTTTAATCTGTACTGTGTGTACAAAAAGAG
The DNA here is from genome assembly GCA_963921935.1 of Galeruca laticollis. Taxonomy (NCBI): domain Eukaryota; kingdom Metazoa; phylum Arthropoda; class Insecta; order Coleoptera; family Chrysomelidae; genus Galeruca; species Galeruca laticollis. The sequence continues at coordinate 73,842,852 of OY998181.1, forward strand.
CTCGTTTCTCATTTGGAGAGAAACGTAAAAACAGTAAAACCTTTTTTATTAATACACACAAAAACCAAACCAAGAATTAAGCGACATCTTTGCCAAATCTGAAAAAAGTGAAGGTTTAAACCGCTTTCAAACTCCAAACTAGAACAATTTCCTGCATTACAATAGATCGGATTAATTATCTTGATCTCTTACAACCTCTCGAATTATCATAATTCAAAGCTTCTTATAACTTGTTCTCGTGTTAGAACAATGCATTCTACAATTGATATAAATATACAATGAAAGTTGGTAACATTGCAACGTAACATAAATGTTCATCAGAACTATCTATGTTTCTGATATCCTGTTAGTACATACATGGAATTTATACGTCGTCGATAATGGACAAGTAAAGCACGTTTTCCGCTTTCTGATATCTTGTTAGCGAAAAAGAGTAATATACTGGATTTATATGTATTTGTTTCTTTCTAACACATTGTCGCTTAAACATATGTGCCCATAGAAAATTCCTAATATTGTATATCACAACTTAAAAAATAATGTAGTGGGGCATCTATCCGCCTGAGGCATATATCCCACATTCACACTATATGGAGTGACCACAAATTGAATTCTTTTATTTAAATAAATAGTTATCTCGTGAATGATCAAAATATCCCTCATACTCCTTACTGTGAGCAATAAATAGTATTTATTTTATTACTGACATTCGTATTTCGTAATTTATATTTAAAAAAACTAAGTTCATTTTTTATTTTGCAGGATAAACCAGTTGAAGAAACCGCAACTGTTAAGGTAAATTATTTCATAATATACTACTCATCTTAATAAAAATGAAAAACAAAACAGATGATACTGAATTATCATTATTTTTAAATAAATAAATGAATAAATAAATAAATAAATAAATGAATAAATAAATGAATAAATAAATAAATAAATAAATAAATAAATAAATAAATAAATAAATAAATAAATAAATAAATAAATGAATAAATAAATAAATAAATAAATAAATAAATAAATAAATAAATAGATAAATAAATAAATAAATAAATAAATAAATAAATAAATAAATAAATAAATAAATAAATAAATAAATAAATAAATAAATAAATAAATAAATAAATAAATAAATAAATAAATAAATAAATAAATAAATAAATAAATAAATAAATAAATAAATAAATAAATAAATGAATAAATAAATACATAAATAAATAAATAAATAAATAAATAAATAAATAGATAAACGAATAATTAAAAAAATAGTTGAATGAATTAATATTGTACAGAAATCTGAGTTTCAAGCTCCCATGGAGTTCAATTTTTACCAAGCTATCAAAAAAGTTCAGATTATTACCACTGCACCAAATTCTATGACATTCTCATTTTCCTAACGTTGAATTAAGGAATATTGCATTTTGAGTCATATAATATCATTCGTCAAACTTTAAACATGATCTTTGATTCGAACTCTACAATACTTTATGTTGGGTTTTTTTATTTCATATAATTTATGAATGAAAAATGGCGCTCACGCAAATGGGTGTTGAAGAAAATCGTACCAAAAACTTGGCATATGATAGAGAAACTGAAAATCGTGATGGTATTTCATATAAAAAATTTTCTATACGCCCTACCTCAACGAACTATAGGGCTACAAAGTTGGGAATTGAAAATAATTTTTTATTTATAATTATTAAATGGCTGATTGGAATTTAGTATAATTTTAACAGTTCATGAACACCATAATTGCACACTTTTTGGATTTTTAAACAAGTCTGCACTGTACTTGAGAACTTAGGTACGGACTAAGTTCAACGGTGGTTTCAATAAATGCAACAATAGACTTTTTTGAACATGTTTAGAGATACCATGTCCTCTTGTGACACGTCTATAAAATTAAGAGATACCGACAATTTTACCAACAAAGGTTTATGGTCAGTTATTATATGCAACCGCTTAATTGATTCGTATATCCTTAATGATCGTTTAAACGACAGTCCTATTTACAATTTTTGCAGGTTTTTCTGCCAATTTTATTGGCAGCGGATGTACCTTTACAAAAGCGCCCATGTATGTTGTTTATTCACGATGGAGCACTTACTTCAATCGTGAGGCACGTGCCCATCTTCTAAAGTACTTTTGCGTATCCATTTGAATACGCATGACCTTCCTGTTGGATACCCCGTAAACAGTAAATGTATATAAAAATTGGGTCCTTGGCCCATTGTATTAAATTTTAGATTTATGTAATAGCCTAATTCTTAAAATAGATTAAGCCCTGAAAACAAGAATATAAAACAAATTATAAATAATATTCAATAGAAGACAATGAAAGTACAAAATACACTATTTATAATACATTAAAACAAAAAACAAACAAGACATAGGTACTAATACTACTACTATACCCTCTTTTTAAACCAGGAGGACCATTTTAGGAAACATGAAAAACACCACTAGAAATCACTAAAAAAGTTTTTAGATTGGAAGCAATGGCATAAAATACTGCTCATACAAAAATAATACAATCTGGAAATAATGAACCACAAAATAGATAATAAATTAACCTGAAAGAGCGAATGAATATTTTTTGAAAACAAAACAAATTGTAAAAGTAGATATATAAAGAATTTCAAGGTCGGCGACTACGTTTATGAAAAGGTTAATAATAGTTGTCAAATTTGGTGGCACATGAAGTTATGAAAAGTTTTGTATTTATTGATAAAACAAATTTCAAAACAACCATAAGATGTGAGTTGCTTCTGATCAAATGCAAATAATTCAGAATGAAGGAACCACAATAGACGAAAATTGCATTATTCAGAGAACAGAAGATGTTTGTGTTTTGAAAATTGAGCTATATGAGAAATGAAAATCAGTTTATTAAAAATTTTGTTAAGTAGGAAATATGAGAAAATGTTCCATTGCAAGTACAAGAACTTATTTGATTTAAAAATATAACAAATATCTAATGAAATTATTTGTCTCGACCCTTACTTCGGGAAATGTACCTATATTAATGTTTTAAATCACTTTAAATCACTTAAGAAGGCAGTTTAGAAGTGGAGTACTTCCAAGATTTATCTGTTCATTGACGACTTCATATTGTGGCTTTCTTAAGTGTCTTCCAATTCCCAATTCTTCAGAGAAATCCAGTCATTGTTTCTTATCACAAATATGTAATACTTCTAGTTCTGTGTTAGGTGTCAATGGATGATTGGTGTCAGGTAGATGTTTTGCGTAGTGGGTTTTATCTGGTTGTTTTAATCTGTATGCTCGTAAGGGTTCACAGTATTGGATTTCAAAATTTGTGAGGGTTTGATTCAAGTAAACAGCATTACATTCTGGACTTTCAAGTTTATATATACCCAACATCTTTAATGGGGATATTTTTGTTTTACATTTAACAATTTTGTACTCACGTTACTTCGTTTTGAAAGAAATTGTTGTATTTGTTGCTAAAGTTTGAAATATTAGAAATATTTCCTGCATATATGATGGTTTCATAACTTTTTCTTTCTTTAGTTTGCTCAGGAAATATTATTGGTGATGCCACTTTTTCCTCTTTTTTATTAATTATTTTATTTATCATATGTAATGGATATCTGTTGGTTGTTGCTATTTGTTTAACTGTATTAATTTATCTAACAAAATTACATTTGTTCATAGGAATTGAAAAAGCTCTATCTATCATTGAATTATATGCTGCTAATTTATGTGATATGGGATGATTGGAACTATATGGAATAGTCATATCAGTGTGTGTTGGTCTTCTGTAAATTGAATAATCAAGTACATTATTAAATCTTTGAATTTTCAACTCAAGAAAATTCATTGAGTTATTTTCTTCAAATTTTAATGTAAATTTAATTTTTGGGTGTAAATTATTAATAAGGTTGAAAAATATATCTAGTTGTCGTTCACTACGTATAAAACAAGTTAATATGTCATCTACCTATCTATACCAAAATAAAACGTTTTTTGAAATATCACTTTCAACGATTTTTCTTTCTAAACTGTCCATCAAAATGTTTGCCAAAATTGATGATATAGGGATTCCTATTGGTAAACCTTCATTTTGAATATATATCTTATTGTCAAAAGTGAAACAATTATGAATAATACATACATCAAATGAATTGAGTATATCCAGAATATAAAAATATCACTCCAGGAATAATATCATAGCGATATCAGGCGACTGAAGCGTACGTGACAATCGAGATGATAATGCTTTTTATTAATCTCAACTTGGTCTTGAGGTTGAGTTTACTTCTTTTGCCTATCGATCCGGCCAGTCTTGCCATCGCTTCCATCGTTTTGTCTATTATGATGTTTACGTGTGGGGTGAACGTTAGTCACTGGTCCATCGTTACTCCTAAGTATTTTAGTTTCCCTGTATATTCGATTTCTATCTTTTCCTCTGGTCGCCGGAGACTTTTCTTTGTAAACAGAACCGCTTGGTTTTTTTTCACTGTTTATCTTTATTTTCCATGTTTTGCACCATTCGTCGACTGCGTCCGCTGCTGTTTGCAGTCTGTTTGTGACATTTTTCACTTTCACGCATCTCGTGGCTATTGCAGTATCGTGGGCCTAGAGTGCGTTGTTCATGGTGTTCTCTATTTTTGGGATGTCTCCAATGTATATTTTATATAGCGTGGGGAAGAGTACTGCTCCCTGCAGTACTTCCGCTTCTTGATACTTTCAATCTCTCGTTTGCTACCATTACTTGGAATTTTCTCTCTCTGAGATAGCTGTTCAGGAGTTTAATCAAAGGTTTTGTGTATCCTGCCTCTTTCATCTTGTAAAGTAGTCGTTCGTGCCAAACTCTGTCGGAGGCTTTACTAATATCGAGGAAAATTGCTCCTGCTGATTTCTTCTGGTTGGAACCTTGAGCTGTATATTCTACAAGTCTTAAGATTTGTTGTTCGGTGCTGTGTTCTCACCTGATTCCGAACTGTTCGTCTGCCATTACGTTTAATACTCTTGTTTGTTCGTTTAATATCCTCCTTAAAGTTCTTTCTGCCATTTTGCTCATTGCTGGTAGCAAACTAATAGGTCTGTAATTTTGCGGGAACGTTGGATATTTTCCGGGTTTTCTCAGCATTATTATTTCTGTATGTTCCCATCTTGTCGGGAAGTGTTTAGTCCTTAACATGCCGTTGAGGATGTTGGTTAGGTATGTGATACCTTTGTTCGGCGCGTTTCTTAGCGCTCTGTTCGATATTCCGTCTTTTTCGGGTGCCCTTTTCTTAGAAGCTAATCTCAGCAGTTCTTTTACTTCTAGAGGGGTTGCGAACCCCAGAATTTCGTGCTCCTCCTTCTCTATGTACTAGGCGATGCTTCCTTCTACCATGTCTGAGAAATCCATGTCTTCGTCTTGGTGCTCATTCAGTGTATACTTAGTTTCTAGTGTGTTTTTCAACGCTTCCGCTTTTTCCTTGGAGACCATCCTGTTGACTCCGAGTATCGGCGGCATCGGTTTTTTATCCCCTCGTAGAACTTTTGCGATATTCTATATTCCCGGTTTTTGCGGGTCTAGTTCGTTGATTATTTTGTTCCATTCTTCACTCCTGTGTTTTTTTACTTTTCCTTGTATTTATCTTTTGATTTCCCTGACTCTACTTAGTTCGTCGGGATTTTGGACCCTACGTGAGCTCCTCGTGATTCGGTTCTTTTCCCTAATTAAATGGTTGTCATCTATGTTTTTGAATTTGCCTTATTTGTCTGCTACGGATGTTGTGGTACTTCGATCTAACTCTTCTGTTAGTGCTTCTTCGAAGAAACAGACTTGCTCTTCCAGTGTTTCTGCGTTGTTTATTTCCACTATCGGTCCAATGACTTGTCTTGCGATTCTTCTGAATTTTGTCCAATTCGTTTTCTTCTTCATCCTTTCTGGTGGTCTTGGTCCATCGCCTACCGAGAGGACGATTAGCTTGTGTGCGTCGTCTCCTTCAGAGGTTTTAATGTCTGTCGGTACCGCTATATCTTTCAACACAGCGATATCTAAGACATTGGGTAGTCCTCCTTGTGGTGGGTAGTGCGTCGGTCTGTGTGGTACAATCGCTTGGTGTGATGGATGTTTTTCTATTATTTTCTTCAAGTGTCTTCTTTGTCTGTTTCTTCTAGTGGTGTACCACGCAGGGGACTTGGTATTTATGTCTCCTATTATTATGCATTTTTTTCATCTGAGAGTACCGCTAACAAGTCTTCCTCGTATATAGTGGTTTCAGGTCTTACGTGTGCGGATATAAGTCTAATATCTTCGTTTATAGTTTTCAGTACTACTATCGTCGCTTCCATAGTTAGTAAGTAGTCCAGTGTGTTGATTTTGTATTGGCATAGCTCTTTTTTTGCTAAGATCGCTGTGCCGGCGGAGTGTCCATTTGTGTCGTTCCTATAATTTTTATAGCCTGGCCAAGTGTATATGTAGTGATTACCCGGTAATTTTGTTCCTTGGAGCGCGAAGATGTCGAAATCTTCTTCCTCCAAGATTACTCCCATGGTATTTTGATCTGTTTCGGTCCTCCTGAATTCCACGTTCCTATTTTTAGTTGATAAGGAAGGTTTGCAACATACTCATAATGTCCGCGTTTGGGGCACTCTGGGTGGGTGGCTTATTTTCAAGACAAATTATAATCTTAGATGGAACATGGGTATATGCCAAACCAATAAAATTAACTTCCTGGCAAGACAGTAATGTTAAAAGTGTACGTAAACCAGGAGGTTACGATAATAAACGTATTATTGTTCACGCTGGTTCATCCAAAGGATTTGTGGAAGATGCCAGTTTAGTGTTTTCCTTTAAATCATCGTCGTCAAATTACCACGGTGAAATTAACGGTGAAATATTCATAAAGTGGTTTACGGCACAGTTAATTCCCAATTTAGATGAACCGTCGTTAATTGTAATGGACAATGCGCCTCATCATAGTATACTAGCAGAAAAGCAGTCTCACACTTCGCTAAAAAAATATGATATTATCACTTGGTTAAAAGCCAACAATGATGACTTTAATGAATACCTCTTAAGACCTGAACTACTACAAATTACTAAAATGAACTGGAAAGAAAATGTATATGTCGTTGATGAATTGTTCCGAAAACATAGTCATGTAGTCTTAAAGCTACCGCCCCACCATTGCGAATTTAATGCCATTAAGCTTATTTGGGCCCACTGTAAAACATAGTATAACAAGTCTATCGGCAGAGACGGATACGCTGATGAAAGGGTCTTGAGTATGTGGAAAGAAGGATTGGAAAATTGTAGTGCGAATGTTTGGGATAATTGTGTAAGGTATACCGAAAAAATAATTGAAGACTGGTTTACTCGAGAAAAAAATTTGGTGAATATACGTGTTGAACCAGTGATAATAAATACTGGTGAAGGCAGCTCAGATTCCGACACATATGAACTGTAAATCAAGATTTGTCATATGAATAATATATATCTCCCTTGTACTCACTGCTGTAAACATGTGTTTCAGAAGCAACGAATCAATATCATTTCTCTAGTTCTCTTTTATTTATTTGTTAATAACTGCTGATGTAAAGGACCAGCCACTAATTAGGTATATAGGACTTTGGGTTCCGGTTAGAACTTCTCTAAAGTTCGTATGTGTTTTTCCGTTTCTAGTACCTACATGTGTGTTTTATTTTTGATGTCTGTTGCGGATTTTTCTATTTTTTACTTTTAACCTTCATAGGACTGGCCGGGGTCCGTTTGTATCCCATGACGTATGTTTTTACTGTATCTTTGCAAACGCAAATTTTTAAACATTGATCTTTCATCTAGCTGCAGTTTATGAATTATTTTGATAAACTATGATGTATTTAGTAGTTTTTATTGGCTGATATAAACAAAAAATAGTTTTATATTTCAGGGATCTCTTCAGACCCCGGTCAGCCTTTTACGTCCGATAAAATAATACCGGTAACTGTTAGTAAAATCGGAGAATCCCATACATTTAACGTTTGTTTACTCACAGGGAATTCACCCATATAATTGTAAAACGTAAATTATCAGTTCAAATGGGGGATTCCCCGCACTGCAATATAATTTTTAGACTTGAATATTCGGGTTATTCTCTTGTAATATTGCGAGTAGGGTACATCGTTTTGAAAATGAGTCAGTTTTTATTTAGAAACAATCGCAAGGGGCTTACTGACGATGAGATGTTACGTATACTTGAAAGTGATGATCCAGAGTTTGATAGTGTTATCAATGAGGAAACATCGAGTGACTTAGAAGATGAAGACATTGTCACAGAAGTAGAGGAAGAAAATGATGTAATAGTTGATCAAAGTATAGAGAAAACGAACCCAGAGAAACCAACAGTTATTAACAGCCAGGGCATTCCAGTATATAAATCTATAGATGGAACTGAGTGGTCAAAAATTCCAGGAAACACAAAAGTTAGACGTTCAAAAGCTAATATTCGGAGACATGCTCTAGGCCTTACTAATTACAGTTATGATATCTATCTCCGGATATTCTGCACATAATAGTAACCGAAACAAACAGAAAGGCACAAACATATTATGATAAATGGAATATAGAAAATCCGAATAAAATTAAAGTTTTTGTACCTGTTGATTCTACAGAGATTGAAGCTTATATTGGACTGTTGCTTATTCTTGGCGCACTTGACGGATCGAAAGAGGCTATCGATATGCTCTGGTGTCAAGATATTTCTTACTTTCGTCCTATAATTCCTGCTGCAATGTCAAGAGACAGATTCAAACAAATTACTTCCTTTTTACGGTTTGAGCATTTTCAAACAAGACAAGAACGAAAATTAGTGAGCTAGCTCCGATAAGAGACATATTCGATATTTTCACTTCTCATTGTAAAAAATCACTTAATCCTGGCGACCATCTATGTGTAGATGAGCAGCTTGTACCATTTAGGGGTAAGGCACCATTCCGAGTCTATATGAAGAGTAAACCTGATAAGTATGGAATCAAAATATGGGCTCTTGTGGAGTGCACCACTTCTTATGTTGCAAACATGCAAGTTTATTTGGGTAAATTATTTAAAAAGCAATAAAGGCAAACTTTATATTCCTATGTATCTATTGATTTTCAGGAAAACAAGGTAACAAAGCGGAAAAGGGTCAAGGTCAAAGGGTTGTCCTAGATTTGACAGATCATTTGGAAGGCGGATTTGGAATAACGACCGATAACTTTTTTACAAGTTTAGAACTTGCCAGTAAGTTATAAACTTGTAAAAAAGTTATCGGAACCCTTATTTATGTGGAACCCTCCAGAAAAATAAAACATTTATTCCCAGGGAACTTCTACCGGCATCGTAGAAGAAAGAGTTTTCAAGTATGTTTGCTTTTAGAAATCAAAGAGCGCTAGTATCCTATGTTCCAGAACAAAAACATGCTGTCATCTTACTTTCAAGTGAGCATACTGATAGTAAAGTAGCTGGAGAAGAACAGCACTATAAACCAGAAATTATTCTTCATTACAACAAAACAAAAGGTGCTGTCGACACTTCAGATAAGTTGGCCAAAGAATATACAGTGCAGAGAAAGTCAAACCGCTGGCCAATGGCAATATTTTCGCATCTTATAGATATCGCAGGAATAAATGCTTATAAATTGTGGTTACTGCAAGACCCGGATTGGCGAAAAAACAGTTTGGATAAACGTAAAATGTATATTTTGGGACTAGGAAAACGTTTTCCGGCGATATAATAATAAATACATTCAGACGAATAGAAAACGGCATATGACAGACGTTTTTCCCGAACTACTGGATGCAACAGAACATATAGTTGAACAACAAAACATTACCAGGGGGCGCTGCCATATGTGTCAAAGAGGAAAAGTCAGAAAATCCAGAAAAATATGTATTAGGTGTAATAGGTGCCTAGAACATTTAAAATCGGAGATAGTTTGTAAAAAATGTTAAAATGATATGTAGCTAGGAGTATTAGTGATTAGGGTATTCTGTATTTTTTCGTGATGATTTTTGACTAATAAATGGTTAATAGTAAAACTTCAATAAAACTTCTTTTCTATATATTTAAATTAAAGAAAAATACAGCATTTCTGCAATTTTACGCATGGGGTCTTCTCGAACCCCAGTTAGTCCTTTTCGTAAAATTTTGATGTCCGTCCCATGAAGGTTAATATGACACGAATTCCATTTGATGCGTTACCCTGATGATAGTAATATATTTACCGAACCGTCAACCTTCAAGCTGTGTGGGAATCTTCTATTTACAGTCTATAGCCTATGCAAAAAAATCGTTCTAATATAATCAGTTTAGAAAGTTTAATATTAGAGGTTTTAGAGTTTTAGTAGATTAAATATTAAGTCAGTTATATGAACTACATAAATTGTATGTACTTATATAAAATCCAAGACTTCCTATAAAAATCAGCTCTCCACCAATGGTTGATATTAATTTCGGATTTTGTAACTTATTCACACAGTATATCGATAGTTTTAATAAATATGTCCATGTTAACTATATAAATGAAATAAATACAATTAAAAAGGTTGAATTTCTTCTTTAATTACCAATTCGTAAAATGCCGACCTTTGGAATATTAGACATAACGATTATTTCTATTTAGTTGGAAGAAGTTTTGATTTAATTCATATGAATATTGTTGCTGACGTAACAGTCACGCGATGGAAAAGCTCCACCGTTTCTACTGTAGGTGCTTTCATAAGTGATCAACTCTCGCCAACAATTAATTCATTCGTAAAAACTTCAATCGACTAAAAAGAATGTCTTGAAAGTTTTTTTTGATTTTTGAAAAAAGAATGAAGCTGGCTGGAATCTTATCAAGGGAATTCAGAACTGTTTTAAATGAAACTAACCGTTTCTAGATAATTCCACAATGTATTGAAAAAATGTTAAAAAAATCTTAGAAATTGTTTCGATATCAAATATCACCGTCATAATATTTATTATCGAAACAATTGTCAATTTTTTAACATGTTTTCAATATATTGTGGAATGATCTAGAAACAGTTAGTTTCATTTAAAGATTCCACGAAGTTCGAGACAGTAAATTTCAGTTAAAGTTATTCTATTGTTTTTAATCAAAAATTCGTCCATAACGATAGCCTTGTAAGATAATTCAGGATAGCGCCCAAATAATCGTTTATAATGAGAGGAATTTATTCGTGAGACACATTAATTTCAGCGACCATTAATCTCAGATTTAAATGAGTACTTTCAATTTATTATATACTATATTTTTTACTCAAGGGCTGATATTACAACCGCTTTTTGAACGGTTTTGAATGAACAGTACCACTCTTATGCATTTTAAAAATCTTTTTAAGCGGGTTTGTTCAATTATCTATTCTCTATGAGTATTCTAGCATTTCTAGTATTTATGATTAGGAAAATAAAGCTTAAACTTTCTTGATTAAGACGGTGAAGAAATCAGAATCTGGCAACATCCTGGACATATTCAATCCCCATGCAAAAAAAGATGAGAGCAAGACAGGCACAACCACAGCTGAGGCAGAGGACAAATCTAAGTCAGAGCCACCGAATATATTGGACATATTCAAGCCAAAAACGGATGATGCCACTAGTGACGAGAAAAAAAACCCGCAAAAGGTAAGTGTTTTTCTATTGGTTCTGTGTCTATTTTTGTTTTATTAATTTCGAATAAAAATTTGGATATAAGTCATGCTTACACGTTTATCTATGGTGCTTTGTTGACAATTTTCCTTTTTGCTTTTTTATTTTCAAAATACGTTTTGCAATTTAAAATCGAACCATTTATGCGGCATACAGACATTTATAATAGCAATTACGTTTAGAAGCATTCTTGTAATATTGGAAAAATACTATGTATATTAAAATTTGGTAAATTCAATCAACTGTCTTGTTAAATCTGCGAACAAATATTGACAAACTAGTATAAAGTAAGAGAAAGTAGTAGTATTTAGTTTAAAACTTGATATGTTTTTTTGCTAAAGATAGATAAAAACAATGTTTGTCACTGAAATCGTACATAATATAAAGCCGACTCTAGATTTACTATATAACTTTGCTATACAACTCTGCTATGAACCTTTGGTTTGAAACATAGTCGCGTCCACACCTGAGTTCAGTCAAGATGAATGCAGAAATCCAACTCTTTACAGCAGCGGCGTGCGTAATTTTTCTTACTAAAAGTAAAAAAAACGCGAAAAAACGGTTTTTATTCGACCCAAAAGAGGTCTAGAAGTCAATATAGTGGGGTTCATTTCTTGGACGATCTGAAACGAGACGACTTCGGTACTATCGATTAGGGAATGATATACAAGAGAAGCTTCAAAAACTTCTTTAGATTAATCAGCTCAAATTTCGACCATTTGCTAAGTAATATTTGGCCCAAAAACTCGCAAATATTGAACATAATCTCGCAATTCTCGTTCAGCCCCGACAAAATTTGTTACATCATCAATCCTCAATTTTTTTGGTTGACTACTTCTACAGATAAAAAACCTCTTATTGCCATTATTGTAGAAGTAGTATCTAAGGAAAAAGCTAACTCTATTTGGACTGCCCTGATAGAGAGAAAACGTGAAAAGAACTCCATACCTCTTTTCGACTCTTCGGTTTATCGATAATGTCATGGGTCCGAAAGAAAACCTCCCCACAAAGCTGAAGGGAAATACTAGTTTTGAGGGAGGTAACAGCCCCATTTCAGATACTGCTTTCGTACATTTCCCAATTTTACAAGTAATATCCAAAACTTGGTTATTAACTGGTTTATTACTGCTCGGACCTCAACATGACTGGCTTTGTGGTGATGATGGTCAATAAGTAGAATTATGTAACTCTACTTGGGATCGAGTACTATGGGGAATCGAGAGTTGTAGTCCAAGTGAAACCTGTCAGAGTCTGAAAATTTTCCTGTCACTCGAACGACTCCCTGCTCATCTAAAAATGCGGGTAACTCAGGAAGTCGTCTTGATTTTGGTATTGAAGCACCATTTTGAAGTAAACTGATTTATTCAAATGATTCACCTCACTTCTTTTCTTCCACAAATTTGAAAGCTTCGTCCTAGAGCTCTGCATCCAATCTTGGCTGGATCGAATCTTGTTTCGCGTTCTCGTTGTATTTTACCGATTTCGCAAAATGCGGGAAGGTTGTTAACTTTTGTTGAGTACGAAGGGCCAACCACCATCGTGGTAAAATGAGTTAATTGGACAGATAAAATGACTGCACTTTCACAGTTGTATATTTAAAATGTATCATACATATTATTCATTTTGCTGAACAATTAATAGTATCACTGAGCGTTGGCTGTATGAATATTATTTATCACATTATCTGATATTAAGAAATGATTGTTTTAGTTTTAAGCTGGTAGTGCCGACGAATTATTATAACTTGAGTACCATTTTGTGTGATAAACGGATGAGAAGTCCAGGAAAGTCGGGTTGAATTCGTATTTATGTGTTGTTCAGAGTGGGTGAGAGTAAGGGAAATCATGTGGGAATTTGACCAATGGGTGATGAATGTTTAAACTCGGTTTCCCACGCCACTGGTGGCAAAATAAAAATTTCTTTTATTCAATTTATTGATGTGTTATTAAAATATAAACCTTAAAATGTTAAATTGAGTTTAATCCTCTTCCCGACCTTTAACACAGATCAATGAATAATATCTATTCCTATCAGTTTAATATCGCTTAAAATTTCAAGACACAAACCTGCACTATAATTACTGGCCCTCCAATTTTCGGCAGAGATGCCTGCATTGAAGTAAAAGCACTGGTAACCATCTCCCGACAATACTTCATCCGAGCAGCCATTGATAAACTCCCTTCTGAACCACTCACACCAACAAATATCCGTTCATATGATTCTCCCTGAGCGAATCCAAAAAGAATCCTGCATATATATATTTAGGAAAAAAAAGTTTAAAAAGTTTTACCTACCTAAACTCTTTTTCTGGTGAAAGATGACGATTTTCAAACCAGGTTTCCGCAAGAAACTTTTTGCGTGTTTATGTTTAGAAAATTGTCTGAAATGTAAAACAGAAACGTATTTCTTGTAACTGGTTTCAGCTATTCTAAAGTCGGAAACATGAAAATTAAGCATTTCCGCGAAACAAAAATCGAATCTTTCTGTTTGAAAAATATTCCTAATGGTAAATAAACGAATATTTCTTACATAACTAGTTTCAGCTAAACGAAAGTTGACCCAAAACTCTTTTTAGCGCTTTACTCAAAGTGTCACTGCATGTCACTGATCGGTTGTTAACATAAAATATAACAAGTCTGGTAGAAAAGAGAATAAGGCCACAATTTTATAAACTTCAAAACTTGTTTGTAGAAATTTATCCATCTGAAAAAAACATTTAAAATTAGTTTTAATTTATATTAATACGTTCAAAGAAAAAAATTTGTTTAAGATTACGAAATGATAATAAAATCAACTAAATAAGAAAAAAATATAATTAAATAAAAGCCGCGAATCTGGCAAACTTCGAATTCTATATCATTAATACAATTCTTATTAAATAGTCGGCGTCATGACAAATTTGTTTCCAATGGCTCCAAACTGATTTATATTGTAACTACCAATAAAAGTTTCTAGTTATTTCTCAGACAAATTATTGTAATGTTTTCACTTACATCAATTTATATTAACACTTCAACTACTTATACTATTTAAACTATTTCGCTGTTCGCTGTTTATATCACGAGATCACTTTATAAACTGAGCTTTTCCTGGTCGGTCCTTTATATATTAGTGTCTTTTTTACTAGATAATTCTAGATTGGGGCTTACACAAAAACAATCGGCTCTCTGGAATTTTCTAGAAAATACTGGTCACAAAAACAAATGTCTAGATAAGATAGTTACAAAAAATCGTAAACAGTTCTAAGAAATCTCTACGCATCTACCATAATTTTAACTTTCATACATGGCTTAGACAGAGTCGTATTCAGGGACTACACCAGTGTGCACTTTCGTAACATTATTATAAAATAAATAGAAAAAATAGATCTTTGAAAACTTATGAAATTTCAGAATATAGAATAATTATATAACTGATAACGATATAGATATACTTAGAAAAATACTACTACTTTCTCTTGATGAAAATAAATATACCATGATTGAATTAGTATAATCTACTGAGTGTTATTTATAGAGGAAAACATATTCATACCTACCAAAAAAGTATATATAATTCTTTTAGCGATTTTATCAGCATTATTTATCATGGAACATTATAAATAAAAAATGAATACATAAAACTGCTTTTACATGATTTTCGCAGACATAATTTCCATTGATTCAAAATCAAACGTGATATGTACTTTAACTAATACACGAGGACCAAAATATACCTTTAGAGATATTGTACATGGACTCGGCCCTGATGGAAAAATACACAACGTGTTTTTAAAATCAGCTTCCAAAAATTCGTACATCACAGTGAAATATTATAAATAATTTAAAAAAAAACAGTATGCAAGTGATCATAACAACATAGTGAATGACACGGGCTAACAAAATAAGCCTTAATTTGCTTTTTTATTAAGAAATCGTGTTATATGTCAACACATTCATTCAATAAAAATTTGAACCGATATTGTACCATTTGCCAGCAGTATCAGTTGGGTCCTAACGTAACATGGAAAACGACAATATTATAACCAGCGACAACATCAATAATAAGTCATATTTATCTCAATCTCCACCTTCATATCAACCTTCGTACTCTAAAGTAGCTAGCAAACCTCAACAACCTGCCATACCCACTTTACCGTCTAAACTACAAGCTATCGTTTCTAACGTATGGTCCTAAAGTTTTTGGAAAATTTTTAAATGCTAATAAATTTTTCCAAATTTTTTTAATTTTAAAAGCACATGTGGCAATAATTAACAACACTAATAACGAAAAATAATTACAAATTACATTATGGATAGTGGCCCGTTATTCTCAATGAGTCGTAATTTTCTTCGGACTTGTCCCATCTTCCTTTGGACAAGAGCAGGTTCTATTTCTCTAATCTTTTGGAAGATGCGACGCTGCAATTGATCTTCATTTGTAGCTTCCCATCCTTTATCGTACACTTTCCTCGATAGTATTGACCAAAATTCCTCTATTGGCCTAGCCTGAGGTACATTAGGAGGATTGTCTAACTTAGGTACAAAGTCAATGTTATTTTCACTTAACCACTGTCTGGTAATTCTAGCATAATGGCATGAAACTAGATCAGGCCAAAACATTATCTTATCGTTGAGATGATGTGTATTTAAAAGATTAAGTAATTTAGTAAGACATCTTTGAATATAAAGTTCTGAATTTAAGGCTTCTCCCCGAACACGACCAACATACGGCTGTGAGATAAATCTTGCTTCAGAAATGACACACCACACTAAAACTTTATCCTCAAATTTCGATTTACTTCTAAATTTAACATTGTCTGATGTATTTTCTATGTTATCGGTATAAAACCCATCGTTTCCTTTAATCTCTGAATGGGATAAGGTAAAATATTTTTCATCATCCATTACAATCAATTTATTGGCAAAGTGGATACGCCTTAGTGCGCCGCAACAACGCAGAATTCTTTCTAGCTGGTCTGCGGTGTATTTTGGTGCCTTTCTTCTTTTCCCAAACACTAAGCTTGTGCGATCAATTGTTCTTAATACAGTGGTTTTCGAAATGCCAAATCTCCGGGCTAATTTTCTCTGAGAAACTCCAACTTTGTCTTTAGCAGTCTTCTTTCTCTTCTTACACTCAAAATTCTTGGTCTACCGCTTTTGGGTAAATTAATGCATGGTATACCCTCTTCACAATTCCTTATAGTGTTATAAATGATTGACTTACTTATATTTTGCTCTTGGTAGATTGCAACAGTATCATGCTTAGGTATTCGTCCAACTAGATTGTAAATGCCCTGACGAATATCTAATTTGTAACACATTTTGCTACAATCGATTTGCAAAACTAAACTGTCAGGATCAAACTTGATTACGTGTAACGTTTTAGTTTCAATGGCAACTTGATTAAACGACATTGGGTACAAAAATAAATAATTTAAAAATTTTCCAAAAACTTTAGGACCATACGTTAGTTCTCTAAACAATATAGAATTAGAAGAATATCTCCTGGCTATTGGTCCGAAAAACATATTATTCAGATCTAGAATCTCACATAATCGAATAAGTATGTACCTCTCAAGTAAGGAAATCATAGATGCTTTATCGTTAAACATGGTGGGCGCATAAAGAGTAATAACGAAGTAATACAAGCTCGCAGACTTAAACGAAAGACCACTTGTATCCAATGTATGTCCCACCATTCCACACGACGTACTACAGAGGAACTCGAACATTTCGGCTTCAAGCTGTCTTCTGCAATTTCCTTTTTAAGAATAGGCACTACCAATCCCGTTTATAAATACATATTCAGTTTCAGGAGGCAAGTATAGATTGTATCTCCTACAATTCTGATACCAGACTTAGTCTTGATAACTTATGATGATACCACATATCGTATTTTTCTTGCTGTAGATAATTTGTGCAATCATTGCAAACAACATGGTTACTTATTTAACACTCGCACTTCAAAGTTGCCAGCCCAACCAACACACGAAACATTTTAAACAAACTCAACAACTACAACCAGCTAACCTACTCCAAACTTAGCAAGCGAGCAAAGCTCTGAGTCACTAACAACAACAAATGTATCATCAATTTCAATCACTATGCCCATTGAAGCAAATTTAACAGCAGCTGCAACAATTCCGAATATCACTCACCTTGCTGAAACACATAGCAACAAAAGATCCTTGGAAACAATATCAAATTCTCCACAAACATGGACGGCTACTACCCAACAAATAAAGCAACTTCGAAAAGAAATATTACCGAAATCCTAACACCACCTTCCGATACTACAACATCTGACACAAGCTTCAGTAAACCAGATGCAAAACCCAAAAAACCGAAATCCACTTCTAAATCAACCATCATACTGGAAAATCAAATGGCACCTATCAACGAATTATTCGACAATGATACTCAAATAATATCTTTCGAACAAATAATCGACTTTTTTAAGGACGTACAAGGATCAGCTGACCCTCTCAGTACAGCAAAAGATTACACCTTTGATACACTAGAACTATTGCAACTCTTAACTAAAATACATTCATATACCTCTGACCGCCAAATAAAGACTAAAACAAAAAAGAGAATTATGAAACAATTGAAGCTTTTGAAATTAGGAGAAGATGCAGAATCTGACTTTTCTCTGACCAAATCTCAGGAATCCCTAATTTAACTTACATAATATTACCTTCAGTTTATTGCAATAGAACATACATGGGTTTTACACCCATTATGATATGCTCAAGATACTTTAAACGAAACTTCACCTTCAATTATTTGCCTTCAAGAACCTAACTTTAAAGGAAGTCACAACTACGACATCAACAATTTTTCTGTTTTTACAGAAACAGAAACAACGCGGGAAAAGCAAGCGGAGGCGTAGGTATTTATGTAAATACTTCATATGAAACACATAATATAACATTAAATACAAGTTCAGAAGCAATAGCAATTTATATCAAAATTCCTCAAACAATTAATATCTGCAACATCTATATCCCTCCTGAACAAGTAATTATCTCACAAGACATCACTAAAATTTTGTCACAAATTCCATCACCTCTAATTCTATTGGGTGATTTTAACAGCCATAATCCGATTTGGGGATCAACAAGTTTTAACGCGGAAACACCCTAGACGCACATAATCTAAATATTTTAAATGACGGTAGACCTACAAGAGTTAATGTTAACACAAACACTAAATTAGCTATCGCTGGACAAAAAATATTATCCCATCCACATGGTCACAGACTATCGTCATATCCATACCAAAGGCAAACTGCCCAAGAACTAGGTTAACTTCATACCGACCAATATCTTTTATCAACGTACTAAGCAAATTAATGAAAAAAATCATAAATAAAAGACTATTGTAGACATTAGAAAGAAGACAAAAACCTTTTAATAAAAGAACAAAGCGGTTTCTGTCAAAATAGGTCAACATTAGACAATCTGATTGATTTGGAATCCAAAATCCACGAATCTTTCGCAAATAAACAAGACTGCCTTTCAGTTTTTATCGATATCACAAAAGCCTTGGATACAGCGTGGCTTCACGGCATTATCAAAATTCTTCATTTATGGGGCATCAAAGGAAACATCCTAAAATTCATACAAGAATTTTTTTAAATGGATTTTTTCGTATTCGAACAAAAAACACCACTTCAACCCTTACACAACAAACTAACGGAACTCCCCAAGGATCAGTCATTACTTCAACACTTTTCCTGATTGCTGTCAACGATATATTAAAACATCACTTCAAACTAGTGAAAGCTGACGATTTGATAATATTTTCCAAGGCTAAGAACATCCACTCAATTCAGAAACACATCCAAGAAACTTTAAAACAACTTCAAAACTGGTCTAAACTCACGGGATTGCAATTATCAATAGATAAGACCAAATGCATATTCTTTTCTAGAAAACAGAATCCCGTGTCTCCTGAACTAAAACTCAATAACATTTCCCTAAACTATGTAGAAAACATCAGATTTCTTGGAATGATGGCTGACAAAAAACTTAGCTGGAACAAACACATACTACATGTTAAAAATTCATGCCAGAACGGTATAAATCTTATGAAAACACTCTCAAGCAAATCCTGGGGATCTGACTATACCTGTCTAATGCACATATATAAAACACTCATTCGCTCAATGATAGACTACGGCTCTATAGTATACGCGACAGCTGAAAAAATATTTTTAACCAGCTCGGAACCATTCAGACCACAGCCCTAAGAATAGCAACAGGAGCATTCTGTTCAAGTCCAATAAAAACCCTACAGTGCGAAACCGGGGAACCCTCTCTACAACTCCGGAGAAAATTCCTTGCCGCTTTATACACACCACAAACCAGCAGAATGCAGTCTACATTAACATACTGACCAATCGCTACAAATCTCTACATTGGCCAATATCAAAACAGACCCACCATTCTATGTAAGAGCTAGTCAAATTCTCACAGAACTCCAAAACAATCGTCCCCTCTTCATTTCTAACAAAATTATACTCCCTCTTCATGGTCGATCAATATCCTTCCCGTCGACACTTCACTGTGCAAATTTATCAAATCAGAAACCCCCCATACCCTAATTAGGAAAACATTTGCCTCCATATTTGACAGATATCCACAATTTCACCTCGCATATACATTCAAAACATCTGATGGCGTAGGCAGCAGTGAACATACAAAACAGTACACTACAAATACCACAAAAACAAACAGAAATGTAGAAAATAATTTTGTATATCAATACACTATTATTTTTTAGGATAATGATGATGATTTACCGGATAGTAAAGAAGATGATGTGAAAAAGGTACCAAAATTCACAACTTATGTATCTAGGGAGTTCATAATTAGGATAAAAATAATGTTGGAGGTTCATATAAATTTTTGTCCTTGATTAATAGAAATATTTAGATAGTAACAAAATAATTTCACTGTATTTTTAGTAGTTTATTTATAAATCATCTTAGTAACATTTTTTTTAATAAATGACTAGTTGCTTCGCATTTGTATTGGTAGGTATATCGGTAGGCGTATCGAGCGTTTGGATGTTAAACGTCATTCTGTCAGAGATATTAGTTTACCCTTTTTTGCTATTGATTAAAGCCTCGAATTTCTTGGGATCTGCTTTCATACTCGACTCGCTGAATTCGCATAATTTTTGTACTTTTCTATATCTGATTCGTTATTTAATTTCGATTACAGCTGAATGTCTCTAATAATATCCCGGGTAAACCACAGTGGATACTTTCTTTTATATTGGTTTATTTGTCTTGGCACACACTCATCAAATGCATGATGCAACTTACCGTAAAACTACACACAGGCATCATCAGATCTATCAAATGTTTGAAGGAAAGTCCAATCTATATTAGAGAGACGTTGATACAATAGCGAAAAAATAGGTTTTCGGAAGTTATATTCATTGCAAGATATTGTTGGAAAATTTAGTTGTAAGGTGTGGCTAAAATTTAGTTTACGGGAAATATTTGAAACAGGATGATTCCGATCTTGAGCAACTAAATTTTCAATAGATCTTTCCAGAAAACATTCATTATTATACAGGACAAGATCGAGAATACGTTCGAAATCGTTCGCAAGAGTATTGTATTGAGTTAAAGTAAAAATTGGGAGAAAATTGGTAAGCGCAGAAATAATGTCATTCCCTAAATTATTATGGAAATTTGCAGCAATGGAAGATATATTAAAGTCGCCCACAATATGCAAACTTTCAATATTACTATAAGGTATATTTCGCTACTAGCAGATGGAGGCACATACATATTTAGTACATAGACATGACCTGAGTCAGCAGTTATTTTGACCCAGACCATATTCACCGAAACTAGGGTGGGGAGAATGAAACTGTCTATATTTATTTCACACGACGGTAATTCATTGTTTACAGCTATAGGAACACCTCCGCCCTTCGAGCAATTACACTCCTCCAGATTTCTATCAGCCCGGTAAACTGAGTAGTATTCCGGAAACATTTCACCGTTAAAGAATGAATCTTTAAGCTATATTTCGGTTAGTGCTATGACCTTGAAGTCTGTTATAGATATTGCATTAAAAAAATCTACAGTTTTAGATCTGATGTGCACATTTGAAGAATTTATTGAATTTCTGTTAACCTTTTTACCAACAGTGCAAGTGGTCGACGATATGGTAGATCCACTTGAAGCCATGGATTGCTATATTCCAAGCAAATCCTTCTTGAGTTTAGTCAAAGCAATTTTATATGCAGTACAAGCATTTTTATCCCACACCGCATGTTCACAAGAAGTAGTAGATCCTTCAGCACCTGACAGTTTAACGCACTTAGTGCACTATCGAAGTTGGGACATTCAGGACATTACATTGTGATTTCCACCGCATAAAGGACATGCCAACGGTACAAGGAAAAACCAATTTGAGGTTTTTGTGTTTCGGAATTTCGGTGTTATTGGCAGTTCGCTATTTTTGGTGTTTTTGATGGTTTTGGCGTTTTTGGCGTTTTTTTTGGTTTTCATTGTATTTTTTATTGTGGCTTTTGTTTTTCTGCGTATGAGTTTTCCTCATCCTTTTCCACTGGATCTTTACCAGAAGGGTGACGCAGTAACTACGTGGCCATTTAATAATTTGTAACTGTTTTACTAAGTAACTACTTTACTATTTCATATTTTTATTGTATTTCATCAATAAATTTTGTAATTACAATTTTGTTTTGTACATTATTTTCTAGTAATTCTTTTTAGGGGTAAAATATTTGTAAGTTATTCATTGGTAGTGGATTTATGTTAATTATCTGAATACCTTCCTCTACCTCAAGGAAGCTATCCATTCTTACAGTACCGTAGGGATGAGCCTTCGGGAAATTGGGTTAGCCTTTCATCCGTGCTCCATTTGGACGCTTTTGGGGGTTTATTTTGATCTAAGATTCTGTAAAGAATATTGGCCAGCAGCTTTATTTATGTTCATGAAACTTTAGCCTTCATGTAAGATCCAGGTTTTGTCTTGTTATAGTAGTAGATAATTCTAAACTGGTATTTTGTGGTTTAATAGAAGAATATACTTCAAGGTCCAAATAATTGAAATTTCAATGAGGGAAACTTTATACTTTAATTCTAAATTTACCCTACAAGTGTGAAGAACCCTCTGAGGTGTTGTGGGATAAATTGTAGGAATATTGGATGCTTGTCAAAACCTCTCTGACGCCCTTAGTGGTAACGTTTATTATTTGAAGAATCCAACCCTTCTACGACTTGAAGCTAGTCGATAGCCAGTATTCATTTTCTACGGGACAATCTAACATTTTTAACCGACACAGGAGGTTTATTGTTAAAAAGGTTGCGTTTTTTTCCGGTTAAATTCCTAACGTATGAAGAAAAAGAAGAAATATTTTGCAAAAATTGAAATTTCACTTTTATTAACCAAAAATACTTCAAACAAATACTAAAATGGAGTTTTAGATGGTAATTCAAATCTAGTAGGTATACAGTTACCAATATTGACTAACTACTGCAAATTCTACAATGAGTAGACCATGGTTTAATTCAGCAATGAGGTTTTTGTTTTCCTTGTATCTATATATGAATTTAGAGGACATTTTTCGTCGAAATTTCAATTTTTTCCACTATTACTAAATTTAAGGCCAAAAATGTTGGTGATTCTAAAGATTCCACCATAAAACCTTTCGGTCTATATGAGTTTTTGGAAGAGATAACCTCTATTACATACGCATTTTTTTTAGAAAAAAACAAGCAATAATGCTGTTAAAAAACTAGACGAATCCCCGAAAAAGATGAACCTTGCTTAAATAAAATTAATGACAATCTCACGGATTTTTTTTCTACATTTTTAGGATGTTAAAGCTGTAAATGATGAGTTAAATATTATTTATGATTTAGCAGAAGTTCTAGGGGATGATTTCTTGAAGGTATATACCTGTCGCATAAATTTATTAAAACAAAAAATAATACTGTCATTTTAGGGAGACAAAGGTTCCAAAAAACCTGATACGAAAGACGAAAATCTACCAAAGGTATTATTAAAAGAGATATTTTTGAACAAAAATTATTATAATTTATATTTTTAGAAAAATGGTGGTAGCATTCCACCAGATGAAAAGAAGGTAAATATTTATAAATAAAACAAAGTTTGAGTGGTACACTTTCAATTATGGAGTAGATTTTTAATGCAAAACTTTCTAGGGTGACAAAATTGATTCAAATGATGGTGAAAAAACAGATACCACAAAAACAAACAGAAAGGTAGAAAATCATTTTGAAAATTTGTTAACATCAGTCAGTACACGAATATTTTTTAGGATAGTAATGATGGTTTACTAGATAGTAAAGGAGATGATGTAAAGAAGGTATCAAAATTCACAACTTATGTATCTAGGAAGTTTATAATTACGATAAAAATAAGTTGGAGGTTCATATAAATTTTTGTCCTTGATTAATAGAAATTCTTGAATAGTTAAAAAATAATTTCACTGTATTATTAGTAGTTTATTTACAAATTCTATAATATTTATATTCAAAACTCATCATTTTCATTTTCATCGCTATTTTTTACGTTAACTGTAGTTTCAGCTACTTCAACCAAAGTAGGTTCTTCATTAGATATATGAAATTGATTTTCGTGCAAAACAGTTGAAGGTTGAGATTCAATACAATAAGGTAGGGGGTGCTAACTCCATCCCCTTATAATGTTACAGGAATTTTGAAAAATTACCTTTGCGAGTGCACCTTTTAGGGGTGATATATTAGAAGAGCTTAGGGAATTTTTTCACATGAATTTAGACACACCCCGTATAAAATAATTGGTTTTAGGCACTAAAAAGTACTCTGAGTATTCCTCAGGTACTCAAATTTGCTAACTAATTGGCACAAACTACTCCTGATTATTCCAGAATTTTAAAAGCCTATAATTTAAAAATTATTGAAATTTATATGAACTTCTAAAAGTATTTTTTTTGAAATTTTTTATCAACTTCCTTGATACCATTTATTATCAAAATAACTGTTCATAAATTCATTTTAGGGCGAAACAGAACCAATAAAACCAAATCAAACCGATCAAAACTTACCTAAGGTATCATACATTTCAGTTTATATAATAAAAATAATATTCAGTGAAATTAGAAAACCTTTTTTAGGGTGATAAAGCTAGAACAAATGATACAACAAAAAAAGAGGGTAATAAAAAACCAGAACATTCAAAGGTAAAATGAAATTTTATAAATATTAATAATATTATAAAAATGAGGTAACGAAATAACGAAATATATAAACATACATATATACCAATATTACTGAATTAAAAAGTAAACTTATTATTATTAAATTTTTATGAAAAATTTTGCTTCTATGAATCCAAAAACTGAGAAAAACTACCAGCCTATGTTATTTGAACTTGTTTTTGTGGAAACTTCATTAAAATGGCGCACAAACCAAATTTAAGCTAGAGTTCAGCATTAAAAAATGAACAGACTCATTGGATATTGGTTGTATTTCGACAAAGAACTACATAAAAACTATATTGTTTTCAAATAATCGTTCTATATTTTCTTTTGATCTTCATACTTTGAAAATGTATATAATAATTTATAATAAATTCTACTTTTGTACCACCATTGTCAATTAATTATTACCTTGAAAATGAATATATAAAATATTCTAAAGCTAGGAATATACAGTAAAAACAGTACCTCTTTCATTGCTACATACCCACTAAAAATTACCTTATATATATATATATATATATATATATAAAGATAAGATGTACGGATAGTGCGTGACATATGAACAATAAGCAACGAATAGATTAGTGGGTATTGCACGCAAATAGAAAAAGGGGCTACTGAAAAGAGTGGTAACCGCAGACATGCATGTTTCTAGCTCATTAGCCGTCATCGGTACCGTACCGATGACGGCTAATGAGCTAGAAACATGCATGTCTGCGGTTACCACTCTTTTCAGTAGCCCCTTTTTCTATTTGCGTGCAATACCCACTAATCTATTCGTTGCTTATTATATATATATATATATATATATATATATATATATGTATATATGTATATATATAAATATATATATATTTATATATTGTTATTTTTTATCGTTATATGATGATGTGAATTGCATGAAATTAAAGATATTTCTGAATTTATTATTTGAATTTCACAGGATTATTTGAAATTTTCCATTTTCTATTTTTTCAAAGTCGTAGCTGACTCGTGTTGTTTGTTATATTCATCAAATTTTGATACAGGGTCTTCTCAAGAGAGTTTCAAATACTATTCCCTAATTTAAATTTGAATTATTACAACACCTTTTTGTAAATCTAACTTCTAAATGCCAAATGTTCAATGATCATTTAACTCAATTCATTTAAGGTAAAACTTATTTGAATTAATTACTCCCGATATTTACTCAAATTTCAACAAAATTTTTACAAAATTATTATTACAAATGATATTATTATTGATAATAATAACTAAATAAAATGAATATTATAACCCTCTATATTTAAGTTATTCTGAAGACATACAATTCTATCACCTTGTATACAGCTTTATAGTTTTTGTTTCCACCTTAATTATATTTCAATTGGTACCAGGTAGACAGTATACTATTTTCTTTCGAAAGGAGTGTACCATGGCTACTGTTGACTGGAATAAAAATTTTATTGAATATGAATTGTACTGTTTTTCCATGATGAGAAAACATCATTCTCCATTTTATTTGTATTACTTTTATACCTGAAATGTTGAACGTTGGATTCTTTGCAAGTAAGTTTGTTTGTTTTTCTCTTCCCTTTTTAAATCTTACTGATTTTTATACTGTATTTGACTACCTGAAGATATTTATTTTAGGTTTTTATCCATAATTTAGTACCTACTTGAAAATGGCTTCGTACCGAAACATATCTAGTAGTATTGTATTTTTTGTATGACATCTCGTCGAAAATAATAATAAATAATCAATGGCCGATTCCCAGCAATGTTATTTTATTTTTAAATTGGATATATACGGCCAGGATTCATGACACAATAAGTATTTTTAAATGTTTACTTTCCAAAAATTCTATATAAAAATTGAGATTTGTTCTTCTTTTATTATTAATAAATATCTACCGTGACATCTGATTTCAACTTGGAATATTTATTTTATATTATGACATGACTTGTCTATTATTTATTATACTCTGTGTTATATATCATACGAAAATAAATCAATCCAAATTTGAGACCTACTAGGTAAATCAAACATGTTGAATATCATATACAATACTTTTTTTTCCGAGGAGAGGAAATCTTACATTAGACCCCGGTCTTTCCGGAGTGCCGAATTATTACCGGCTTAAACCTCTCCTCTTTCGCATCTCCCACTGGGTACTGTCAGACTTCTACTGACTAAAGACCCCCCTTTTTATCTATCTGCTCTCCATCCTGGAACCGCTTGTCGCATATCTTCAGGAGTGAAGTGCACTGATCACTTTATGTTCGGCTTGCCTATTGTCTTTCTTCTAGCTCTTTCTGATGCATCACTCTTTTTATGAAAGTATGTACTCTATTCCAAGTCTCTCTTTTACTTCTCATAGTCTCCACTAAATTTGGCGGATTTAGGTTGACCACTATGTCTTGTGCCAATTGGTCCCTTTTTTCTTCCCATCTATCGCATTCAAAAATTGTATGTGCCCCTGTGTCTACTGCTTTACAGCACAAACACAAGTCATCATCTGTTTTCCCAATTCTTTTTGTGTGAACTTTGATCGAGCCATGACCTGTGAGGACTTGTGTCAGAAAATAGTCCACTCTTCTATGTTTGCACTCCATCCAGTCTCGTACGTTTGGTATCAAAGTTTTTGTCCATTGCGCCTCGTTCTCCGTACACAGTTCACGCCATTTTGCTAGGGTGAATAATCTCTCCTCTGCTTTCGCTTCCGTAGTTTCCCCGTCTCTTCTCCTGTATAATCGTTCTCTTTCTGCTGCCATCAGTTCAATAGGTATCTTCCCTGCAACCACCTGCGAGGTCTTCGCGGATATTATACGATACTCACTAATGACCCTTATGAGCATTTTGCGTTGCACTCTCGTGTAAAGTTGCCTGTGCTTTTTAACTGTAAGGGATCTATACCATATAGGTGCTCCATATAAGAGAATCGACTGTACTACATTCTAAAGCATCTCTCTTGACCCAGGGCCTCTCACGTTTGGGGTTATTCTACTCAGGGCAGCTACCCTCATCTCGGCTTTTTTTGCGGCGGCTTTTATATGCTGCGTGAAGCTACAGTTTTCACCGATAGTGTCTCCCAGGAACACGAGGTTTTTTTTCTAGGAATTTCTTCCCCTCCACAAACAAATTTAACCTGTTCTTTTCCTTTCTGCCCTCTCAGAATAACTGTTCCGGATTCCTGTGGGGCTAAGTGTTGTTCGTTATCCTTCATCCAGGTGTGGACTTGGTGAAGAGCTTCGTCTGCTTTCCATTTAAGATGTTTTTTACTTTTGGCACTCATGACGACTGCAAGATCATCTGCGTATGCTATTGTACTCACTCCCTCTAGTGCCAGATCATTCAACACGTCATCATAGAGCACGTTCCACAGGGTATGTCCTAGAACAGAACCCTGTGGAACTGCAGCTTGGACTTCTAGCATCACATATTTTTCTATTTGTAGTGATCTATTCTCCAGATAGCTGTCTACTATTTCCAGCAGATATCTAGCCATCCCTCTTGCTTCCAATTTATGTAGGATTTTATCCCAGGATGCCGTTTTGAATGCATTTCTCACGTCCAATGTGATACGAGCCGCCCATGTGTCATTTTGTCTTTCATTTACTGCGCTTATTACCCTTTCTTTGGCCTGAATCGTTGATTTTCCCTTTTTGAATCCGTATTATCGCTCTGAGGGACCCCCAGTAACTTCCAACTCCTTTTTCAATATTTCTCTCAACAATCCTTCGTATACTTTACTAATGGCGTTCAGTAGGCAGATTGGTCTAAACTTCATGTCATCTATATTTCCTTTGGGGATTAAAACTAGTTTGGTCCTTTTCCATTCCCTCGGAAAGCACTTTTGTCTAAGAATTGTATTTAGTGGATTTAGTATTGCAGCTGGCGAGATCTGTTTCACTATCTTGATGGCTTCTGTGGGGATACCGTATATACCTGGTGCTTTCCCTGGTTTCATCCTTTTCAGGACTATTTCCAGTTCTTCCTCTTCGAACGGTACTACAGCTTCTTCTGTTTTAGCTCCTCTCCAGGTCTTGGTCTTTCTTGGAATCAAGCCATTGGCTACTTTTACCTTCTGCTCCGCTGCTAGTTGGAAAGGGCCATATCCTACCAGTTTTTTAACATCTATTTGATAACCTTTTCCCCAGATATCTTCCTCCAGTTCTATACATAGATCGTCCCAATGCTTCCTCTTTAACTTCTTTATCAAGAGCTGCAGCTCTTTCTTGCATTTTCGTGCTACTTGGCGTATTTCCTTTACAACCTCTAGGTTTATTGGTAATCTCTTGCTAGCCCTAGTGGCCTGCCTTCTCAGACTGAGGCATTCTTGTCTTTTTTTCTTTGATTTCCTCATTCCACCAAAAAGGAGTCCGTGTGGTTTCCGTTGTGCTTAGACTTCCTCTGTACGCTTCTACCATTACTCTTCCTAAATCTCTTGTTGTTTTCACTCCTGATGTAATTCTCCATTCCACGAGCTCCTTGAAGAGGTCCCAGTCGCATGTCGCTCTACTTCTGTTTTTGTTGTATTGATATAGAAAAGTATATATATATATATGTATATATATATATATATATATATATATATATATGTTCAGTGAGCGTTTCATCTTCCAATACTTCCCAGTTCCTTATGTGTTTATGAAGATTGCGAGTAATATCTATGAAGGACTCTGACTTTGCTCTGACAAATGCAGGTTTCTTACCATCATTTAAGATATTTAGATCTAGTGCTGATATCCATTCGTCCCAGTACTCCCTTCTCTTGTCTCTGACAGTTGAGTCCCAGGTAGGGGATTTAGCGTTTATATCTCCCATGATCAACTTTTCTCCTGTTTTTTACTTTTATAGTAATTTTAGTTTTGGTTTGATAAAGACCAGGGATACTGGTCAAAACGTTGTCTAAAAATGAAAAATTAAAATAGATTAAAAGCTTTTTCTTATACATTCGAACCTATGTTCAAAGAATACATTTGCTAAATTACATATAAATCAAGGTTCCTTGATATGTATTCGTGGAACTTAGGTTCGAATTTTTCATTTTTAGACAACGTTTCAACCAGCATCCCTGGTCTTTGTCAAACCAAAACTAAAATTACTATAATAGTTTTTAAGAAGATTTTTCACACAGTATAAATTTTTAGGTAAGACTATTTTAAATCTATGCTGTGTGAAAAATATTCTTAAAAACAATTATAGTATTCTTCGTTTTGTATCTATTCGAACATAAGTCCAAAGAATAATTTTCTAATTCACTTGCACAAGGCTGGTCAAAGTTATATGTGTTATTGCAAACTTGATGGAATCTACCAAAAATATATGGGAAATATATTGTGAATTGTAGGGGGATTCCAATGTAATTTCATCAATAACAAGGTCAGCCATTGTTGAGAAGATTCTAAGAACCATAGAATAATACAATTTACAAAGTTCCTGATAAAATGCTGCTTCTCATAAAATTGAATTTTCTCTGAATCTTATAAAATAAAATTTGAAATTGTAAATTTCTAGAATAATATTTTTGATTTTGGAAAATTTAAAATTAAAATATATTTCAGGGAAAAGTTGGCAAACCTAAGGATGATTTTAATTTATTGGATCCATTTCATTTGAAGGTACTGATTTTCATTCAAATATGCTTTCAAAGCGTGTGGAATAATATAATTTATTTTAGGATAAACATAAACGAACTGCAGAAAAACAATCTGATAAAATAAATAGCAATCCTATAAATCTGCTGGATCCATTTAACTTGAAGGTATATAGACAGTTTTTTTTTAAAAATAAGATATGATTATTCACAGATTATATTTTAGGATAAAATTGACGATATTGCTGATAACGTGAATGATACAATCTCCGATTTAACTGATATTGGGGAAAACATAGCCAAACAGTTGTTCGATCCGTTCCATTTGAAGGTATTTAGAATTGCTTACAGTACATTATAGAAAAATTCACATAAAATCGTATTTCAGGATAGGAATCACAAACATGCAAATAATAATAACGTTAAAACAACTGATTCTAAGGATGATAAGAATGAAAATCCCATTAATTTTCCAGATTCTTCAAACTTAAAGGTATTTAGAATTGCATAGGATAAATGATGATAAAATTTATTTGATATCATATTTCAGGATAAAATTGACAAGCATGCAGATAAAACTAATGATAAAACAACTGATGCTGATGATAATAAGAATGATAATCCCAATAGTTTACTCGATCCTTTCCACTTAAAGGTATTTAGAATTGCTCGCAGTAATTAATATAAATGACAACTCAAAATAATATTTCAGGATAAAATTGACAAGATTGCGGATGAAAGCAATGATAATACTACTGAATCTAATGATAACAGGGATCAAAATCCTATTAATTGGCCTGCGGATGAAACTAATGATAAAACAACTGATTATGATGATAATAAAAATGATAATCACAATAATTTGAAGGTATTTAGGATTACTTAGAGCGAATAATAAAAAACCTAATTGAAAATCATATTTCAGTATAAATTTGACAAGCTTGCAGATAAAACTAATGATAAAACAACTGATTCTACCGATAATAAGGATAATAATCCCATCAATTTGCCTGATCCTTTCCATTTGAAGGTATATAGGATTACTTAGAGTAAATGCTAAAAAAAAACTAATTGAAAATCATATTTCAGGATAAAGTTGATAAATCTGCAGATAAAACTACTGATAATAAGGATAAAAATCCAATTAATTTGCTCGATCCTTTCCACTTGAAGGTATTTAGAATTGCATAGAGGAAATAATAAAAATATTCATTTAAAATCATATTTCAGGATAAAATTGACAAGTTTGCAGATAAAATTGTTGACAAAACAACTGATTCTAATGATAATAAGGATCAGAATCCCATTAATTTGCTCGATCCTTTCCACTTGAAGGTATTTAGAATTGCTTAGGGTAAATAATATTAGTGTTAATTAAAAATCATATTTCAGGATAAAATTGATCACCTTACAGATAAAACTAATCATAAAACAACGGATCAAGATGATAATAGAAATGATAATCACATTAAATTGCCTGATCCTTTCCATTTGAAGGTATATAGAATTAGTTAGAGTGAATGAAAATCTAATTGAAAATCATGTTTCAGGATAATTTTGACAAACCTGCCGATAAAACTAATGATAAAACAACTGATTCTAATGATAATAAGGAAGATATTGGCCATAAAACTCTCGATCCTTTCCACTTAAAGGTATTTAGAATTTCTCAGAGTTAATGATGAAAAATTCATTTAAAATCTTATTTTAGGATAAAGTTGACAAACCTACAGATAAAACTAACGGTAAAACAGCTGATTCTAATGATAATAAGGATGAAAATCCTATTAATTTGCTCGATCCTTTCCACTTGAAGGTATTTACAATTTTATAGAAAAAATAATATAAATATTCATTTAAAATCATTTTTTAGGATAAAGTTGACAAGTTTGCAGATCAAATTGTTGACAAAACAACTGATTCTAATGATGATATGGATCAGCATCCCATTAAT
The DNA here is from genome assembly GCA_963921935.1 of Galeruca laticollis. Lineage (NCBI taxonomy): Eukaryota > Metazoa > Arthropoda > Insecta > Coleoptera > Chrysomelidae > Galeruca > Galeruca laticollis. The sequence goes on from OY998181.1 coordinate 73,875,252, forward strand.
TTGCTCGATCCTTTCCACTTGAAGGTATTTAGATTTGTTCAGAGTGAATAATATGAATGCTCATTCAAAATCATATTTCAGGAAAAAATTGATAAGATTGCTGATAAAAGTAATGATAAAACTAATGAATCTAATGATAATAAGGATGAAAATCCCATTAATTTGCTCGATCCTTTCCACTTAAAGGTATTGAGAATTTCTTGGAGTGAATGTTATAACATTAATTGAAAATTAAATTTCAGGATAAAATTGACCACCTTGCAGATAAAACTAATGATAAAATAACGGATCATGATGATAATAAAAAAGATAATCACATTAATTTGCCTGATCCTCTCCATTTGAAGGTATATAGAATTAGTTAGAGTAAATGATAAAAAACCTAATTGAAAATCATATTTCAGGGTAAATTTGACAAGCTTGCAGATAAAACTAATGATAAAACAACTGATTCTGCAGATAAAACTAATGATAAAACAACTGATTCTAATGATAATAAGGAAGAAAATCCTATTAATTTGCTGGATCCTTTCCACTTAAAGGTATTCAAAATTGCTTATAGTAAATGTTAAAACATTATTTAAAAATCAAATTTCAGGATAAAACTGACAATATTACAGATAAAACGAATGATAAAACAACAGATCCTCATGATAACAAAAATGATAAATCCGTTAATTTGCTTGATCCTTTCCATTTGAAGGTATTTAGAATTACTTAGAATAAAAAATGAAAAATCGAATTAAAAATAATATTTCAGGATAAATTTGATAAGCTTGCAGATAAAACAAATGATTCTAATGACAATAAGGATAAAAATCCCATTAATTTGCTCGATCCTTTCCACTTAAAGGTATGTAAAATTGCTTGGAGCAAATGATAAAATATTCTTTTAAAATCATATTTCAGGATAAAGTTGACAAGCATGCTGATAAAACAAATGATTCTGATGATAGTAAAGACAGTAAACCCATTAATCCTCTTGATCCATCCAACTTGAAGGTATAGATTATTAGAATTGATGTTAACAACAAAATATTGATTAATGAATTTTCAGGACAAAATAGATAAACTTGCTGATAAAACTGATAATAAAACAAATGAATCTGATGACAATAAATATAGTAAACCCATTAATGTACTTGATCCATTCAACTTGAAGGTATTTAGGATTATTAGTATTGAGGTTATTAATAAAATATTGATAAATTAATTTTTAGGATAAAATTGATAAACTTGCAGATAAAACTAATAAAAAAACTAATGATTCTACTGATAATAAAGACAGTAAACCCGTTAATGTACTTGATCCATTCAAATTGAAGGTATTTACGATTATTACAATTGAAGTTAGTAACGAAATATTAATAAATGAATTTTCAGGATAAAAGTAATAAACTGGCAGATAAAACTAACGATAAAACCACTGATTCTGCCGATAATAAAGGCAGTAAACGCATTAATGTGCTTGATCCATTCAACTTGAAGGTATTTATGCTTTTTAGACTGCAAGTTAACAACACAATATTGAATAATGAATTTTCAGGATAAAATAGATAAAGTTGCAGACAAAATTAATAATAAAACCACTGATTCTACCGATAATAAAGACAGTAAGCCAGATCCGATAAATTTGAAGGTATTAGACAAACCTAAAAAATATATAAAGAACATATATTTCTATATTGTATTTTAATATAAAATTTTCAAATCACCCGATAAAACAACTGATTCTACTAATAAACAAAACCATAACGCGGTAGATTTGAAATTCAAATTATTTACAAGTATTTGAATATCATATCCCTAAACACTGCATTTTAGGATTAACGTTATGATGAAACCACTGATTTTACTAATTACTAAAACTCATATTTTCTCGAATTACTTCTTAAATAATTACTATATCGCTTCATATACTTGTACAAATCTGTTTCTACTATACAATATAACTTATTACAAATCCATTCTATAACAACATGAAGTAGATTATACCACTCTCAAATATGTTTACTTTTTAATTCAGTGTATTTTTTAGATAAAAAACTTCAGACGTAAAACATTGAGTTCAGATATCTCCAAACAAATTGTTACATTTGAGGTTTTTTAATAGTAGGAAGCTACATTCTTTTATTGAAATTAAGTTTTTAGGATTTTTGTGAGAAAGTTTGTCTGACATGAATTCCAAAATTAATTCTTATATAACATAGCAGGCATAAATACATGTTTCAATAAAAGAAGAAGCTGCTTCTAAACGGCTTGCTTGCTTATTTATCACAGCTTTATTGTTATATTTCATAAATATTAGTGTGTGAAAATTTAGATTTGCTGTAGTTTAAACATTTATAGAGATAATCTTTCTAATACTATAATAGTTTTTGACCAATCCCTGAAGGAAAATATAACTGATTTTCTGACGTGAGGAATATTAAATTATATTTCTCCGGAAAACATTATTTATGGTGGATATATGGTTTTATGCCTTATTCCATCCATGTTGGATTTAATTTCGTGGTAGTCGTTTTTCTAGGGTTCTTTCATATACCTTGAAAACTATGCTCAATGGATTAATGCCTCAATCGTTCTCTCATTCATGCTTGCTATCACCTTCAATTAAAGGCATTTCCTCCCACTAATCTCTTTGGATTTGCCATTACTAAACATATATTACCACTAGTTAACTTTAGTCTGCTGCTTTGCCCTTTTTTATCATTTTCATTGCTTTTTCTCCTCTACAATTATTTTTTGGATTGTTTCACTTCTTCTCTTTTGTAATTTATTTCTCCAATTTCTTCATTTTGACTCAGCAATTTTTTATCTTGTTGATTGCTTCTCTCTGACAGATCTTGTATGTTAATTTAATATTTTTCAATAACATATATTTCTCTTTATTTTCAATTACAAAGCTTTAGCTTCACATACTGCGATCTAAATATATAAACATTTGAATTGCTCAATATATTTAGATTTTTGCTAAGATATGAATGAGCTTCAATGATGTGATAATATTTCAACATACTTTTATTGATAAAGATCTAATTTTCAGAAAACAGATGATAAAAAAACTGATGTTAAGCCCCTGTTCCCGTCTGACGACCCATTCAACATAAAGGTGAGTAACTATGTTCTAAATTTCAAAATATTGTATCAACTATATCGAAACTTAAAGATGGCACAGATATTCAACTAAAGCTTTCAAATGTATCGGTCACTTGTATATATTCCGCAGACTGTATCATGTAATTAATCTGGTATGGACACATTGTAAGAATGAGCAAAATCAGATTAGTTAAAGCAGTTACAAAGGCAAAAAGGGATACAAAAACAAAGAAAAGAGGAAACCATGGATGGGAGGATACAAGAAATCGGAGAGAGAAACCAATAGAATAGATGAAAGGACTGGCGAAAAACAGAAGCGACTGAAAGAAATGGGCAAAGAAGGCACTTTAAGGTATAAGGGCTTTAGAAAAAGAAGAAGAAGTATGCTTTCGGGAATCTGTCTCGTGCAAACAAACCGAATTTTGTCCAAATATTACCAAAAACAAAGTATTTAAGACCCGTTGTACTGGCTCTGGTGAGGTGAAAATCATTAGAGTTCATCTGTGAGACATGCTGAACAATATCTGTTGGGATTTTTCCTCTTAATTGAGTGGAAGAAACATCACTCGTGAAAACTTCATATTATATATTTTATGAAGATACGTTTGACAAAATAAGAGTAAAAAAATTAAACAGCAGCCATACGTACTTCCAATAACTCTATAAATCTAATAATGAATCTTAACATATTCGGCCCCCATGAAAGGCTGGGCATAGAATTTCAACATTAACTACTTAATTAAATTTTACAAATATGTCATGAAAACGGTATGTCAACAAGGAAACCAATATTCATCTTACTCTAGGTAACTGGCAGCACAGAAATCTCCGTAACTGCTCTCTTAAATGTGCCCTTCCTCATTTTTAAAGACAGCACACAACAACACCCTCCTTCCCTGGATGAAGCTCTAATATTCTACCCACATCGGAGAAACGTGATCTTCTTCAACCCTTTCGTGCCGACTTTTTAGTTTTTATGTAAGGTCATTTTTATATTACTGAAAACACACCAGCCATATAATTTTGGTATTGCCGTGGGACATATATGTCCCTGGTCCCTGTGGTATTATACATTCTATACATAATGCAATATTACATTTGACACATGGTAGTCTAGTTCTTTTTTCTATTTTTTTTGTGACAGAGGTGGCATCTTCTTCTAGTAGTACCTTGGACAGGTAAATGGTCATTAATATTTTCTTGGCATCTTACTTTAGAAGGTCGGCCATACATATGCCGTCTTTTTACTTTTGCTGATTGTCTGCCTAGGGCAATCAGTTGTTTCGCCAAGGGAACTATAAACTGTTTTAGAGATAAGTTTGATTTATGGGTTATTTTCTTGTATAGAATCTAAGCGTTTACGACTGTTGTGAGAAGGAGCTTATAAAATACTTTTTTCCACCACTTGACAGATTTACGGTCGACGTCGTAAATTCCTACCAACTGATCAGATAAATTGACCCCACCCATATGATCATTATAGAATGATATTAATTTTGGACAAGCAACCTCAACTTTTCTTCCATCTTTTTGTTTTTTAGAAATGGTAGTGGCTGTTGGATAAAGACAATTGCTGAGGACCAATATCTCCTTTGTATCTTTCCATTTTAAGGCAAGTAAGCCTGCGTTACTGCAGAAAAATTCATAATCACCTTTATGCTGGAATTTAGTATCCATTACCGGTAAATTTTTCCGATTCGACATACAAGTTCCTACCGCTCCAAATGGAATTTGAATCAAGAAATTTTCGGATGTAAAGTATCTATCAAAGCAGATAACTACATTAGGATCTTCAATTTCTGATGTCAAATTAAGGACAACCCTTTCACCCAGTGTTCCTTCTTGTTGTTGTATTTTTTTCCGGAGTATATATTGAAGTCGTAAACGTATCCAGTTACTCCATCGCATCTTTGCCATATTATTATACCTCGCTTTATAGGCTTTAGTGGAAGATACTGTTTCATTGTGGAACGTCCTTAGAACTTTACCATTGATTCGTCAATGGATTGAAATGAGGCTTCTGTTCTTGCTTTTTTATAAGTACTCTATAGACATGAAACGAGCTCATTGATGTAGTATGTTTTCGAAGATTCTTGAAGCTTTTCGGGATAATTGAAGTATGATTTAGAGATCAACAAGATAAATCTATCCCTGGATATTGCCGACTTCATTGTCATATTTCCCAAATAAGTGTTCGTACTCCAATAATCATGTAAGTGTGCTACATGATTATAGCTCATAACTAATAAGCATACTTGAATGATCATAATTTCAGGGGCATCTCTGTCGGGAATTATTTTATTCGCAGTTGTTTCTCTATAGATATTCAACCTTTGATTTGTACATTGTGCAATACATATCAGTAGGCTACGTGGAAACAATTTGAAAAAGACATCCAATTCCCTGGAAGATCGAGCACAACGAATCAAAGGAATGCACGACTTCACTTTTGGTATAGTTTGGCGAGGAATGAAATTAATGTCAGTCATTTTACACCACTGAATTTCGGTTACGGAAGGTTGTTCAGAATGAATATCATCGTCCTGTTAATCGATATTAGGCATTTCAACTTCTGAATCAGAATTTTTATCAACCCCAGTGTCTTCATTTCTTCTATGAAATACTCATTTGATATTAGCTGTAGAAGTACAACTTTCATCACTAACCGACCCATCGTCATTCTCTGGCTCATATTCTGATTCACTTTTTTCATAAGGTTCCGAGTCAGAATCAAAAGCACAGTCCGCCAACTACTGCTCAGTTAGAGGACGTTTTCTGAAATAGATATTCATAAATTACGAGAGGGAATCATCTGTTCCACAAAAAAGTACTATTGGGACGTATACGTCCCATAACCAATTATTATCGAAAATACGTGTGTTGATCTTTGGTAACCTGGTAACAATTATTTAAAATAGTATGAAGTTACAAAAAGTAACCCTTACCTGTCCCATCTGTCCATTATATACCACAAAAACAATGAAAATAACGTACGAAATAGACCACTATCACCACCATCAAAACGTTACTATACAAACAGCTGTCTGCTGAAATTATGTGGTTATCTGTGAAACTGGTTGCATAAGAATTCTATAGTAGAGACCTAAACACACGAGTGGGATGACGTATTCCAAGTTTATAACGTTATTAGGTGCCACCAGGATTTTTTTACTTTTTGCAGGGACACGTATGTCCCATTAGGCATGAAAGGGTTAACTAAAACCAATACTCCAACATCAATTCTTGCACTGCTATCAAACTGCTACGTCATTCGTTGCTGAAGGTAATGGAACAAGCGGCATTGAATTTAGAATTGTCTTAATTTGAGTAATCAAAGTATAAAACTCTTCGTAATGTGGGTGAAAACCATTTAAAATACGTTTTAAATGATGTTTACAAGATTTTACTGCTGCTTCATGAAGCCCACCAAAATTTGGAGATTTTGCAGGCATGAATTGCCATTCCATATTGGAAGACGCTACATAATTTGAAAAATTACTAGATTCCCTTAACCTATGGATTGAAAATACTTCATTTTTTGAGCCTACAAAATTCGTAGCATTATCGATATAAATACGTGTGCAAAACTTTCTTCTTGAAACAAACCTCTTCAATAGGCTTAAAAAACCATCACTAGTCAAATCTCAGATGACTTCAATGTGAACAGCTTTAGATACAATGTAAACGAAAATGCATACTACATACTACTTTGTTTGGCGTAGCTTCACTATCTTTTATTTCAAATGCAATCAGTCCGAAGACTAACACGAACGAAGAGAGAGGAAGCTGAAAGTATAGTTCGAGAGATGGTAGAAGAAAAAGTAAGAGATTCATCTACTAGTCCATGTGTCCCATGTGATATATCCTGAAGAATTTCCAATCTTAAAATTGGTCACTTGTTCAAACTTTGCAGGATGTATCGTGCAAAAAACCGAAATTTCTCCAATAATTACTAAAAGAGTAGTATATCTGAATTTATAGGACTGGCTCTGGTGAGCTGAAAATCAATCTGCAAGACTAGCATATCAATTTATTTGGATAACCAAAACAAACTAATAGATAAGAATATGGATCAAAAAGAGTGGGCAATTCAACATGAATACCTTTGTTCCTAAATCTATAATGTTACCTAATTGATTTCTAATTTTGTTTTCATTTCATTGTAGAAAACTTTTGACGACGCTCAACAAGCACTGAAAGAAAAGGGAGTTGGAGGTCTGATTCAAAGCGTCCAACAAAATGTTCAGGTAAATTTATAAATTTTCTTAACGTTTTAAGAGATAGAAGGTTCGTTCAAACGTTGAAAATTGATGCTGTATATTTTGGAGAATGGAATGAAAGTTTTCCAATAATATAAATATTATTTAAATAATTTGCTTGAAATGTTGAATCTTTAATTAAAAATTGAGTTAATATATCAGCAATATTTTATAGAAACGATTTTTTGGTTATTTTGTCAATAATATTTTAAGGAAATACTATAAGTTTTGAATCATATTTGTTTTGACAATAAATACTTCTATAGAGGTGACAAATACTTCACAATAAAAATACTGAGTGAAAGAGAAGTACTCAAACTTAACAACATTTCCCTAAACTATGTCGATAACATCAGATTTCTTGGAATGATTGTTGACAAAAAACTCAGCTGGAAGAAACACATACTACATATTAAAAAATCATGCCAAAACGGTATAAACCTTATGAAAACACTCTCAAACAAATCCTGGGGATTTGACTATACCTGTCTAATGCACATATATAAAACACTCATTCGCTTAAAGATAGACTACGGCTCTATAGTATACGCAACAGCTAAAAAAACTACTATAAACCAACTCGAAACCATTCAAAACACAACACTAAGAATAGCAACAGGAGCATTCTGTTCAAGTCCAATAAAAAGCCTACAGTGCGAAACCGGGGAACCTTCTCTACAACTCCGGAGAAAATACCTTGCCGCTTCATACGCACTATCCATCAGCACAAACCAGTAGAATCCAGTCTACATTAACTTACTGACCAAGCACTACAAAACTTTACATTCGGCAAACATCAAAACAGACCCACCATTCTATGCAAGAGCTAGTAAAATTCTCACAGAACTCCAAATCAAACGTCCCCGCTTCCTTTCCAACAAAATTAAAACTCCCCCTCCATGGTCGATCAATATCCCTCCCATCGACACTTCACTGTGCAAATTTAACAAATTAGAAACCCCCCATACTCTAATTAGGAAAACATTTGCCTCCATACTTGACAAATATCCACAATTTCACCTCGCATATACAGACGCATCCAAAACCTCTGATGGTGTAGGCGCGGCAGTGATCATGCAAAACAGTACACTACAATTCAAGTTACCCGAAATAAGCAGCGTCTGCACTGGAGAACTATACGCCATTCTTTAAGCACTTATTCACATAAAAACAAAAAATACTTCAACATCCCTCATAATAACAGACTCTCTTAACTCAATCCATATTATCAATCAACTTTATCCCACACATCCAATAGCCCTCCAAATTAAAGTCGAATTATCGCAGTTGCAACATTCCAATAACTTTGTGGAAATACTTTGGGTTCCTTCTCATACTGGCCTTCAAGGAAACGAAGAAGCCGATCGCAAATCACGACAAGCAGCAATTAGTGAAACCGTAAGTGAAGTGCAAACGGTAGTGTATAACGACATAAAACCGCTACTTAAATCAAAAGTGCTAAAATTGTGGCAAATCGAGTGGCAATCGTCCCAATCGAAACTACGCGACGTGAAACCGGAAGTGAAACCTCGAGCGCAGCCAACAAACAAAAGATCGCTTCAAGTTAAACTGACTAGGTTACGAATAGGCCACACCAAACTTACTCATAGTTACTTAATTACTAAAAGTGAACCCCCAAAATGTGAATTATGCAAGATCCAGCTTACTGTCAAACATTTAATAACCGATTGCCCAAAATTCCAACAATCAAGACAAGATAACAACCTCAGCAACAATTTAGACCAAGTTCTTGGCGAAAACTGTAATACACAGAACCTTTTTAAATATCTAAGTGACATTAACATTTTAACTAAACTATAAACAACCCATATTTGTGTCGCTAATTGCCCCAGTGGTAGATGCGACTTGCTTGTAAATAAAAAAAAAAAAGAAGTACAGAGAAAAAAATAATATTTTTCTAGTAAACGTATACAACAGATTGCATTTTACAATTTACAAAACAACAATTCAATTATTAACAAAAAAGATTATAATATATTCATAAGATTAGGCTTGCAAAATTGTTTTATATTGTACATTTTACAGAGTTTTGCAAAAAATAACACATAGTTAAATAAAATATATGAATTTTTCGCAGAGAAATTTATATTCAAATATTCCAACGATCTACTGTATCATGATGTACTGGGTGTTTTACGTGTTCTCTATGTCCATTAAAGTTCAGTAGTTTATACCATGTACATGCCTATGTTCTTATAGCGATTTCTTAACGGAACCAATATTCAACTTCTATCGCGAAACATTACAGATCCGTATTGAAAATAATTATAATTATATTAGGAGCTTCATGAATGTCTTGTTAGGAATATTCCAACCTAACTTTGTACATGTTATGGTAACCTGGGATCAAAACCCGTACAAATTAGAAAAAACTTGGAAAATCGAAAAAAAAATCACAGGGCGAACTACTTATTTTGGCTATAACTCCACAAGCGTACACAAAATATGTAATTTATTATTTATTATATATCTAAGGTCAAAACCACACAAAATATGTAATTTATTATTTATTATATATCTAAGGTCAAAACCATATAAAAACTTAAAACCCCCACATTTTCGAAATTTTAGATGGCCATTAGGAACTCTTAAGGATTTTTTCAGGGATCGTGGTATGATACCATCCTAATAACTTTTCGAACTCTATTATCCTGCAAAGATTTATCGAAATCTTTCGAGCCGGTACAAACTTGCTACATATATATATACATATATATATATATATATATATAGAGAGAGAGAGAGAGAGAGAGAGAGAGAGAGAGAGACTGAAAATTTTACTGTAGCAGCGCCCAGAATCAACTAACAGAATTACAGCGTGATCGGAGGACACGTTCCTATTTTTTCGGCTGTTTGAAAATTGACATTTTGTACGAAATAAGATTACTGTATATACAGTGCTTCTCAATCGGTGATACTTAGACTGATCAAATTTGGAGCGTGGAGATGAATAATTGTAACCTTCTCTACTAGTGGTAACAGGTGACGTAATAAGCAACGGTGACGTCACCAGGCAAATGAAACCAATAATATTAAATGGGACCTTATGGAAAGTGACACCTCGTTTGAATGGTATTCAGAATACCTATTCAATCATACTATTTTTTTTGGATTTACGATGTTTTTGATGGTTAAAATAAATCAACACTAAAATTTGAGTTTCGCTTTTAATTAATAAAGATGCAAAGTTTTTTAATTGACGTTTTTACATGCGATAATATCTTTAATTTTTAGTTTAATCATTGTTTAACGAGACGTTTAAGTATCTACATGAAGAATAATGATATCATAGCTACACAAATTGACGCTATGCATTAACAAATCAAGTTTAGTTAAAATGCTACCAAAATTTTGACAGTAAACACTAAGAGAGAAGTTTAGACGTTTTTTTATGTATGCCATTCGATCTGTTATTTTAATTCATTATTCTAGGAATACCATTAATATAGCGAATACTGATATTAGTTTCACCCTCACTTTTTCTGTCATCCAACTCTTTGTGTAGTTATTTGATATGATCCCTTTGCATAAATGTCAAATCAGCACTAATAGTAATGTTTGGGTGAGATGTGGCCATTTTACGTTTGTTTCTTAAACATGTTAATACATTTTCTTCGCTACAGAGTGTAACTTTTGAAGGCCTGGGCTTATTTCCTGGACGTCCCATACGTCGATATACTTTCATATCCACAGCAGTATTCACTTCAAACACCTTTTTAATCCCAGCAGCTTTTTCGACATCGTGGGCAATTCAATTTTTATGATCTGGGTTATTACATTCTTGGAGGTTATGAATAAGAATATTTCTTGATCTTTCATGGATTTCATTGTATGAAGATTCAGCATTCAACACATTACCAGAATTGAACTTCAGTAATATTACTGCATCTTTCAAGGATTTAATTTCATCTTCAAGTACACTAATTTTCCGAAGCAATTGTGCAACTTGTTTAAATGAGACGGTACATTCATCACAGAAAAAATAAGCATTCGTTTTTGGAGAGTGAAAAACCCTTGCCTCAGTAGAGCTCATGATGCATCATTTTTTACTGACGTGGAAGACAATCCTGCAACTGTCACATTGTACAAATTCCTCGTCTCCCTCTTTTACTTGTTGATTGCAATGGGAACAATTTATCATTATAAATGTCCTGAGCCCGACTCTGAACAATCGTAATTGCCTCGGCACTTCAGCACTTCAACTATAATTTTGTTTTACATATTGATTCAATTCAATGCCTGGCCTATTTTTCCATTTCCTTAAAACTAATGAGTTTCTTATCCTTATCAGCAATGTTACAAAAATACTAGTTTTCTGGTTGAAAATGCAACGTTTTAATAATTATCTATTAACTGCATTCAAACTTCCACAATGATTTAATATAAATCTATTACCTGCATTTTTAGCTCTCTGCAGGTACCAAAAATTATATTTATTTTACAGGTTTTCCCCATTAAAACAGCACATTAACGTAGAAATACTTTTGTTATTTACACTATTAGTTGTTATTGGCACGTACTCTAGCTGACAAAGTAACAGCTATCTTAATTATTATTGAAAGTGGAAACAATTTCATGCAGCGGAACGCATTTTTAATAAGAGATACCCCGATCACCCTATATCGAGGACTTATTTGAGGAAGCTTTTTCAAAAGTTTTATCTAACAGGTGGATAGTGTTCATGATGCCAAACGATCGGGTCGACCAAATATTGGTATTGATAAACAAATTTATATAGTTGCAGAAATTGTAGTAAACTCTTCTTCTTCCACAGCTCAAGTAGCGTCTACCTGTGGAGTCAGTTATAGTACAGTACATAGGGTGTTGACCAAAAACAAATTTCATCCATTCAAATTAAAAATGTTGCATCAACTATCAATTCTGTGAAAATATGTCCACTAAAATTGTCCAACAGCCAAACTATCTAAGGACAATTTGTTTTAGTGACGAAAGTACTTTCTTCCTTAATGAAAATGTTAATACTCAAAATGTGAAAATATACACAGTTCTCATTAAAAGTAAATGTCTGGGCAGGTATTTCGGGAAACCACTCTTTTTCCAACCGGTGAATTAATAATCCAGATGAATTTGGTAACTTGGAAATAACGTTCCAACAAGATGGTGCTCCTGCACACTATTACTTTGCAGTAAAACGTTATCTAGATGGGGAATATTCTGGTAGATGGATTGGACGACGCGGTCCAATAGAATGGCCAGCTCGGACATCGGACCTAACACCTTCAGATTTTTTTGCTGTGGGTATACCTTAAATCTAAAGTTTACGCTACAGCTCCTGACAGTATTGACGTCTTAAAACAACAAATTGTTGAAGAAAGTAGGGCAATTTTGCCTGACACATTTTATCGAGTCCGACAAGAGTTGAGTAATAGGATGTTTTACTGCCAGGAAGCAGATGGAGCATTTTTTGAACAATTATTATAAGAACTTGTTCTTAAATATTTATTAATTAGAAGCGAAGATCAAATTTAAGTGTTTATTTATTTTAACCATCAAAAACATCGTAAATCCAAAAAAAAAATAATATGATTGAATAGGTATTCTAAATACCTTCCAAACGAAGTGTCACTTGCCATAAGGTATCATTTAATTTGATTGGTTTGAATTGCCTGGTGACGTCACTGATGCCTATTACGTCACCTGTTACCAACAGTAGAGAAGCTTACAACAGTTCATTTTCACGCTCCAAATTTCATCAGTTTAATTATCATCGTTCAGAAGAAAATAGGGGTGGAGGAGACTTTTAAGAAGCACTATATAGAATGACTTTTCATGGTTAGACAACAACATACCGTAGATAGTTTGAATTGGCCTTTTTTTCGATGTGGCAATTTTTTTGAAGGTGTATTTGCGTCACGTGGCAACTACAGTTGACTGTAATGAGTGATTTATAAAGTTAAAAAATATCAACGTCCCCGTTTAAAAAAATCAAGTTGATGATGAATGTGGGAATCCGAAACGTCAGATGGATATGTGGATGATATGATATCAAAGACAATAGAAAATCACAATGAAGAAGTGTCAACTGTTCCTTTATATCTCTTCTATCTAAGTCTATCAGGCGAAAACTTTGTTAATACAACCGCAATTGCAACTTTTAGATGTATATATTGTGGTAGGAATCTACTTTTGTTAAAAATCACGAAGAAAAGTTGGAAAAACTTGATAAAATATCAGTCAATCAGTTCTCGATACTTCCTAAGACTTCACTACTTCAATTGAGTGAAACTTTTATTCTCAGAAAAGTTTTGGTTGGTCTAGAAACAGATAGGTATCACTAGATGCTAAATGCAGACTATAGGGGAGAGTGGCCTAAAATGATCCCCATAAACTAGAAATGCCTGTAAAAACTAAAGTATAAAAAAGAACATCAAATATATTTTTTTGGGATGTCGGTAGACTGTACTTAAATATGGCGTGGCCATTTTTTTATATAACAGGTAAGCAGTTTTTTGGGGGCTGTAATGTAGATGATTGCAAAAAGATCGTTTTGCTCTGAAAGGTTGGGTAAAAGGATCTCCTACAGTAGGGCAAAATAATCCCTAGGTAGGGCGTTATAGAGGCATTTTAGTGGTCTTTTATAATAAAGCAACTAATTAACGACCACCAAAACCACTTTATTTAGCTAAACCAAAAGATATTTAGTGAAAATAAACAATACTCCTTGTAATAAAACAGATGAAAAAATATCAAAAAACGACAAAATACAAAAATCCGAATTTAGGCAAACGCCAAACAACTTGACATAACAAGCAATCTACTAACTGTTTACGCACTTTCTTCACCTTTGAATTGTCAATACATTAGTGACAGCAATATGGATCAAAGTCATCTTCATCGATTCCCGCACACTCACCATGTGCCCAACGGTAGCACATTGAGAACTGCACCCACCCTTCTCCTGAACAAGACTGTAGAAATGTTTCTGTAAAAATAAAACATTCCGTGTCGTCTTTCACTTCGGATTCCTCGTCATCGGATTGCTCGTCGTTTTTGTCATGTTGCCTTCTTTTGTCATTCTTATATTTTGTCACACTTCGCCTTTTATTTTTATTGTTTGGCACTTCTTTTCTGCCAATTTATTCTTGTTCTTTGAAGCTTTTTTTGGCCACTTCTCTTTTGTTCCTCTAACAATTGATCTTTATACGGAATGTTTGTCTGTGCCTCCAGATTTCCTTGCTTTTAAACTACGTTGTTCTTGTGCCATATTGAATATCATTTGGCAGTATGTTAAACACACTTGATGCCCTTGATGTCGAAGGTTCATTAATCGAAGCTGAGAATTGAGTAACAATTGTTGGTAAGGCATCATTTTGGTTGTTGCTACAACTACTTTGTTCATTAGCCTCATCATTCTGCCCAAGGACCATATTATTTTCATTATTGACTTCTTCATTCTGTTCATGGAATTCTGCATTTTGTTCATAGACCGCATCATTTTCATCGTGGACATTGTCATTCAGAGGTTCGTTTTGCTCAGTTACTTCAGCAGCTACGAAATCAATGTCAGTGAAAACATCGAGGTCTTATGGAATAATTCCAGTCTTCCTGAATATGTTAATCACGTTAAGTGGTGTGTAGGCCTGCATATAAGTCTCGCTGAAGATTTGTGAGATTTGGTAAACGGATACAACTCTTTCCGGTTGAATAGTCAGCCATTTTTCGAATGCTTTATCGTGATAGTCATTGAGCGGGTACATAAAACTCACGTGTAACGGCTGAAGCTCGTAAGTGGTGTGTGACGGTGAACATAAAATGGTCACAAAATTACTTCTAGCTTTTTCGATGACACTTGAGTTTTTTGTGTGCGAAAGATAGCGATCGAGAATTATAAGTGCAGGATCCTCTTTTGAATGCTTAACAAAGGAAATAAAATGGTCAAACCACACTGAAAAAACCTCAAGATGAAATGCTGTTCCGGGTGATGCACCGTCTTTCAACTCTTCTTTCATTCGCTTACGAGCAAAAATAATCATAGGTGGAACGTAAGAGCCAGATGCAGACATACAAATTACGCCAGTAGTAGACACACCTCGTTCTGCGGATACAACCCTGCCAACTTGTTTTCTACCTCTTTGGGCAAGAATTTTACAATATTTACCTGGGACCGTGGGTACTCAAAGACGTTTCATGAATATTATAGATTTTGTGTGCTGGAAATTGTATTTTGTCATACACTGCCTTTAGTAACGTGAAAAATTTGGACACGACGGGCCGGTTAAAAGCACGAGCTCGAGCCGCTGATGTTTCCGCGTAACGCAGTTGTATCAATGTGGACTGTTTTTTTTCTTGTTTTTACTTACCAATACACGACGTGTTTGCTTATTGTTATCACTTACTCCAAAGGAAAAAAAATAACGAGGGTTTGGGGGAAGGAAGGCCAAAGGGAAATTCAAGGGGGGAGTAACAACCACTTAATTAACTGTCATCTTGTTTCAAGAAAAGTTGGTTTTTGTGATAAATTAAAACCAATTCTGACAGAATTTTGTCATTCGAAATACCGACACCGAAAATTATAACTTTTTCTATTACTGAGCCGATCAATACTAAAAGTACCTAGTACTATCCTAGCTAGTAAATTCTAAATCGTATTCTTGGGCGGTGTTGTCAAGCTGTACCTACAATTTTACTTTAGCAAAATGAAATCGCATGAACAGCTGATGTTGATTCAGGTGATTTTAGTGCAAGTTCAGGGCGCCTCTTGCCAAAACCTCTCAACAAATCTTTGCCAGTTAGATATGTTCTCTTGGTAAAGGGTTGATCAATATTATTTTGATCTGCAAGCTGATAAGCGATCGATCTTACGTCTTAAGTGGTGGGAACGTACATTCTTCTTTCCATGCGCAACCAATTCCTCCTCCCGTTCCTCAGTAAAAACCATTCTTTTGCTTCCCAGTTTCTCAACAGCATTAACAGCTAACTTGTTCGTTCTTTCACAGTGTCTCTTTAAACTCATCAACGGAACTCGAAAGTTTTTGGCTGCAGCATGATAAGCTAAGCCACGATGGACCTCTTCAATTGCTTGTCGCATATTATATTCGTCCTATAACTGCCTCTCAGTTTTTCTTTTATATTTTTGAACCATGTTTTTGTCTGTAACAAAAGAAAAACAATAAAACGATTGAGTATTTGTTATAAATAAAATCGAGCGGAGCCAAATGATCCTAGTGATCATTTTATCCCGAAAGTGTACATATTGCATTAGGTCCTGGTAACTTGATAACGGCCCTGTTCAATATTTTCGTAAACTCGTCAAATAGTAGACAAAACAATGTATTTTCATATAATATATTGCAACTTAATTTTTATATTACTATAACACTGCTATAATAGTTTAAAAGCACTTACCTTAGATCAGACAGCATTAAAAATACGTTTTCGCGAATATTTTTATAAAACTACCTTATCTCGTTCACCTTCATTGATCAACTTAACATAGCGACTCGACTTATGGTAATCACGTACTCGACCCACTGAGGGCAAAAGCGACATTAAAAATAAATAGGGGGAATCATTATGCCCGCAGGGATCATTTTGGGCCAGTCTCCCTTACTGTAAAGTGCAATTATTTCAATTTAACTATGGTTTTTATAGACATACTTCTCCTTGTTGCTTTGACCAGGTGATCAAGTTTATGGTCAATATTTGGAAAATATATTTCAAAAGCTGTCATTTTGACTCGATAATTCAGATAAGATTTCAAAGATATTGCACAGAACTTAATTTGTAAGGAAGGCCTATTATTAATTATTTATTTACAATAAGTGATCTGGAAAAGATTTAGGATATTTACCAGTTCAAAAGATTTGAAACTTATTTGTCACACAAGTCATTGCGATACTGTTCAATGTCTCGTAGGAATCGTATATATCAAAACTAGAAATATCAGATGAAGTCTCTATTCAATTTTATTGTATTTATTTAACTTGACTTAACAACTCGATGTATTTTTTATCTATTAAAGAATTTCAACAAAGTAATCACCTAAATGTTTCTCGTAATCTGGGAGATTTCCAGTCCATGCCTCAAGCTTTTTTTTGCTTCTTTGTGGGTACATTTCGTATTTAGTACACGTATCATTTCCAAATGAGTTATTTTCTCGAAATTCTAAAAGCAGACGCGTCCAAAACGATCCTTTTCACATTATCAAAGTTTACGTTTACATATACAAATAATTTTATATCCTCCATCTTAATTTTCTTTTGGTAACGTATTCCTTTTGATCTTTCCATTTTTTTCGCATTTCTTTCACTGAATCTGATATAAATGCTTTTGATGCTACTGTCATTCTAATTCAAGTATTCACAATAATTTAACCGGACGAAATGTATTTCAGAAAATAAATTACCTACTACAAGTAATTAAAAAAAAACTCGAGTTGGAGAGTAAAAAATTATCATAATAGGAGATTAATCTTAGGTATACTTAATAAACTTTGTTTTTTGAAATTCGTTTTCTCCTAACATTTTGAAATTGACTTTTATCAAACTTTACAATTATATTTCATATTCATAAATATGCTGCCTAATCACTGATTTTCTGGAAAATAAATCAACCCACATTTAATTAAATATCAGTTATTGTGTTTATGTGCAGTTACCTCGAAACATGAACTCATAGGCTCCTTCTCTTTACCTTCATCATCTACTGTTTACACGGGTGAGCTTTACAGCATTCTTCAGGCTTTCAAATATATCTCCCTCCCCACAAAAATATTGCCATATGTACTTTTTCCCTTTCATCGATTCAGTCAATTATAGCCTGACCACCCAATTTCCCTCGACTTACATGGCATCTATCAACTCAACTGAAAATATTAATATTTTTATATGACAAAATTTTCAATGACGACGTTAACAAACGCCATCCTAATATTAAGTCACCCTTGACTCAATAGTAGTTTAAGAAAAGTATTATATTTTTTCCGATACATCTCACGTTGGTATCGCTGTTAACGAAACTGCAGATCACCACGCCAAAGAAGTTGTATCTAGCAACAATCCAAAATTCATACTCCAGCCTGCAATCGACCTCAAGTTTCACTTTAAAAACTTTATGCAAGAATCTTGGCGATATCTATGAGACAATCATATGACAGTACCTTACGAAATCCACTACTTATTTACTTCTCATATCTCTCTCTATATGAAATAATTAACAAGAAGAGAATCTACTATAATCAGAAGACTTTGAATGAACCACACTAAACTCACACATGATTATCGGATGTCTTCAGGAAGTCGTCCTCTTTACCGTAGCTGTAATGCTATACTGACCGTTCAATGCACATACTCTCTGGCTGCAAACAATTGTCCGTTACGTATTTGACCTACATCATAACCTCAAGGGAATGCTCCACTGCACCATCGAGCTGAAGGAAGTTTTACAGTTTCTCAACCTCTACCGTAAAATATAATTGAGGAATAGTAATGGTTCAATTCAACAAGACAGCTCGTTAGTTTTGCTATTGACAATGCTATAATATAAAATAATGAAAATTTAAATTTACTTTAAGAAAATGCAGAAACAGATTTTCAAAAAAAATTTAGCAGGACGATTCTCTATCTATCTATACAGCCCCAATACGTTCATTTTTGGACATAGACCTTTCCATGATTTTCCCTATCATTTGCGATGTTTATTCATTATTGAGATCACCTGTCCATCTCTCTATCTGTGAAAGTTGGAAGGTTGGGTGACCCCACAGCACTTAGGCCACAATTGGCCCATTGTGCACCCTTCTGAGGTCCAAAACTTTCTTCTAGCTCGTCATCCAGCCTACCTCTTTGAAGTAGGCGATAACGTCGCCTGAATTAAGTTACCTCATACTGGTGTGTGTTAGCCAGTGCTCGCCGAATACGTGAAATCTAAAATGAGAGAGTGTCTGACATTCGCAAGTAATGTGTTCTTCTTGTTCACATCCTCTACATAGTGGGGTGTTAGACAGACCCAGTCTGTGGAGGTGTTTTCGTAGGTGCAGGGACCAATCACAATACCCGTGGCTGTTCGTAGGTTCCGCCTGTTCATAGTCACGTATTTTTTGGCTACTTTGCTGTTCGGATATTGTAGCAGTTTCTTGGCAAGCCTGCAGCCTTCAGCGTAGTCCTATCTACCCTTAAACTTATTAAGGGAGTGTTCCTTTAATAGGTCGGCCGTCGCTGACGCCGATAGACCAATGAAAGTTCCAGGTCCCAAAAGTCTCTGGGAGGCTGCCTTCCTGGCTAGCGAGTCTGCAATACGGTTTTCTTTCGATTTCTCATGGCCCTTGATCCAGCCTAAAGTGACCGTGTTGTTATTACAGGCTTCGATTAAGGGCATGTGACATACTAGTACTAGGCCTGATGTAATATCTCGTCTGTTCAGGGCTAGTAGTGTTTGTCAACTGTCCGTAAGGATGTATATATTATTACCTGTGTCTTTCTTTTTGGTAATTTCTTTTGCAGCGATGCAGATAGCTGTGAGCTGTGTTTGAGCAACACTTACATTGCAGCCCATTGCCCATTTTATGTTTAGATTCAGGGATCTGAAAAAAATTCCACATCCTGAGCCCACATTTGATCTAAATCCATCTGTGAAGATGCGGATTGCGCGTTCTTCCAATAGGTCTTGTGCGTTGTTTTTAAAGATTACCTTGTAGGACCTGTTGAAATCATATCACGGTGGAATCGAGTCCGTATTGGCCTGCAGCAGTGGGACATCCCTGAGGGCTTCATGCCATAAGTTACGTCTCAGTTTACCGGATCCTACATCAGGTTGTATACCGGTAGAGCGTAGACGTGTCATGGTCATCAACACAACCTCCTTGATGTATATGTCAAGGGGAGTGAGACCGAGGATTACCTCCATGGCTTTTGTTGGTGTGGTTCTCATGCCTCCTGTTGTGTTGAGGCATGCTGTTCTTTGGATTTGATCCAGTTTACGGACGCCTGTCAGCTGGTTTGCTTTAGCTCCCCAGGCAATCGCGCCGTACGTTAGCATAGGTCTGATGATGGCAGTGTAGATCCAGACACCAACCCTAGGTGACATTCCCCAGGTGCGGCCGATGGTTCTACGACACTGCTCATAAGAAATATATGCTTTTTCAACTCTGTTTTCTAAGTGAGAGTTCCACGTTAACTTACTGTCAAAGTTGACCCCTAAATATTTCACCTCTGAAGAGAAATTAAGTTAGGTATCTAGGAGCTTTGGGGTTTGATGTTTTGCAATCTTCCTTTTTTTCGTGAAAAGGAACATCTCCGTCTTTTTTGGATTTATTGACAGCGAATGGTCTCTGCACCATTGTTCTATGATATTGAGGGCCTCTTGCATTAAAGCGCAGGGTGTCTCCTCGAATATTCCTGTTAGCAGAATCACTAGGTCATCTGCATATTATGCTATTGAGTAGAAGTTGCTATCGTTGAGGTGGCTGACCAAGGAGTCTAAGACCATGTTCCACAGTAGTGGCGAGAGCACCCCTCCTTGTGGACAACCTTTTACAACCAAGCCTCTGATGGTTACATCATCCACACTGATTTTTATTGCTCTTTTTGAGAGCATGTTATATATCCAGCCATTTATGGATTGCGCGATATTCTTGTTAGAAAGTGCATTTGTTATTTTAGGAAAAGTGGTTCTATCGAATGCGCCTTCTATGTCTATGAATACACCCAGGGTGGACTCCTTATTTTCCAACGATCTCTCGATGCGGCCCGCTACGGGATGAATAGTCGAATCGGTGGATTTCACTGGAGTGTATGCATGTTGATTTGGATGCAGTGGATTTCGTGTTATCACCACATCTCTTATGTATCGTTCGCACAGCCTCTATAAGGTCTTCATTGCGATGGAATGGTCCATTCTCCCTGGTTTTGGTATGAACACGACTTTGACTTCTCTCCAACCTTTTGGAATACACCTCAGTGCCAGTGAGGATCTGAGGATTCCTACCAGGTGCGGCATTAGGTCATCCAGGCCCCACTGAAGTAGGGCTGGATAAATGCCGTCCGTTCCCGGGGATTTAATGGGGGAGGAGACTGAGATGGCCCACATCAGTCTGTCCGCGTCGACGATCTATCGTGATATACGCCAGTCGTCCGTCGGGTAGTGATTCTCCTCATCCTCCCAGGCTGACGTATTTGTGGTTCTGGAGTCAGGAAAGTGAGTTGACATCAATAATTGAAGGCTTTCTTTTAGGTTTGCAGTTTTTGTGCCATCCTCTGTGGTTAGTATACCGATCTTACGGTGGGGATCTTTTGAGAGGGGTTTTTGGAGTCTAGGTGCTTGGCGGAAATCCTCGATTTCCTCGCAATATATTCTCCATGCTTCTCTTTGTTTTTGTCTAATGACTTTTTATACTTCTTGAGGTGAGACTTGTATAAGTTACAATCCTCTTCGAGTCTGGTTTATTAGCCTTATTAAAAGATTTCCTCGCCGTCCCCCTGAGCTGGTTAATCTCATGGCACCACCACGGAGTGGAGAATCCATGATGATCGACCCGCCTAAATGGGCAAGACATCTTATAGGCATTAATTATGGAGTTTTGAATAGTTTTACAATAAGTTTCCAAATCTCCTTTATTGTTAGGCAGCACATCCTCGACTCCTCGCAGATCCCCTCTCAAACAGTGGACATATTTTGTCCTATCCCAGCTTACATGGTGAGAGATGAAATCGCAGCCTATTACCAATTCAAGTTTCATGGTGAGACAGTGTTCCACAAGGTCCTCCAGCTCCTTAGTTGGTGGTGGTTTAGCTGCGTCTGAGAGGAGATATGCGGATGCCAGTATTAACACTTTCGTTTGACCTTTCTGTGTATATTAAACCTTCACTACCGTTAGGTCGGAGGACGAAAAATGCGTCAGTGGGTAGGACTTATAATTCCTAGGGACAAATATGGCCGTCCTAGGTTAATTATTGCTTGAGAAGCTTAAAATTAAACCTTTTGGAATATTTAGACCCATGATTTTAGTTAGTCTTATCCAGGGTTCTTGGATAAGTGCTATTGTATCCTGCATCACATCCAGGTGGCGGCATAATGTTGCCGAAGCCACTTTTTTGTGTTAAAGGTTACACTGAATAAATCTAACCTTTTCATTGTCCATCTCTGCTTGATGGTTATGATTCCTTTTTAGGCCATCTCCACTTTCTCGCTTGGAGGTGGGTTGACGTCGCCTGTATCCTGGGTTAGAGCTGTTAGTTTCGCCAAGAGACTGTCGGTCGCCATCTTGGAGGATGGCTCGACAGTCTCCGCAGCAGCTACAGCTCCGTGGGGTTCCTCGGATGGGAGAGAGGGGATCCGTGCTCGATCTCCTCCGTTCCGGGTCAAGTTTCTTTGTTTTGACAATCAATGAGGTGAACGCGTAGCTCATCCTTATTGATCGTTTTTTTAGGACTTCCATTTCCTCGTCTCTTATGCCAAAGACGAATAGGTGTCCATTGGGGTTGACCTTCGCTCCGTGGTGGAAGGAAAATTATGCATCCACCCGAAGGTCTGGGTTTTGTTTGTCCAGCCGGCGCAGTACGTCCTCTTTGTCACCCAACTCAGCGTGAGATTCGCTAGGGACCCAGAGGGTGGCTCTCGTCAGCTGGGAGAGGTTGTCGGCGTGTACCACGTCGAGCTCAGCTTCCTTCCGTGGTTTCAATTGTGAAACCGTGTTCCTTAGCCACTCTAGCTCCTGTCCATCTCATTTGTGGTCTTCCTCTTTCACGGTTTTACAGTACATCATCTGTTTGTTGCGACCTTTTATCTGACGTTATGTCCTGCAATCTCCACTTTTGTCATACTGTCTATTCCATGACGTCTCTTACTTTGGTAATTTTCCAGCGCACTCATCCTTTTTTGTCAGTTAATTTTATTTTTAGAATTTGTCTCTCCATTGATCTTTGGGTCTTGGTGAGTTTATCCATATTTGCTGTTGTGAATGTCCAAGTTTGGGAGCCGTAGGTAACGATCGGGAGTATACATTGGGTCAATACTTGTTTAAATGTATTGCGGGAGTTTGTTATTCCCTAAGATGTAGTTACGCTTTCCAAAACCTGCCCAAGCCAGACTGATACATTTTCTTCTATTATTAATTTATTGTGAAGTCTTCGTCGACATTTTCCATACTTTCCTTTTGATCTTCAATAATAAAACCTTCTTATGAGAATGAAATGTTTGGAATTATGATATAAATTGGTGTGCTAGATGATTTATGCCAAAAACTAATCGCTACTTGCTTCAATGTTTCGCAAAGCGTCCTCAGATCAGCATAAAATCAATTTAGTGTCAACTGGGCCTCAATAGGGAAAAATGTGACCTACAATATTAGCTGAAGACTGAAAGTTTTAACTGTGAGCTAGAACCACAGAATTTACAGTAGGAAGATTTCTAGCTTCTTTACCACATTTGACAAATCTGTCTAGAGCATTTACCGTATCTTTTCTTTGATATAGTACTTCAAATTAACGTATTTTGAGAAATTTAACCTTGAATGTAGGCGAAAATACTATTTTCTGTATACATAACCCTAAAACAATTGAAAAATGGGCGAATTCAGACTCAAGATTCAGATTTTGCGCAAAAATTACTTCGATTAAGACTTTTGAACAACAATACTGAGTGTCATTTCAAATTTGGCCATCCCAAATTCACTTATTCCTGTGACATTGTGTAAATAGAATTTTAATTTTCAGGCCACATTTACAGCTCTCACCGCCGGAGGAGGAGCAGAAAATATAATTGAGTCTGTAATTAATTGGTTCAAGAATTTGATAAAAACCATCCAAGAACAAGGAATTCCCGCAGCACTGTCACAAGTCGTTGATAAAATCAAAGAGATATTAGCTAAGTCGATTATTGAAAACAACAAATGGCCGGCCAAAGTTTTGACACAATCATGATTCACAGTACTTTGACATCCATTACCTCAAATAAATCTATTGTCAAACAAATAACATGATAATCCAAGTAAATATTTCTGTATTTAATATGTTTTATCTTCTATATTATCATTAAATATGTGAAGTTTATGATGCATTTTTACCATAATTCCTTGTGTAGTGTTAGTAGTATAAAAGCCAAGCGCGTGTGAAATGTATAGCTGTAAGTACAAAAACTAAAGAAAAGAAAAAATCAAATCTAGTGTAGAGAAACAGCGGAGTACAGTGCGAAAATTGAACGTATAGTGAACAGGAATAACTAGGAGACATCAGAGGATGGGTTTTGGAATTTAAGTATTTTAGAAATCAAAAAGAAAAGTCTTCGTACAAAATGTGCAAAATTTAAGAATAATTAGCAGAGCGCTTTCTACTATAACTCATCATCAGTGCTTCTATAGAAAAGTATGAAAAATTGAATTTTAAAATATCAAAATATCAAACAAAATACACACTTGTCCAGGGTCATAAAAAACCAAATCCATGTTAAACCAGATCAATCGTTGAGGAAGTGAAAAATCCTATTAAAATAAAATGACATAACAAGTGGATTATCACATACATCTTGTATATGAATTCAATAAAAAAAATTTGGATACATGAGAGATCTTAAGATTTTGGGTACATGTGGATAGCACTACCAGCCACATTCTGACAGATGAAGTGGCAAGACATAGAAAATGACAAAAATAAATAGAGAGCAATCTACAAACATCAAAATTCTATGGTTTTCAAAGAAACGTCTGAAAATGATCAGGACACTACCATCGTGATAACAAGTCCCTACAAAAGCCCGTGTAATATCCACTTGGGTATTAAGGCAATTATTATTATTACTGAATAAGTTCAAACTTAATTTTGACATTCTCTAAGTAGTCTAATAAAGTGAAAATTTCATGTGTAACAGGTTCAAGGAGAACGGAATTATGTTTATTAAATTTTAAGTGGTATCTAAAAGTGCACTTGTCAGGACGTTTGAGATGCTCATTTATACTAGTTCCCAGAGCTCCACAAGGTCTGCCAATATATGTAGCGTCACAGTCACCACAACACAATTTGTATACTCCACTTTTTGTTAATTTATCAATTTTATCCTTAGAGTTAACTAGTTCGTTACTCAATTTATTATAAGTTTTGAAGGAAACTCAAAAGTTATTTGAAATATTGTAAAATATTTTGGGAATATTATTGGCCAACTTTTAGGAGAGGAAAAAATTGGACTGTAGTTTGGGGTTTAATGATAATAATATTAATTGTGATAAAAAAAGTGTCGAGCGTAAAACAATCCCACCTACCTTAGGATATTGGAGATGGAATGGAAATTGATCCACACACTCGCTTAATGCACTTAACAATTTACTCCGAAAATTTTAATCAAGAAGTATCTATGCCACGACGGGTTTTTCAATTAATAATGCGAATATCGAAAGGTATTGTTTATTTTTGCTAGGTACAAAGAAGACATAGGCGGATGGAACTTTTATTTTTGAGGAAAGCATGCCTTTAAAAAAAGCAAAAATGTTAGCTGAGGTATTATAACATATTTATATAAAAATTAGAAATGCGTTAATGAATGAAATTGAACAAAAAATTTATATACAATCATGTTAAAATGAATTTGTAATCCGCAACGTCGTAATATGCTAGTCGCTGAGGGGTAAGAGACAGAGCTTGACTTAAGGTCGACACAGAGTATCCGGGGGGGGGGGGGGGTGCGAACGCTAGAGACACGGGATACATCATCCTTACCGGAATGAAGCACGATAAATGCGAGCGAGAGTTCAGCGCACGGGGGGTGAATTGTCTTCCTTGATTAATATAAGGGTGCTTACACGGTTAGAGAGGGATAGATTGGTGTCAGCCACTTCGAGCGCTGTTGTAGCGAATGAAGGTACTCGCTTAGCCAACGAGTCCAAAAATCAGGATGCAACCTTTGCAAAAATTGCCATTTTGGCAAACGATTCAAAAGAATAGCGGTGAAGTCTGGTGTCGGAATATTGGTCAACGGTTCTAGAGTCAAGAAATGACCCGGAGTTAAAGCGGTAATGTCTTCGATATCATTAGAAAATGGGGTCAAGGGGCGTGAATTTAATAGCGACTCGATTAATACCAGAACAGTATAAAACTGCATTCCAAAAACGCGAATAAGGTGACGTTTCACTGATTTGATTACAGTCTCCCAAATGCCACCAAAATGAGGACCAGGTGGAGGGGAAAATTAAATTTAATGGTTTCTCGATCAGCTGCGGTTTGCATGGATTGAGAAATTATCTTTTGTACCAATATCGCAGTAAATATGTGACACTCTACCGCGTTCGGCGATAAAGTGTTGCAGGGCGGCTAGAAAGCAATCAGTTGAGAGTTGAGTTCTAAATGTAGCGCCTTCATCGCACAACAAACAAATAAGCATAAATAGTCTTCTACAGTCCGAGAGCCTCGATAACGAGAAGGGGTGAAGAAAAAGGGTTCAGTAAAATCAACACCGCAGTGACTAAATGCTTTATCATTCAATCTAAATTGGGGGTTGATATGGCTAAGGGTTCAGTTTGCAGCAAGGGACAGATGTATACAATACAGCATTTATTGCTCGCTTTGGGCATAGCATCAAGAATTTTCGAGATATAAGAAATTGCGTGGTTTTGAAACCAGCATGAAGGTGTTTTATATGATAGTAATCTATAACCAAAGTAGTCAGCCTACATTTCCGTGGCAATAAAAGAGTAGAATTTTGGAAAAAGAATAATTCTTTTCGAGATGAGTATCCAGAACAATATATTGTGAAGGTTTTGTTAGTAGAACAATTTTTCGTTCTTCCTCCACGGGAAATTCAATGTATCCTGACGACGAAGTGTCAGGAAAGTAAAATGAGAATGACAGTAAAAAACTTAGGCCATGTATCCAACCATTCTTTGCTGAGAATTCTTTGTGTAAGAGACCGCGAGATGCAACATCTGCTGCGTTGTGATGACTGGGGAGTTACTAGGGATTTTGACTGGATATATGAAATTCGGTTCGTCACAAAGGTTTTAAACCGGTGCGGAGACGAATTTATCCAGTGTGGAACAATTTGAGAGTCTGGCCAAGCATAAACGGTGAATTATAGAAGTTCGTAGACAGGGTTGGTTGCGTCGACAATGTGGCCAAAATGTGCAATTTTTCAGAAGAATATATTTTTCGTCTCAAGGATATACACGTAACTTTGTATTAATAAAAAACCAAAAAAGTATCCGATAATTGGGACGTGGCCGATATTTGGGCCACTTAAATTACTCTGTATTTAACTCGATAAAATTCATGGTTTAGGAGAAATGTAGATTTTTAGATCGTTGTACATGCCAAGGAAACCGTTCGCCATAAAGAGATATTCTGAAAAAAATTATCATAAATTGCAATTATTTATTGTATATGATAATGAGCTTCGTCACAAAAAATATATGATAACGAAGAATTCGTCGATGTGTTAAGGGGTACACTGTTAGAAACACCCTGTAAATTAATATTAGTAGAAAATCGAGAATTTTTCTCGTATATCATCAAAGCCACAAAAACATCCGATTCAAGATATACAAAATACTGTTGGTAAGTTGTAATGTTGTTTACTTCATAAACCTTATAATAGCATTTTATTAAATTTAAAAATAATAATAGAAAATAGAAATTTCTTCACCTATGTTATCAAAACCACAAACACATGTGATACAAAACTTGCAAAAATATTGTCGATAAGTTGTGTTGGTGTTTACCGGAAAAAACTTATCATATGATTTCGTCACAGTTTTTGCGACCAACAAGCACATAGAATAGATGTGTGTCCTGAATTGAGGAAATATCTACTGTCTATGTTTATTTATTTATGACATGGAATACAAACGGGACGAACACAAATACAGTAATCACAAGTATATAATTAAAAAAATGTAGACTGATAAATTGTAAATATTATCACTATGAAATTAAAACGCAGCTTTATCACTCAAATACAGCTTATTTAGATTACTACAAAAAGTGGAAAATTTATCATGAAATATATCAATATCAGCGTGGTTACAAACTGAGTTGAATGATTTACAACACCTATGGAGAGGAGAGTTTAGATAATAATTGTTAGCACTGAAATTGATATAAAAAAGTTAAACCCAAGTTCCGCTTAACTGGAACAATATTATCCTTAGGAACGCATAAAGAAAAAGGGGGCTACTAAAAAGATTGGTTACCGCAGACATGCATGTTTCTGGCTCATTAGCCGTCCTCAGTACGGTACAACCAAGTAAGGATGTGAAACTAGGAGCAAAGGTGTTTGACTGTCCTGTTGTATTTTCTCATGTTTCATTCAACACCTTTGCTCCCAGTTTCACACCCTTACTTGGTTGTACCGTACTGAGGACGGCTAATGAGCCAGAAACATGCATGTCTATGGTTACCACTCTTTTTAGTAGCCCCCCTTTTCTTTTTGCGTGCAATACCCAAGAATCTCTTTGTTACTTGTTATATATATATATATATATATATATATATATATATATATATATATATATATATATATATGCATGTCTATGGTTACCACTCTTTTTAGTAGCCCTCCTTTTCTTTTATATATATATATATATATATATATATATATAACAAGTAACAAAGAGATTCTTGGGTATTGCGTGCAAAAAGAAAAGGGGGGCTACTAAAAAGAGTGGTAACCATAGACATGCATGTTTCTGGCTCATATATATTAACATGGAAAAGAACTTGCGACACTTTGTATATGATTGATAAAATGGGATAAAAACATGCTACACACTGTATGTAAATATAAAATTTGAAATTTTGATTATCATTCAAATCATCATAAATATAGTTGATCTATGGAAGGAAAATCATTCAAGAGATAGAATAAATAGTAAATCAAACCGAAGAAACATAAAGAAAATTTTTAAAGTACCCTGTACACGCACATATTATGGTAGAGATAACATGAATTCCAGCTATTAAGAGAGAACCTTTTAGAACGTTTCCTTATATAAACTATAACAGTCTATTTTTCACATAGTACTAGTCAAAAGATTATGATTTGTATTAAAATATCCTAATGAGATATCGTAAGAAACTCTCTGGAAACACTAGAAAGTTATTTTAGAATATGTCAAAAGGAATAAAGTCAAAATAATGAAAACATTAGGGTTATAATGTCTGATATTTGTTAAATGATTTGTCATGTTTAATAGATCGAATAAAAATAAATAGAACTGTCATTTTAAAATATTTTTGGAAATTATATAAAAGGAAGTAGAATGTGTGATTTGATTATTTAGAAATATAAAACGGAATGTTCTAAAAAGATAAATAAATAATTTGAAACCTGAAATGAAATTTACCAACAAAAATTTTTTATAATCGATTTGATTGGTGAATTATACTTGAAATATTTTAATCAACGGCAAGCTGATTGAAAAATTAAAAAAAAAATGAATGGGGAAGGTTGTTGATAATGGACACTACTAACTAGGTAGAATTTTTTTACAATGAATGGGGGTGAAAATTTATGAATCTTTGGAACAGAATTTTGAATATTAACTAGAAGAGCTGTAGATTTTGAATGGTAAATATAGAAAGAAATACATTATTCTTTAAAATAATTCAATAAAATTTGTAAAAGAAACTGATGAATAGAAAAGTAACGAGAGATTGGTAAAAATAGCAGAATACTAACCTTCAATATTTATCCGTATAATAAAGTAAAGTTTTGTATCGTGGAAATCAAATCTCCACGATACATCTCAGAAAGAATTGGACTATGGAAACCCATTAAAGATGTATTGATGTAGAAGAAATATAACATCATCTTTGGTTTATACCCAAACAGGAGAAACTGTAGAGTATCCCAGAAAGAATCCTACACGAAGAATTAAACAAGGTGAATTGGACATAAGTGAACAAGTATTTAAAAACCATTTCGTTTCAAAAGTTAAATAAACTTACTTGTATTGTGTGTATATCGTTAAACTTCGAAATTTCACAAACATTAATCATCACCATATCCGCCATTTCATTTCATTTCATATATATATATATATATATATATATATATATATATATATATATATACATATTATTGTGGTTTGCTATTTGTGTTTTAAAACCTTCTTATAGATAAATTTATATTGTGGTTTACTCAGTGTGAGAAACCTAATTAATATTATTTAGTTATTTAATGTTTTAAAGTTTTCTATTGTCAATAAAATTTTAATTCACCCGGTATATTAAAAAAATTTTAAAATATGTCATGAAATAATTACCTAACCTTTTTAATACTTTTGAAATCCTAGTTTTAGTTATTTATATGAAAACTCAATAACCTCAGGATCTTGGGTTCATGGAATTTGATAAATTTTTTTAATAATTTATATTATAAGCGCCAAAAACAAATTTTTTCATTAATTGAAAAAGTTTCAAATAAAAAATGATATTTTTGCTTTTCTTTTCTTTACAAATTTTACAGAACGGTCCTGTACATTCTGTTTCGAGACCCCTCTCCAGTTACGATCCGTCTCATCAATGATGCCAACTGATTAATTAAACAATAGTCTAGAAATGAAATTCACCAACAATGCAGTTAAATCTTTTCAAATAGAAAACGTTATTTAATGCGAAATCAAGGAAAACAAATACATTATGTAAATACAAAATTTTAAAAGGAATAACTTATCTAAAGTGATCGTTCATTCAATACACATTCACACAAATGGATCATTATTAAATATAGGTACAACTATGCAACATATTATACACACTAAATAGATCATATGATGTCAAAAACTTTAAAACATGAAATGGCGGATATGGTGATGATTAATGTTTGTGAAATTTCGAAGTTTAACGATATACACACAATACAAGTAGGTTTATTTAACTTTTAAAACGAAATGGTTTTTAAATACCTGTTCACTTATGTCCAATTCAATTTGAAATTTCCTTAAAAATAAAATAATTTGAAATTGCCACCCCAATTATTTTTCTCCATTTTATATATACCCAATGACAAGCTGCAATGTCGCGGCGCTTTCAACATTGACAATCGATATTCTTGACAGTTGCTAAATAGCATTTTCTATTTCCTTCCTAAGAAGTGCCAAAAATACACTTCCGGCTCTAACAATAATTATTCAACTACCATATTAGTCATTACGTACACTTTAGAAGATTTTTTATGCATTTGATATTTGTGCACTACTTCTAATCTGCGTAGTGTAGCTGGTGTATAAAACGTAACACGCCTATTTTTCTCTTTCTGTCAAATGAATCATGTTATTTAGGGGGCGCCACAAGTATTCATTCCATACTAAGGGGAGAATGAATATTCTTGCACAGGGTTAGAATGAAGATATTCCATAATCAAAAACTACGTCGGAATATACGAGTAGAAATTTTATAATAACCGTAGAAAAAATATGTTTTTGTAAATTCAAATAGCTTTTTATTGCGTAATGTGAACAAATCCCTTAAAATGGTGAAATATCTTGTACTGCATAAACAAATGCCTCTTTAATAGAAAACTCTACTTACGATTGGTTTAGCAAGAGGTATTGAAAATTGCACTACATTTACTGAAATTCAAATGTTTCAAGCTACCCACATATCTCTTCACATAATTGAATACCAGAAATGTACTATGTATAAATATCACAAACAAAATTTATATATGGCAATAAATTTCTTCCCCTTCAAAGCACCACTCAATACCTAATAATTCCACTACAACAAACATGCGATAGGAAATGATGTTCGTTTGAGGTGACTGTTTTACAAATATTTACAAATTCTTTAAGCAAACAGAACCCTGAAAAATTTACATCTTTTGTTATTTCTAGAATACCGCCAACACCGTTTTAACGCTTGTCATTCCAAATATATGGCTATGGTATTCGTCTGTTACTGCACAGCTTGGACTGGACACGCATCCGCACGTCATTGCCCAAAAGCAATTATTAATGAATCTGTACGAAACTATGACGAAACAACCTTTCCCCAAATTATCACCAACACCGATGCCTCAATTCATCCCACTGTCATCATTTTCCCAAATGATAAATGCTATGATAAAAAATGAGTTTTCATTCGAAAAATTTGTGAAAAAAATAGATTCAAAGGGTTCTATGCTGAAATCAAATAAAGCACCAATACAAGAACTATCCTCATCAGATTTTCTCGTTGAAGAAATTACCAAAAGATCGGAAAGTTTGTTGAAAGTATCAGTTTCCCCTCAATTGTTGGAAGAAACAACAGTAGAGGGATCTTCTGAGTCAATAACTTCTGCTCATGTAGATCTATTAAAAATCTTGGCGGAATTGGAAAAATTATCTGAGCTTGTAGGAGTAGAACCACCTTCTGAGCTAGCTGAATTAAAAAATTCGTTCAATTAACTTATTAAAAATATTGAAAGACTTAGAGGTAGTTTTGTTTATTCATATGTATTGTTATAGTAATCTGTAAGTTTTAATTGTCAACCCACAGCGATATTCATTATAAAATCATTTTGGAAATAGCCAGGAGTGGAAGCTTCCAATAGGATATATCAAATAATAGTAAGTATTCCTTTTTTAGTATAACATAACGTACCTTCTATCTCTTGCTATAGAAATAATATCTATGTGTACAAATGAATGTTTTAAAATGTATTGTCAATAATTCTACCACTTCGCAGGATATTATTAAAGTATTCACATTGAGGTGTAGGGGTAGTACATGTCCGTAAGCGACGACAATGTGTTACAAAACAAGTATAAATTCATTGTAGGTATTAACAGGATGTCAGAAAAGGTGAAAGAATTATTTACTGAACGATTTTAAGTAAAGTTATACGTTGCCGGAAATCGATTGTACATTTAAATTAATTGTAAATTGCGATGTTATAAAACGAGAACAAGTTATAAGTAGCTTTTAATTATGATAATTCGAAAAATTGTAACAGTTCAAGATCTGATCTATTTGTTGATCATTTTATTGTAATGCTGGAAAAGAAATTGTTGGTTGCCATCTGTCTAAGCACCAATGGAATTTGCTTCCGAGAAAAATCGCGAACTGTAGATTTATTCGCAAACAACTGTAGTTTCTTAGCAATGAGGGTACTCACCGGATTGCTGGCCTTCTACACCTTAGGATCCCCTGA
The DNA here is from genome assembly GCA_963921935.1 of Galeruca laticollis. Classification (NCBI taxonomy): domain Eukaryota; kingdom Metazoa; phylum Arthropoda; class Insecta; order Coleoptera; family Chrysomelidae; genus Galeruca; species Galeruca laticollis. The sequence goes on from OY998181.1 coordinate 73,908,701, forward strand.
TTTAGGCTATCACCATTTTTATTATTCACTTGAACGTCTCAGTATCTTTTCAATTACTTTAATGTTCAGTTTGTATTTATTTTTTACCAAAATTACTACTTTTTAAATTGCCGTGGTTAACGGTCGCCTGCCGAACGTTGTCTGTCTTGTCCTCTTTAGCGCAAGCGCTACACGATATGCGCACCCTATCGCTTGAAACCAGCTGTTTTTGATCAGCGCGGAAATTATTTGAAAATTAGAAAAAAACGGTAATAATTAGTGCATGAACATAAAGTTATACGTTACCGACTGTTTAGTTTTTAGGATATATTTTAATGTAATATATATATATATATATATATATATATATATATATATATATATATATATTTCTCTTTTTTTTAATATAAGTTTTCCATGCTTCTAAATTGACCGATGTTCATAATTAAATAACGTCAAATGGTTATTGTCTTGCCTTATTCGAGGACACCCTGTATACCACACTGTTCTTCGAATCAGGCGAAAATAGTTAACTTCTATCTGTCACTTCGATATACGGGGATATCTCTATTGTGCGCGAGTGCCGATCGTCAGTATTTCCCGATACCAACCCTAAAACAACAAGATACAGTCCATTTTATTAGAAGGGGAAGGTTGCAACCTTTTGGAAGAAGTCAGGAGAAAAAAGGTAAGAAGTAATCCTTTGACTATTAATTCCCAATCGGTCAACTTTTCTACCCAAATTCAACATCTTTTTTGGCCACTTCGGCGGATTTAATGTTTTTCTCATTTCAAATTTCATAAGTTAAAATATTAATATTTCTATCATTTTAAAATAAATAATAATTCTCGTAATTTTTAAACACGTAAATTTATTAATACTGAAGGTCAATTGGCATTGGCACTCTTAATTTTTTGCTCTGAAACAATTAACTTCTTGCTAATTACAGTAAATTTATCGATTAGTTTGGAACTTAAAGGCAATCTTTATTTATTCGGAACAATGGTAACACTGTATACAGTTTGTCTCACACTTATTTAATTTAATAATATTTAAAAATAAAAAAAGATATTGTTAATTGTGTCTTAGTATACGTATTGAAATAACGTTGCGCTCTTTAATGTGACATATTTCTCGTTTATAGTGGATATTTCATGCCAATATTATTTGTTTTATTTAATAAAACATCTCTTGATAATTCAACTCCTCCTTTAACGTTCTAGTTTTAATAACTGACGTTTAACTCTCGATGTAATAAATAGTTGATTGAATACAAGAAGGATTATTTCACCGAAATTTTAGTTGAATTGTTATTCAAGGATTATTTTTGTGATTTAATTTGAACTCTTCCAATACATATATCGTTATCAGTAAGAATAAACATTTCTAAAAAGGTTACTTTGGGATTGTTTATCAGAAATAGAGCAATTTTTTATCTTTTGTTTAATTGTTCACTTAGATTTGCATTCATTCTCCTTCACAAATGAATAAAAAAATGGCTGCTAGGTTGCGACAAGCAAAAACACTGAGGGAATCTGCGGTGGATGGAATTTCAATTCTTTTTAATCTGGCAGAACAAGCTAAAATTGACAAAGGTGTCCATAGTCATTTTAAAGCTTGATCATCAGAATTAAAGTCTTTTCACAGTGAATTCAATATTCAACACACTGCTTTTATTACAATGTTGTCTGCAAGTGAAGACGCCGACGTAGGTGCGGAAACACTTCTTCGTCAACAAGTGGATGACCAATATTATAATACATTAACGATTCATTCTGAATTATTTGATACTGCTTCTACTCCTGATAACAAGAACCAAACCTCCACAGTCAACTTACCTAAACTCAATATTCCAGTATTTTCTGGAGACATGAAATTGTGGCCTACCTTCTTTGATTTATATAAATCTCTAATTCATAATAATACATCTCTCTCTAGCATCGAAAAATTTAGATATTTAATTTCATCACTCTCTGGCGAAGCTCTCATTCTCGTTAAAAATATCAATCTTACGGAAGACAATTATGAGGTAGCATACAGAAAATTAGTAAAAAACTTCCAAAATATTCGTGCATTAGCTACGTTCTACTGGGAACAAATTTATAATACTCACAAAATAAATTTAGAATCTCCAAAAGCGCTGAGGCAAGTGTTGGCACTATTTTTCGATAATTAAGAAGCTCTTAAAAATTTGGGATTGCCGGTGAACGATTGGGATTTCATACTTTTCCACATGCTAAGCAAAAAAATTGACTCTGAAACGCTTCATCGTTTCGAACAAGAAAATCCCTGTCCATCCTAAGATATAAACAAATCTGCATTCATAAAAACTGCAAAACCAAAAAGTTCTACCTTTCTTACTAATACAGAACAAACTAAATGTGCTCTATGTAAGTCGGATCACTCAATATATAAGTGCTCTACTTTCTCTTCTAAAACGCCTAAAGAGAGATTTGAGTTATCTAATCAGTATAAATGGTGTACTAATTGCTTAGGTAGTAAACATTATACCAACAATTGTAGTTCCAGTAGTGGATGCAAAATCTGTCAGAAAAGTCATCATACTCTGTTACGTTTTGATGAGCTAGGTGCTAAACCTGTCGGTGTTGTAGGCACTACCTTTCCCTCAATTTTCACTAAATAATCCAGTTGCCATGACTGAATACCGGGTAGTTCTGCTACTGTCTTACATACCTCAGTTTCTTCTTGTAATTTATTGCCTACTGCTCAGGTGGAGGTGCTTGATTCTCGTGGACATTTTCAAAAGGTTAAAGTATTAATTGATGGGTGCAGTCAAGTGTCTCTCATTACTGAAAAATGTGCTAAAAGATTAGGTTTACCTCGATTTAATACTCCTATGCAAATTGGTGGAGTAGAGGATAGTGGAACCTTTTCCCGCAAGTCTATCCATTGTACCTTAAAACCCCTTGGAAAGACAGTCCCATCCTTTAATATAGATGCTCAAATATTATCCAAAATTTGCAATAATATGTCAGTTCATTCCTTTTCTACTGATTCATTCTCTCATACTGCTAATTTAGATCTGGCCGATAAAACGTTCAACATCTCGTCTTCTATAGACATGTTGCTCGAAGTTGACGTATTCACAAAAATATTAAAACCTGATAAAATTCAAGGAGCAGAAGGTGAACCGACTGCTGTAAATACGAGTTTTGGATGGATTTTAATGGGTAGAATGGATGTTCCTCACAAAATACTCGTTCATTCTTTTCTATCGTCATGCCTCACTTCTCTAGATTCAACTCTACAAAAATACTGGGAGCTCGAGGGCATCCCTCCATCTTATTAAATATCGGACAAAGATAAGAAATGTGAAACTATCTTCCAAGAGTCTTACGTAAGGTTAGTAGCTAACACCCGTTTCGGTGTTTCTCTTCCCTTCAAAAGTCCTGATCCATTTTTTCGGGATACTAGAACACCTGATCTTAAGAGATTAAAAGCCATGGAACTGTGTCTTCTAAAAGATTCTCAGCTGTATTCTGAATATATTAACTTTATGAAAGACTACTTGTCTACAGGCCATATGGTCCGGGTAGAACTTCCCTCGTCATTTGAAAGGGTTCACTATATTCCTCATCATTGTGTAAAAAATCCCAATAGTAATACAACTAGACTCAGGGTTGTTTTTGATGCTTCTTCTAAATCTCCTATGGGGATATCTCTAAATGATTCTCTTCTTGTCGGTCAAAAGTTGCAAAAGGATATCGTAGGAATTTTACTACGATTCAGATTGCATCCCTTTGTTTTTATCGCCGATATCAAACAAATGTACAGGCAAATCTTAATAACGGAAGAGGATCAGAATTATCAAAGGATTCTCTGGCGATTTTCTTCTCAAGATCCTGTTCAAAATTTCAAGCTTACCACTGTAACTTATGGTGTATCATCGGCTCCTTTTCTTGCTCTTCGCACTATTAATCAATTAGCTCACGAAGAAAGAAAATATTTTCCTCGAGCTGCAACCTCACTTTCCTCAGATATTTATATTGATGATGTCATAACCGGTGCTTTTACTATAGAAGAAGCGAAGCTTTTGCAGTCTGAATTAATTTCCATGTTAGCAAAAGGGGGTTTTGTCTTAAGAAAATGGGCATGTAATCATCCCGACTTAATGCAAAATTTACCTCCTGACGATTGTCAACACTCTCTTTCCTCTTTTGACTCTCATGATTTTGTAATTAAAGTCTTAGGTCTAAGGTGGAATAATTCTTTAGATACGTTCTCTTATGAAGTTCAGCCTCTCTCTAGGTCTTGTTCTAAACGTATAATTCTCTCGGAAGTGGCTAGGATGTACGACCCAGTTGGTTTCCTAGCTCCACTTTCCTTTTTTGCTTAGTATATGCTCCAATACCTCTGGAGTTTAGGCTTGGATTGGGACGAAATTCCTCCCCAAGATCTAATTGATAAATGGGCGCAGTACAAGTCTGAGCTTCCGCTCCTCTCACAGATCAGTATACCTCGTTGTTCACCCACGAAGTTTATTTCGTGCAAATTGCATGGCTTTTCTGATAGTTCAGAAAAGGGCTACTCTGCGGTGACCTATTTTAGGTTTACTGGTACAGATAACACCTCTCAGATTTACTTAATTAGTGCCAAAACTAGAGTTGCTCCACTTAAAGTCCTTCCAATACCGCGGTTAGAACTGTGTGCAGCAGTTTTGTTAGCTGATTTAATAGACTTTATACTTGGTTCTTTCCAGGGTAAAATCAAAATTGATGAAGTTTTTGCATGGTCTGATTCCATGATAACCTTATCATGGATTAAATCACCCGCATGGCGTTGGAAAACCTTTGTAAGCCACCGTGTGGCTCACATACAAGGAAGGGTTGCTGCGGATCGTTGGCATTTTGTTCAGACGACTTGTAATCCAGCAGATTGTGCCTCCCGAGGTCTACTGCCGGGACAAATTATCAATCATTCTTTGTGGTTTTTTGGCCCTCCATGGTTGATCAACCCAAGGAAGCAGTGGCCAGAATCTTCAATTTCTGTTGTATCTTGTCCCGATGAAAAACCATTAGTTCTTACTACTTTTGTGTCACTAGATACACTCGACTATCTTCTAAACAAATTCTCGTCACTAAATAAAATAAAGCGTGTTATTGGTCATGCCTTTCGTTTCATTCATAATATAAAATACTCTACCAATAAAATATTTGGCCCCTTTACTGATTCCGAACTTCAAAGTGCTCTTTTGATCTTGGTTAAAAGAGTACAACACTTATGTTTCTCATCTGAGATTGAAAATTTGATAGCCGGTACGGCTTTATCCAAACCTAAATCCTTTTATCGATAAGGGTGGAATTCTGAGGGTGGGGGGACGTTTACAGTTTTCAGGATTAGCATATGATCAAAAATATCCGGCTATTTTACCTCGTTAGCACCGGTTGACTGATTTAATCGTAGAAAGTATTCACAAGGAGCACTGTCATCCGGGGCTTCAGCATGTACACTTTCTCATTTCTCAAAATTTTTGGATTATCTCCGCTAAACGAGCAATTCGTCGAGTTTTGAACCAATGTTATCGATGTTTCCGACTAAAACCATTGTCATATACCCCTTTTATGGGAAATTTACCTCCTCGTCGTATCAACCAAATTAAACCCTTTGCTTGTGTTGGGGTGGATTATGGTGGGCCTTTTTGGTTACACCTCTTAAGGGACGCGGTATCAAGTCTCAAAAGCATATATCTGCTTTTTTGTATGTTTTGCAACAAAGGCACTTCATCTAGAGTTAGTCTCCAGTCTCTCTTCTGATGCATTCGTAGCAGCATTACGTCGCTTTGTAGCACGGCGTGGTAGGTGCTCACAGATTTTTTGCGACAATGGTACTAATTTTATTGGGGCTTCTCGAATGCTCAATGAATATATGCAATTGGCTTCGGAGTCAGAGGGAATTAAGTTTTCATTTTCTCCTCCTTCCGGTCCACATTTTAATGGACTGAGTGAAGCTGGCATAAAGTCTATAAAATCTCATATTTTCCGTGTCGTAGGATCACAAGTTTTGACTTTTGAGGAGTTTTACACACTCCTAACTCAAATAGAAGCCATACTGAACTCTAGGCCTTTATATCCCCTAAGTTCGGATCCAAATGATTTTTCGGTACATACTCCGGGTCATTTTCTCATGTTAGAACCACCCACTGCGGTGCCTTATCCCGATCTCACACATCTAAAATTGAATCAGCTGGATCGTTGGCAACTTTTGCAAAGGCTGCAACAAGATGTGTGGAAAAGGTGGCACACAGAATACTTAAATACTCTCCAGCAAAGAAATAAATGGTTAAATAAAGAAAATCCACTCAAACCCGACGACACAGTCATCATTAAAGAGGATAATTCTCCATCCTTACATTGGAAGTTGGGTAGAATTGTAAAAGTGTTTCCCGGTTCAGATGGTATCGCCAGAGAGGCCAATGTTAAGACCGCTCAGGGTCTCCTTCAGAGACCTATGGTAAAGTTATGCCCTTTTACCATCTTTTTCAGTTTAATTTAGTTAAAATACTATGCATTTTGGTGGGGGGTATGTTTAGTTTTTAGGATATATATATATACATATATATATATATATATATATATATATATATATATATATATATATTTCTCTTTTTTTTAATATAAGTTTTCCATGCTTCTAAATTGACCGATGTTCATAATTAAATAACGTCAAATGGTTATTGTCTTGCCTTATTCGAGGAGACCCTGTATACCACACTGTTCTTCGAATCAGGCGAAAATAGTTAACTACTATCTGTCACTTCGATATACGGATTCGAAGAGAATACATATCTCTATTGTGCGCGAGTGCCGATCGTCAGTATTTCCCGATACCAACCCTAAAGCAACAAGATACAGTCCATTTTATTAGAAGGGGAAGGTTGCAACCTTTTGGAAGAAGTCAGGAGAAAAAAGGTAAGAAGTAATCCTTTGACTATTAATTCCCAATCGGTCAACTTTTCTACCCAAATTCAACACCGACATTCGATTGTACATTTATATTAATTGTAAAATGCGTTGTTATAAAACGAGAAAAAATTATAAGACGCTTTTAATTATGATAATTCGAGAGATTGTAACAGATCAAAATAATTGATCCGATCTATTTGTTGATCATTTTATTGCAATGCTGGAAAATAAATTGTTGGTTGCCAAATCTGGAAATCAAGCAGGCATCTAATGTTACCATTCGTGGAGATTATCCGATTGGGAAATTGTGTATTTCATTCTAATGCTGGAAATTGCTCTAGTTTTTCGATTGGGGGCGGTAAAAACTTCAACTTCTTTGAGATTCGGCAACGTGGAAATATATCTGCCGAACATTTGTCTGGGGTTTTTGTATCAATAAAAATAGTTCCAATATTTTCACGTCTGTTTTCAAATGAAGAACGAATTCGTTGTGTAAATACACACAGTACAATTTGAAAAACGGTTCCAATAATAAATAAAATCGAATTCTAATGAAAGTACGTTTTATTTTTAAATAAAAGTTATATTCTGATAGGTAATACATTATAAAATGAAAAAACTTCTTAATATTTCAATGAATTTAAATCAAATCTTTCAATAAACCCCCGTTTTGAGCTAAACAGTATCCGAGCAGGTTATAAAATTCTTGACGAGCATAGGTAAGTGTTTGAGGTGTTATCTCCATACAGGCTTTGAAAATTTGTTCCCTAAGTTCATTCAAGGAACTGGCCCTGTTCTCCTTGATCCGTAAAATCTCGATTTAGATTCAGATTGGGAAATTGTGTATTTGAAAAATGTATTGCTAATCGGTAATTATGCGATGCACAACCGTCATGTTGGTATCAAATTTGAGTTGACACCTGATATATGAGAGCAGGAGTAATTTGGTTGTCCAGCATATTCAATTATTTTTGTCCGGTTAAATTGCCTTCAATAAATAATAGTCCAATTAAATGTGTAGGATATATTATCTGTGGTGTGAGCAATATAAAGTAGACTGTGTGATCTGGATTGCTGGTAAATAGACTCATCAATTTTCTATATTCATATATTTACACCAACGATTTACACTTCAAAGACGGAAATAATCTAGAGCTTTGAAAGGTGCCTCTAAGGCAGAGCTTTATATATTTTATGATTGAAGGGAAGAAAACCTACCCTGCCAAAAATTAGCCTCAGATAGTTGCCATTTCTGACACATCAGTACATGTTGTCATCAACTGTCAACCAGATTGACCAACATATACTTTTAAGCGACAAATTGTCTACTTAAATTATACAAATTGGAGGTTGTTTCCAACAAAATGTTCATCTAATATTACAGCCCAAACATTTTTGGGGATATTGAGTTCTACTATTGTAGTGTTTGTGAATGTTTGTTCTAGACCAATATCGAATAACGGATGAATTATGTGTACCGTGTATGGGAAAAGTCGATTAATCTGTGAACAAAATATTTTTTGAAAATTTTGCATTCAATTGTATTTTTTCCACAACTATTTCACAAAATTCCGTCCTTCGAAATTGATCCTCTGGAAATATTTCATGGCAATTTTTTAGTTTAAATCTACGATAGACATTTTTTGAATACAGTCAGAATCGTTATCGGATCAACATCTAAAATATTGGCTAGATGAGTGGACTAATGTAGAGGATTATTTCCCACGCATGCACATCCATATTCTTAAAATTATTTTATAACCGTTCTCACTTGTTTCATTTTAATTGTTTGAGTATTTTCAAATGGTACAATAAAGTAATTTTCTACTATATCTCGATATCAATTACACTGGTAATACCAATTTGTACTTTTTGGTGTGTCTGCATGTTCATTTCATACGATTTACAAAGATCGTTCGTCAATCGATAACAAACACGTAGTGACGTACAGTTGAACGACCGAACTATAGCTGGTCAGAAGTACCGCCCTCGAGAGGGCCGCGCGCGATTCGTATTCGTAAGTTCTAATATCCTTATTTTACCTGTAATAACCTACGCTGACTTTAGATTGTCTATATCATCACGCCTCTCTCTAATGCACTGGTAATGCCATGTGCCTCTTTCAAATTCCCGTCGAGTATGAGGTGATTATTGTTTTTACGTTAGAATTAAATGAGGAATGATTTACGTTATTACTAAAAACGAATATTGTATGGGCACATGTAGATTGAAAATGAGGAGAGTCAGTAACTAGAGTGTTAAGACGATATAGGCAGACTGAGACATTCTGAAGACGTCCTAGTCAAGGCCGTCTTAGTGCCACAACTGCAGCACAGAATCCATTTTTGCGGTCAATAATTTCAAGAAACCGAACAACTTTAGCTAGGAATTCACAAAATGCGCTATGAAGAACTTACCAGGTTAGAATCAGTGATCAAATGGTTAGAAACAGATTATGAGAATATAAATTAGGGCCATCAACGAGACCACGACTCACCAGGCAACATCGCGTACACAGATTAGCCTTTGCCAGAGTGTGGTGATTAAGCCGACAAGTGTTCCTCGTTAAGTCCCCGTCCATTATACCATTATCAATGCGAAACACTTACTCTTAATCGCTGGGAAGAAAGAATACCATATCACTGGGATAATATATTGAATACTATTTTTAACGAAGTTACTGACCACAGATAACTTATACAAAATGCATTACTAACATAACACTAGTTAACAATGAACTGTCCTTTTCAACGTAAATAAATTCCTATATATATTATTAGATACTGAACCTAAATATAAACAGTCGATGATCTTCGTCGACCTTACTACGCTTAAATTATTTATCGTTGAACCGCGTTTATTATTATATTTACAAACAGTCGTGATTTCGTTTGGAACGATAACCCTCCTACAACTTGTTAACGACCTTCAAGTTCACTGGCCGCTCACAATACTCAACATTAAACTATCTAATCTAATAATGACTTCTCGGATCGTTACAAGAGAACACCGGAGCAGCTGGAGAGCAGCTGATTGGGGCACGGTCTTGTTCACCGACGAGTCCAGATTTACACTCTTAACAAATGATCGTCGTGTAAGGGTAAGGAAACCCGATTTGTACAAGGCCACAATCGTCAGTTGTGAGCATACGGTAGAGGAGGCATTATGGGTTGAGGAGGAATAAAATTTCGTGAACGCACCGACCTCCATATTGTACAACACGGCATTTTAAATGGTGATAGGTACCTTACTGTATATGTATGTATGGAATACGTTTTGCCCTATTTGTAAGCGATAATTTCATATGATAATGCCCACAGACACACAGCACGCATTGTGACGGGGTTCTTGCGGGACACCAATATTGATGTCATGAATTGGCCAGCAATGTCACACGACCTAAAACCAATCGAACATATGTGGGATGCACTCGCAAGAACCGTTAGAGGAAGATTAAATCAACCGAAAACTTTAGATCAATTGTCTGAAACTCTTATTGAAGAATGTAATAGAATTTAAATATGGGGAGTCGCTGCAGGGCAGTTGTAACGGTAAAGGGGATAATAGTCGATATAAATTCATGTTTTTAAGTGTAAAATTCGTTATGGCCGTCAGTTATAATAATTTTGTTCATTGGTTTTATGCAAATAAAACACACAAAAATTAAAAGTTGCCTTATTTCGTCAATGTTGTATAAATTTTGTAATGTTCCTTACCCTGTAAAAATACTTAAATCAAAGTTATTGTTATTTACTGATTAAATATAGCAATTTACCAAAATATTCGATAAATGTTTTGAGCAGTATATTACGAATTTACACCCAAGTCAAAACTCCGATATATTTCCACGTTGCCGAGTCTGAAGAAAGTAAAGGTTTTAACCGCTTTCAAACTGAAAACTTAAACAATTTCCATCACTACAATAAAATGTTTGTTACACGTACATTGATAATTAATGCACTGTATTTCCAAAGCGAGAGGTGAATGGGTATTTCGTTGTGCAATGTATTGAAGTACTCAACATGCCAAATAGGGAGCACATTTTTCTCCGAACGACACAAAAATTAATTCTATGCATAATAAATCCTCATTAGGAGAATATCTCCATAATATAATATGTAAGAAAATTTGATCTGGATTGGTGGAGATCTGTCCGTACATCTTCTGTATATCAGCAGTTAACACGTATCGAGAAAAGTGAAAGCGACATAATGTGTCGAATAATTCGGGCTGCATCTGAGGACCCTTGAGAGATATGTCATTAAAAGAGAAAGATGAAGTTGTTTTAGAGGAGAAATCGAAGACCACTCGCAATTTAGTGATTCTTTGGGATTAGTCAACCCCGTCATTGTCAAAGGAAAATATTAATGCAAGGCACTTGGTTAGACAAACTTTCATGTGATCAAGAAATCACTAATAAATCAATCATCCTCGCTTGCTTGGAAATATTTTGTAAACAGTATTTCTTTTCTCTCCAACGTTAAGATTCCACGTTATATATTTATTAATGAAAAACTCATAGAATGTCAACTTCACGGATTCTCAGATGCTAGTTCAGTGGCATTTGGATGCAACTTATATCTCCTCTCCAAATTTGTAAAGGGGAACATCCATTGTGCATTCGTGGGTTCAAAATCACGAGTTGCGACATCAACAAACATGCTCGCCATTTCCAAATTAGAACTCTGTGTAATGTTATTGTTAACAAAATTCACTCAACGAATCATGCAAATGTTTAAGCCAAAAGTTTAATTTCAATTAATCAATTTATGGTTTGATTCTCAAATCGCTCTGTCCTGGTTGAAGGGACATCTCTCGCAGTGGAATGTGTTTGTGAGCAATCGTGTATCACAGATACAAAAGTTCTCTAGTTCTAGCACTTTTCAATGGCGCTACGCTCTGTCGAAACTTAATGCTGCAGACAGGCTCTCACGTGGAAAATTCGACAATTTAACTCTTTGGTTTCACGGTCCCTTGTTTCTACATGATTCTAATTTCGTGGTGAGCGACTTTGCCCAAATTCGCCTCATAGATGATCCTCCTGAATTAAACAAAAACAGTTCCACAACCACTGTAATTGAAATACAGTTTTGGCCCAAGCTCTCGTCAAAGTTTTCGACTGTTTCTAAAATTCAGAGGGCAGTAGCATATATGCTACGGTTTGTGCCAAACTCAAAAAACAACAGTGCACAATTAACAGGTCCTTTATGGGTAAAGGAATTTGAGCATGCTACTTCTTTAATTATTAAAAACATACCAACTCAGTGTTTCGACAAAGACATTGAAGCTTTTTGTCGTGGAAAATTATCGAACAAGCAACATTTTTAGATACCGACGGAATTTTGCGAGTCGGTGGACGCCTATCTCGTGCAGATATTCCGTATCAGCAAAAACACCCCATACTGCTGCCCTCCAAAAAGCACACTGTCTCTCTCCTACTCAAACATGGGCATGTTTGTTTAGAATATAGTGGCCTCCAAAATGTCTCCAACGTCCGGCTACGCTACTGGCCCTTAGACGGTCTCCGCGAATTGAAACGCATTATTAGAAATTGTGTAACGTGTCATGGGTTTAATGCCATTATGGCACAACAAATCATGGCGGATTTACCCAAGGATAGAGTCCAGACCCTTTGTAAAAATTGGCATATATTTTGGTGGACCCATCATGGTAAAATCGTATCGCAATGCAAAGCTCCAGTAGTAAAAGCTTGGCACTATTTGTTTGCATGGCTATTGAAGCAGTGCATTTGGAACTCGTTTATTATTTATCTACAGACTCGTTTATAGCTGCTCTTAAGCGGTTTATAGCTCGTCGTGGGCATGCTTCCGTCATATATAGTGACAATGCTACCAATTTCGTTGGTGCTCGAAACCAACTCAAAGAACTACGCGACTCCTTTCTGTCTCCTGTCTCCTCCAAAACGATACTAGAATTTCTGTCCAACAGTGGAACTCAATGGAAATTCATACTCCCAAAATCTCCTCATTGGGGAGGAGTATGGGAAGCGGCGATTTAAAGCGCCAAAAATCACCTGCACAAAATTGTGGGAAAGCAAACATTCACCTTCGAGCAATCCACTACAATCCTAACACAAATAGAAGCTATACTCATCTCTAGACCTATGTACCCTTTGTTGAATGATCCCTATGACTTGAATTCACTTAATTCAGTCCATTATATGATCGGCTTCCCTTTAACTGCATATCCTGACAAAGACGTATCTACTAGGTCAGCAAACACTTTATCATTTTGGCAAAAGTGCACACAGATATAGCGACAGGTCTGGAAAAGATGGTAGATTAATTATTTCAATCGTCTCCAAAATGGACATAAATGGTTCAATAAACATTAAGCCTAATGGTCTGGTCCTGGTAAAATATGAACTATCCCATCCACTCAATTGGCCACGAGCTCGTGTGATTGACACGATTCCTGGTAAGGATGGCCGAGCTCGTGCTGTTCGCCTTAAAACCAGCGAAAGTCAGTACACACGACCCATCACAAAAATCTCTGTATTGCCAGTCTGTGAAAAGGACTAACTTTTCTATCTCCTCCGATTCTCGTACATTAGTTATGGTTGTAAATAGCATGTAAATTTTCATTTAGGTGGATGTCGCGGGCAGTATGTTAGAAAACAAGATTCGAACTGTAAAATTCTATGTTGCATAGAATTTACAAAACATTTGTTCAGATTTTTTGTTTTCCGAAAACTATTGTCCGCGCTGAATAGCTTTTGTAACGCATTTTAAATTCTTCTGAAGTTTTCAAATTTTATGTTCGAAAAATATCCTTACTAATAAAAATTTCTTTCATTCGGAACAAATGTTTTGTAAATTCTATTCAACATAGAATTTTACAGTTCGACTAATCTTTTCGAACAATGTTCAACAAATAGATCTGATTAATTATCTTGATCTGCTACAATCTCTCGAATTATCATAAGCAAAAGCTTCTTATAACTGGTTTTCGTGTTAGAACAATTAATTACAATTAATATAAATGTACAATAGAAATACGGCAACGTAAAACTTTACTTAAAATCGTTGAGTTTCTGATTTCCGGTTACTACCTACAATTAATTTATGCTTATTTTTAACATGTTGTCGTTGCTTACGGCCATGTACTTCTACACGTTTTCCACTTTTGCTTGGTTATAATATCCTGTTAGAGAAAAACAGTAATACACTGAATTTATACTTATCGCTTATGGACTGACTCTATGTTAGACTTCATACGACCAAATAATATTCCTCGTCTTGTATAGTGACGGGATTTTCACTTACCCTTTACAAGTGTGACAGTTGGAAGTGTATCTGACGTGGTTGAGCTTTTTAATTCTATTGAGATAATAGTAACTAAGAACAAGTTGTACCAAAATCGTGTTCTGTTCAAATTAAATACTTTGAACGAGGAAGCAAATATGTTATGCTAACGAGGACTAATAGAGTCGAAACCGACCTATTGTAAAAAAAGACTTGTAGGTTGTTGCTCAAAAATGACGCGGTGTTTAAACAGAAGAGCTTTCTTCTCAACAAGTGGATTGTTAATCAGATAATAGAGTACCATTTTGATTTTTAGACACTATATCTTCGTACCATTCCTACAAAACTAGAAAAGGCGTTGGATAAATATAGTCTCTCACAAATAGTAGATATGTGGATTGAATCAGTCATCATTCGAATCTTACTAACACCAGGAGTCTTAATACACAAAACTGTTATGGATGCTGTTATAAAATTAACAACCAATAAATAATAAATTAGTGAGAAGAAAATATAAAAATAATCATCATCAAAAATATGTTTATTTTCCAAAATTTTTCTATTTTAGATTTTCTCTGATAAGTACGTATATATTAGGGAAAACATTGCAGATAATGAAGTCGGAGATCTTTTTTGGATATACATTTTATCTCTTTACCAAAGAGCTTTGGCGTTGCCGACAGTACTGGCTTTGAGCTTGTTTATCAAAGCTATAAAAACAGCTATAGTATCTGTTTTTCCACCACTGATTTTAGTACTTCATTAATTACAATAATAATAGAAATAAATATTTGATCACAACTAATAAATGTTCAAATTATAAGTAAAACTGGTGAATTGTGAATAAATAAATTTTATCCCTTTGTAACGATTTATATACAAATAGTTTTCCTATACATAATTAACTTAAATTGAAATGTAAATGAGAAATTGTATAGTAATAAGAGATATGTAGTCTAAAATCTGTCATAACTAATTGTTTTTATTTGTATTTGTACTGTTTACTAATTTTTACTATAAAAAATTGTTCAATTTCAATAAAGATTCATGAAACAATTACATTTTTGATTATTTATTGGTAACAAACCAAAAAAAGAAGTGATTCTTGAAGTCATTTCTTAATATAGTACAAAAACTCTCTAATGTATTTTGTATTTTGTCTCATTTGATGACATAAAATTGAATACAAAGACAAAAAAGTTATTTCTTAACTTCCCAAGTTCCAATTTCTCACTATTCTTTTTAGATCTTTTGTTATTTGAATCGGATTATCCTTCGAAAAATTCAATTTTAATTTCTCACCTGTTTTGATTTTACTGACAGACCTAATTTTCATACTCTTTATTCTCTTCCATTTTTTTGTTTCCTCTTTCAAGTGCCTTTTTTCTGTTCGTCCCTTATTAGCTTCACTTTTACAGCTAATTATCATTATTCATTTTGTTATATTCTTCATTCCGTTCCGAATGTAGCCATATTTTTTATTGCTATTGAAAATATCAAAAAGCCTTTATTAAAGTCCATTGAATGTCGAAATCTAATTGGAAATATGTACAAGATGATTATCAAAGGAAATACCAAGAGTGCTTCAAATTTTATCGAAATTTTTTTCTTTTCCACGAAAAGGACGATTTCATCTAAATTCGGTTTGTTTGAATGTTTTTGCCTCTAATAAACAAGAAGTTTGAGTGATGAAAATAAGAAATTATGTGATAAAACTTGAAGAACAGTTGTATTTGAGAAGATTTTTTTTTCATTTAAAGTGAAAATTTTACGTTTCAATGTAAACAAGGTATTATCGATGAGGAAGCAGTTTTATCGGGGGTAATACCACAAGAGCTCAGATTTAGCCAGATATTTTTTGTGGTTGTTTTCGAATACTTACTTTCATTGGCAATGTAACGAGAGCTGTTCTGGCAAAATGACGAGAGCGTAGCACGAGTGATTTTGCCTGAACAGATCGAGTTAAATTGCCAATGAAAGTAAGTATGAGAAAACCACCGGAAAAAATATCCTGCTAAATCTGAGCTCGCGTGGTATTTGGTAAGACAATCCCATGAATAAAAAACTCAATCCAATTAAACTTTATTTAACAAACTAAATGAACAATGAGTAGAAACATAATGTTTAGAAAGAACAATTGTTAAAAATACAATTATTATATACAATTGGTCCAGTAGACATTTGCTCCTTTACTGATGTAGACTTTGTTGTTGATATTGACATGGATGTTGTTGGCACTGTGGCTAATTCATTATTCAAAGCTTTATCTCGGAGATTTGTCACAAGATGCGAATGATGCTCATTATCAAGTTGTAGATAAGGCTTTATAGACTTCGAAGAGGAATGTCCAGTTATTTTAATTAATTCTTGTTCATTAATACCTGCCTTAGCTAAAGTTGATACGGCGCTTGAGCGATGAGATTGATTAGAAATTTTTTTATTCCTTGTATCCAGTCCAATTTTAATTGTCAAATTGACGTGCATTGCTTGGTAAACAGACAGTACCTAAATGCTAGGGTTGCTACGGTAACGTAATTTATCCGATATTTTTATTCACTTGCAAACTCTCTTCCTTCCTATGTAGCCGACAGCAAACTACGATTTTTGTATTCACAAATGAGAATTATTATACATGAATGGGATTGTCGGGGGTAATACCACAAGAGCTCAGATTTAGCCAGATATTTTTTGTGGTTGTTTTCGAATACTTACTTTCATTGGCAATTTAACTAGAGCTGTTCTGGCAAAATCACGAGAGCGTAGATCGAGTGATTTTGCCTGAACAGATCGAGTTAAATTGCCAATGAAAGTAAGTATGAGAAAACCACCGGAAAAAATATCCTGCTAAATCTGAGCTCGCGTGGTATTTGGTAAGACAATCCCATGAATAAAAAACTCAATTCAATTAAACTTTATTTAACAAACTATTTCTGCCTTGCAAATATTTCCAAATCTCGACATACTTTTTGGAATTGTTATATGCTGTTTAATTCATTCTGTTTTTGACATTTATAATTGTCAAATTGACGTGCATTGCTTGGTAAACAGACAGTACCTAAATGCTAGGGTTGCTACGGTAACGTAATTTATCCGATATTTTTATCCACTTGCAAACTCTCTTCCTTCCTATTTAGCCGACAGCAAACTACGATTTTTGTATTCACAAATGGGAATTATTATACATGAATGGGATTGTCAGTATAATACCGAATGATTGGCTAGAATATTGTATTGCTATTGATTGAAACCACCAAAATGTCAGATTTTGACAAGTGAAAAAAATAATCAACTATAAGGTTGACAGCAATATCTCAATAAAATACTGCTGTGGAATGAGATTCAGACGGTTGAAGTTGAAAATTGTTCTCGTTTCTTTCTGACAATGTCACTTTATATTTACATATTGTTATCAAAACCGACACATAAGCATAGCTTTGGGATAAGGAACGTTATTTTATATATTACTTCGAATTTTGTTACAGGAGGCGCTACCTGAATGATTCCTGATGATGAAACTGTTAGCTTATTTGAAGAAACTTTTTATTTATCTAGATTAGAAAATATGACGTAAGCATAATTTCTATGTAATATTGCTTCAGAAAGGGATTTCAAATAACAGGCAATAAAAAAAAACATTATTCACATATTCACCACGCTTTACTATTCTGATCATATTTAAAAGACCTAGTTTTCTTTACAAAAAAGTAACGCACGACATTTCTTCGTATAGAACGAGACACTTTTGGTTAATTATGTTGCATTTATAATTTACCAATAGCACATCTTGCGACATATGTTTCTCTGGTATAAATAATAATATGCAATTAGGTTTTGATTAGGGGAGAGCGGGTCACGGTGGCCACTTTTTGGGTTTATATTTTTTTTTCTCTACTGCGAATGCCTTCATTGATATATAGTTTGCATGATCATAATAAATACAGTTTTTACACCATATGAAAAATTTATTTGAAAAAAACAAACGATACATGAATAAAATAATAAGGATTTTTTGAGATCATGAAAACTGGACATTGCACCGCACACGCGGGGAACAGTGGCCACATACATGGAGCACATTGGTCACCCAAATAGAGCTGATAAAACACAGAATTGAGATAGAAATATACCATGTTATAGCCGTTAAGAGGAGCCTCCTCACAAGTATATAAACTTAAAAACCTACACAATACTAGTTACTAATTTAGTAATTATTTGGTTCAAAATATTTACGATAGATGTCGATAGTAGTACTGAATCGGCTTTTACTTATTCAACATATTTTCTCTCTATGTCTTTCCATTCTTGACGGTTCAAAGAAACGCATCTCTGTTCGAATGTTTTGATTTCAAATATTTCAACTTCTTGTGAGCACAGAAACCTTATCTCTGTTTTTTATGTTGCATCCAAACTACAGAACACCTGTGCATAGATAAGAGAATATTATATACACGGATCCAAACAAAATTTGATGACATAATTTCCATTTGAGTGTAGATTTTTGATTATTTGAGTGTTTCATAAATGTTTTTGAAAGGAATAAATTGTTGAAAAGTACGTAATCGTATCGACCCGATATCAAAAATTATAGTTATGATCATGTAAATAATCCTGTAATCCGTATTTTTTTATTTTATAAGCTCTGTTTGAGGTGATGTTTACTGGATTATTTGATTATTGTGAAAATTTGAGATAAATAATACTGATGGTTTGTTCTAGTATCATTAAACCATCTTTCAACGTTCTCTTGAAACCCTGTTTTAATGAGAATATTGGTTTGTTAGCGAAAAGCGAAAAATGCTTAATCGAAGTGAAGTGACCTTTGAAGTATCTGAATGAAGAAAAATTAAAACCGCTCTCAAAAGACAAGAATTGCATAATTCATTTTGATGAATACATAATAATGATAATTGAAAAATATAACTATTATAACCTGATACAAGGTGCATTACATACATATTGCATGAAAGGACATGTGCTATTTAATAATATGGATACCAAGTGACAGTATTGCGGAAATTGCTAGAAATTAAGAATGGAAGAAAAATATACATACTTTAAATCATTCTACCTTTCAAAATTTGTACCATTTATATTAACATAATAAAATGTTTTCATGATTATAAATTTTTGTTTGTTTCATGCTAAGAAAATTAAACTGCGAAAAAGTTGCAAATTTACATGATTTAAAATAGGCCATTTAGTCTGAAAACACAGAACGTCATACAATGCAATACAATGCTTTACATTTAATAGAAAGAGGAAAGTAAGGTACAGTGAGGAATTTAAATTTAAAATAGCGAACGTTTGAAAAACTTACAAAGCAACTATACCAACTAATAAAAAATTTAAAGCGAAAGATCTGTAATGACAAATAATAATGTATATATTGTGGGGAGATCGATATATACAGTACAAAATCAAACATACAATCAACATGTACAAGTTTGCCTCTACCTTGTTTGCAAAGATTTATCATATGTGTTGTGGAGATTGGAACTGAAACATTTTTCCTTCATTATACAAAGAAATAGTTGGTTCATTCTCTTTTTTCCATGACATATACACATATGTGTGATCACCTGAATGGTAAATATTTTTTTGGTCTTTGTATAATACATTATTGGTATTATTACTTTTCCATCCAACCCATCTAATATGCGAGAAAAGTATGGGTTTACCCAAAAAAAAGTTGGAATTTTGTATTTTTTTGAGTTGTTTTTACGTTTTTCAGCAAGAACAACACAAAAAATGGTTTTTAGAAAAGAAAACCTATCTGTATAACTCGATGCAGCCCCCGAAGTGCAACAAGTAGACAAAATTTACTTTTTAGTCGCCCTTTGTTTTACAATTTTTTTTTATTATCAACAACTAAGACTATTACTAAGTCATCATTTAATAATAATTGGTTTTCTTATTTTCTTTGATTTTTTGAAATGCTTATATAATCAAACAATTTGCAAGGAAATTTTGACTATTGGCTAGACAAACTTTTAAACTATTTATGGTTTAAACATTTTGAAAATCTAATGTTACCTACTCCATTCATTAATTTTATTAAACAATTACTATTACCTATGGTGCATAGGCTAAGGCAAGCTAAAAAGTGGATAACCATCCTAATTACAAATACGCCTTGTCATTCTCCTGTTAAAACTGTTCTTAAAAAGACTTATTGTATGACGGAAGTAATGGAGTATGGAACTCTTGAAGAAAAAGTGACTAAGAGCATTTTTGAACAAGTTCAAAATGTTGTGGTGGTTGATTCAGGATTGTGGGAAGATGTTCAACACGGTTTTCTAGGTGCTTCTCCTGATGGTAAATATATTTAACATAACAAATAATTACCATGTGTTATAAATTCTTTTTGCACATTAAATGACATACATTTATTGATAAAATATTTTAGGGCTTGTAGGTGATGATGCACTACTTGAAATAAAATGCCTCCACTCTGCATCAAAACTGAATTTACATATAAATACAATAAGCGAAATAATTGACCTCATGAAGAACAAAATTTGTCTAGAAAAACACAACAATAAAATTCAACTTAAGCGGAATCACAATTACTATTATCAGGTATAGACATGATATATTTATTCCAAAGAACAAAAACTCAAAATCATTATCACATAATATATTTAATCACTTTGATGTATCTCCCAACAATAAATAAGAATAACATTAAAAAGTAGTTATTTGTGTAATAGGTCCAAAAAGTGCATTTTTGTTGCAACGAAGCATGAAGCACTAAACACAATCTTGTGGAGTAAATATAAATAGCATTTACGAAACACAAATTTACTTATTTAGCATGAAAATTACTCAATTATAATCACTTACAAATACAATACACACTGAACTATAAATTTAGGATATTTTTATGAACACAAAACATATGACAACAGCATATTTGACCCATAGAGAAAGTTATAATATTATTTGTCTAAGAATTGACCGTCGTCTTCTGCCATTGTTCTATACAGCGCCATACATCAAGACGGTGGAGCGGTTGAACTAAAGTAAAAAGATGTTCGTTTGCAAAAATTTGCGCACAACAAATCTCAAAAAATACAATGATTTGAGATTTCAGAATCGAATTATCTAGGCTTCCTTTTGGGGATCAGGTTTTGGTGTTCAGATTGATGACCACAAATTGTCGAAACTGTCAAAATCACACCATCACTTAATGGCTTATATCTTTTGTATAACAATATAAAACTCAACCAAAATACCTGAGCCCCAAGACAAAGGTCCAAGTTATATTGTGTTAAAATTTCCACACTTATATCTATAAGTGGTTTGTAGTCTGGAGGTATCTCCGGAATTTAAAGGTGGCGGGAGAACGGTAACAATATTATCGAATGGTACTATTCCACAATCTTTAATATTAGGAAATACAAAGTTATCCCCAACTTTCCTAAAAAAAATTATTGAATATTCATTCAAGTCCTTACTGATATTATTGACTTGACCAACAAAATATTTTATGTTTTTTTTTTATTGTAAACTTAACTTAAACAAATGATTCAACAAAAATTGCACTGCCAGAATTATCGGATACGTCATCACTCGAAGCATTTGATCCAACATCTCATTTTCACTCTCGCTTGTGGATTCCATAAGTTCCATAATGGATTTTTTCTTTTGCTTCCGATCACTTTTTTTCATATTTCTCTTTCGCTTTAAACTTTCCAGTCTCATTTTTTCCATGATTTCTTCCTCTAGTCTATTCATAGCTGGCGTGCTTGTTAAAACTTCTGCTTTCTTTTTCTTCCTAATACCCCTTTTAGATATATTCTGTTCGGTATTGATTTTTGGATAGGGGCGTAATATCTCCGTTGAGTAATATTGGAGGCTGGTACATTATTATTTGAAGAATAGAATTTCCCTGGTGAAACAGAAGAACTCGTACTGAATGTACTTGTTTGTGATATGACTTGACCTACAGTAGTTGTTTGACGTGGATTTTCTCTTTCTTCACTAGTTAATGTGGTTTGCTCATATTCTAACCTATATGTTACATTTGCTCCTGAATTCTCATCATCTCCGTAAACATATTTATTTAAAGCAAATACTCGTGCTTTCAAAGGCAGATATCCAATTCTTTTGTGTAAAAGTAAGGGGATAAGCAACGAAATTAACTGTCTCGACCCTTACTTGGTGGAATCTACTCATATTAGTGTTTTAAATGAAACTCACGGTTTCCAGTTAATTCCACAATATAATAAAAATTGTTGAAAATTCTAAAAAATTGACAATTGTTTCGATAAATCAATATCATCTTCAGAATAACAGAAGTTACATTTCATTTGGTGCCTACCTGATGTTTAGTAGTTATTTTTGGCTACACTAAGAACTGACCTAACCTGTGATTGAATTAATATATGTTATTAGGAGAAAGAAAAAGATGTGATATTACAAATATTGAAGCTTAGATATCGTAAGCCCTATTGTGATATCCTGGATCATTTTTCCAATTAAGATCAGTATAACTGTGCAATGATATAGAAAAACAGGAAAACTATATCTGCTGATCTTTACAATTATCACTTAAGAAGACAGTTTATTAGTGGAGAACTCCCTAGGTTCAACTGTTCATTGACAACTTCATATTGTGGGTTTCTTAAATGTCTTCTGATTTCCAATTCTTCAAGGAAGTCCAGTTCTTGTTTATTGTCACAAATATGCAGTGTTCTCTGTATCGGATTTCAAAATTCCTAAGGATCTGACCCAAATAGACAGCAATAAGGTACTTGATTATTCAATTTACCGAAAACCAACACAGACTGATGTGACAATTCCATTTAATTCCAATCACCCCGTGTCCCATAAACTAGCGGCATATAATTCATTGATACATGGAGCTTTTTCAGTTTCTTTGAACAAATGTAATTTTGATAGAGAGATTAATACAATTAGACAAATAGCAACATCCAACGGTTATCCATTAGATATCATAAATGAGCTAATTAATAAAGAAGAGGAAAAAGTGGCATTACAACTAATATTTCCTAAACAAACTGATGAAATAAAAACTTATGAAACCATCAGATATGCAAGAAATATTTCTAATAATATTTCAAAGTTAATATCTTCAGCAACGAATACAACAATTTCTTTTAAAACAGAAAGTAACGTTAGTACAAAATGGTTAAATGTAAAAACAAAAATACCACAATTAAAGAAGTCAGGTATATATGAACTCAAATGTCCAGAATGTAATGTTGTCTATTTGGGTCAGACCCTTAGGAATTTTGAAATCCGATACAGTGAGTCCTTACGAGCATTCAGATTAAAACAACCAGATAAATCCCACTACGCAAAACATCTACTTGACACCAATCATTCATTGACACCTAACACAAAACTAGAAGTGCTGCATATTTGTGAAAAGAAACAAGAACTGGATTTCCTTGAAGAATTGGAAATTAGAAGACATTTAAGAAACTCACAATATGAAGTTGTCAATGAACAGTTGAATCTAGGGAGTTATCCACTAATAAACTCTCTTCTTAAGTGATAATTGTGAAGATCAGCAGATATAGTTTTCCTGGTTTTCTATACCATTACACAGTTATACTGACCTTAATTGGAAAAATGATATCCAGGATATCACCATAGGGCTAATAATATCTAAGCTTCAATATTTGTAATATCACATCTTCTTCTTTTTTCTATTAACATATATTAAGTCAATCACAAGTTAGGTCACTTCTTGGTCTAGCCAAAAATAACTACTAAACATCAGGTAGGCATCAAATGAAATGTAACTTCTGTCATTCTGACGATGATATTGATTTATCGAAACAATTGTCAATTTTTTAGAATTTTCAACAATATTTATTATATTGTGGAATTAACTAGAAACCGTGAGTTTCATTTGAAACACTAATAGGATAAGCAATCCCTAACAGTTCAGCAATTTCATATATTGTTATTCTTTTGCCAGGATTTGATGCTAGCCAATATCTACATGCCTCATTATAGTAACGCTTCAGAGGACCATATACACATTTGTCTAGAGACTGCAACTTATGACTTGTATGTGGCGGTAGTGTAAAAAGAATAACGCCAGAATTCTTTGCCATCCTAATGACATCAAAGGAAACATGTGTTTCATGGTTATCTAATGACAGTTGTACAGGGTCTTCTAATGAAGGCATGGCATGCTTAATGAAATGCTGCATCCAGTTCTCGAATATTTAAGACGTCATCCAACCCGTCGGCGAAGCTGCCTCTACTGTCCCAATGAGAGCGTTCTTAATCATGTTATCTTTAAAATTGACTCTTGGAAATATCAAAAGAGGCGGAATACAGTTTCCAAGAGCGTTAACTGTATCCCACATGGTCACTAGAACGCCCCGTTCAGCGGAAATAATTTGACCAACGTGCTTCTGTCCTTTTTGTGCAATTATTTTAGTTGATCCCTGAACAGTTGTTTAAGCTATTTCGTCAGTATTATAGATACTGTTTGCATCCAAAAATGGGTATTTTTCATATAGATCCCTAAAATCGTCATAGAACTTATGAACAACGGGCTTATTAAAAGCCATAGATCTTGATATAGAAGTTGCTTCTGCTGGTCGTAAGGAAATTGTAGGACTCCTTTCCATGAACGCCGTAAACCATTCCTTTCCAGCAGATTGAACTCGTTGCCAGCTTTCCGAAATATTCTTGTTGTTAGCCACTGCAAGGTTAAACCAGTTTTCTAGCAGCTTTTGGTGGTAAACCATGGTGTAGTTTTCCACATTTCTTTAGGTATTTACATAACTTCACCTCTTCTTAGTTAGTAAAAATCTTTCTGCATTCATAATTTGGCTTCATTTTTGGAAATGCTGGTTCATCCCAATTTATATTGATATCACGGCATTTTTTAATATACCTACGTAATGTGGTTCGTGCTATATTGTAACGAACTGTAGCCGCTTTTGTAGATAAACCTTCATCGAATACAGATCATATCGTTTTCATCTGCTAGACCAATATTGCTTTGGCGTTTCCTGTTGCGTGGCATCGTCACAATGTTTCAATCTGAAATAAATTACAAAGCATGCGTCAGTCTTGAAAGAAAAGATGAAGGAGAAATGCTGAACACAAATCGACTAATAATGAGTACGAGGTACAGTGGCCACCAAAGTCTGATAGTGAGGAGTGGCCACTCTGTCCCAAATGACCCTGACCACTGTGTTCGCAAGTTTCTAGCTCCTAGCATGTGTTGGTTATTAGCATAATGTATCAATATTAAACACGATATAACTAAGTTGTCAAAAATCACTTCAAATTGTTATGGTACAAAAAACAATACTCACCGGATTTTTACCAGCTTCCAGCTAGATGGCAACACATATACTGAATGCATTCTAAAATTATTTCAAACTGGCCACTGTTCCCCACTGGCCACTGTGACCCACTGGCCACTGTGACCCGCCCCCTCCTATACATTAGGTTGAGTTACATGGCTTGAAATGACACTATTATCTAGCAATATTTGACAATACTGAGTAATTGATAAAAGACTTATTTTTCGTTACTAATTTGTAATTTGTGAGAATTAGGTTTTCATTTATACGATTGTATAAAAAATCTGCAGCTTTCAGGGATATAAAAACTTACAAAACCAATTTTTTGCTTAGATAGAAGGTGGTCTAAAATAATGTACAATAATTTCTAGAGCTAATAGTGCTTCCAAAAATTAGAGGACTTCTTTCTAAAAGTGAATAATAAGGGAGATACAACCAACCATTTAAACGGGTGAATTGAGAATCTCTCACCACCTACCCCATTTCATATAAATTCAGGGTAGTTTTGGAATAAAGTGTTGATTTGTGAATGTTATTTAATTTGCAATAAACACAAGTTCAAACTTTCAATTAATTTCCTGTAGCCCAAAATCAATGTAATGTTTTTAAATTCATGCTCACAGAATATGTATAAAAACTAGAGATGATAAAACCACTTTTAGGGAGAGAGATAGTAAACACATCTTGACAAGGTTGCCATGAAATGCCCAAAACACCTCGTTGGAAACATTTTTAATTGGTACATCGTGAGAGATAGATCGAAGGGGTTTCAAACACTAATTCATAAAATTCGGGGGAGTTCGAGCACCATTTGTGCAAGAGAATGTCGTCGACATAAGTTTGAGTAGGAATAGCTAGAGATACGAGAGGAATATTTTTTCCCTTAGTGTTTTAAATGAAACTCACGGTTTCTAGTTAATACCACAATACAATAAAAATTGTTGAAAATTCTAAAAAATTAACAATTGTTTCAATAAATCAATATCATTGTCAGAATGACAGAAGTTACATTTCATTTGATGCCTACCTGATGTTTCGTAGTTATTTATGGTTAGACCCAGAAGTGACCTAACTGGTAATTGACTTAATATATGTTAATAGAAAAAAGAAGAAGATGTGATATTACAAATATTGAAGCTTAGATATTATTAGCCCTATGGTGATATCCTGGATATCATTTTTCCAATTAAGATCAGTATAACTGTGCAATGATATAGAAAACCAGGAAAACTATACCTGCTGATCTTCACAATTATCACTTAAGAAGACAGTTTATTAGTGGAGAACTCCCTAGATTTAACTGTTCATTGACAACTTCATATTGTGGGTTTCTTGAATGTCTTCTAATTTCCAATTCTTCAAAGAAATCCAGTTCTTTTTTCTTTTCACAAATAAGCAGCACTTCTAGTTTTGTGTTAGGTGTCAATGAATGATTGGTGTCAAGTAGATGTTTTGCGTAGTGGGATTTATCTGGTTGTTTTAATCTGTATGCTCGTAAGTGTTCACTGTATTGGATTTCAGAATTCCTAAGGATCTGACCCAAATAGACAGGATTACATTCTGGACATTTGAGTTTATATATACCTGACTTTTTTAATGGTGGTATTTTTGTTGTTACATTTAACAATTTTGTACTAACGTTACTTTCTGTTTTAAAAGAAATTGTTGTATTCGTTGCTGAAGATATTATCTTTGAAATATTATTAGAAATATTTCCTGCATATGTGATGGTTTTATAAGTTTTTATTTCATCAGTTTGTTTAGGAAATATTAGTTGCAATGCCACTTTTTCCTCTTTTTTATTAATTAGCTTATTTATCATATCTAATGGATAACCATTGGATGTTGCTATTTGTCTAATTGTATTAATCTCTCTACCAAAATTACATTTGTTCATAGGAACTGAAAAAGCTCTATGTATCATTGAATTATATGCCGCTAGTTTATGGGACATGGGGTGATTGGAATTAAATGAAATTGTCATATCAGTCTGTGTTGGTTTTCGGTAAATTGAATAACCAAGTACATTATTAACTTTTTGAATTTTCAAATCAAGAAAATTGATTGAGCTATTTCCTTCAATTTCTAATGTGAATTTAATTTTTGGGTGTAAATTATTGATGTGGTTTAAAAATACATCTAATTGTCGTTCACTACCCATAAAACAAGCTAATATGTCATCTACATATCTATACCAAAATAATACATTTTTCGAAATATTACTTTCAAAGATCTTTCTTTCTAAATTGTCCATAAAAATGTTTGCCAAAATAGGTGATATAGGGCTTCCCATTGGTAAACCTTCATTTTGAATATATATCTTATTGTCAAAAGTGAGATAATTTTGATTAATGCATACATCAAATAAGTTAAGTATATCTGATATTATTCCTGGATTAATATTTTTATCTTCTAGTAATTTTCTTAAAAGTATCAGACATTCTTTTGGAGGAATTTTAGTGAATATATTAGTTACATCGAACGAAATAAGTTTATAGTTATCTTGCAAGTTGATTGCTTTCAACTTTTTGATTAGTTCTATTGAATTTCTAATTGAGTACTGAAATTCATATCCGTAACTATTAAGTATATTGTTGAGCCTCTTTGGCAATATATTATTAGGAGCATTAACATGAAAAACTACAGGTCTAATTGGTTTCGTTATTTTATGTAATTTAACGGTTACATATAATTGTGGACAATGAGGATTCTTATGTATGATAGACCTTTTTTCGTAATCACTTAAAAGATAATTTGAACTATTAACAATATCCCTTACAGCATTAGAAAACTTTTTTGTTGGGTCTGCTTCAAGAACTTTTACATCGCTAGATTCTATAGAGTTATATATTATGGAATTATAATTTTCAGCTGTCAAAATGACAGTTGTGTTCCCCTTATCAGATTTTGTTACTGTTACTAGCCAAAAATAACTACGAAACATCAGGTAGGCATCAAATGAAATGTAACTTCTGTCATTCTGACAATGATATTGATTTATCGAAACAATTGTCAATTTTTTAGAATTTTCAACAATTTCTATTATATTGTGGTATTAACTAGAAACCGTGAGTTTCATTTAAAACACTAATATGAGTAGATTCCACGAAGTTAGGGTCGAGACAGTTAACATTTTTTCCATTAACCAACACAACTTCTTTCAGTGTGCGCGTGCTGAGAAAGCTGGCGGGCTTTGTCCCATATGTCACAGTCGTCAATTCCATGGACTGTATGGGGTCAGTGGATTGATTCCTCCAAAGAATATTTTGCAAATATGTTTGACTAGGATTAACTTTCACCTGCCGATACATTTTTTCGATATCTGTAGGGAACGCGAAAGGGAACTGACGAAAACGACAAATAATATCAAACAAATCTGGCTGCACTTGATAACCTTTTACAGTTATATCATTAAGTGAATAGCCGCTACAACTTTTACTGCTAGCGTCAAAAACTACGCGGAGGGGAGTACTCGAATTCGTTTCCTTTACTACGCAATGATGTGGCATAAAATATTTATTTTCATTGAGAGCATTGTGAAAAGAGAGAAGTAACGCGTGTGATTCAGAGTTACATATTAATTAATGAATTTTCTGTAATGAGAAAAAAGAACGGGTTCCTTCTGGAAACTTTTTCAATATTCAAAAATCGTTTTAACGTGATTTGAAAGAAGTCACCACGTTTTGTGACAGCGTTGGGAGAGGTCAGCGGTAAGTTAACTTGAAAATAACCATCTTTCAAAATTTGAACATTTTGTTTGAAGTCATCTTCAGCAAGACGTTCTTCGGGGGTTAACAATTTATGCGGGGGCAAATCTTCTAATTTCCAAAATTTGTTGAGTAAATCATCAAGCGAGGGAGAGTTTCAAGCGTATTGACCAAAAACGAAGCACCCATCCTAACACAGTATTTTGTAGTTCCGGTTGATGTTTCACACCATCTGAGAGTAGATCATAATATATATCTGAGTCTAACAACAAACCTATTTGGGATGGCTCCAAAAAATGATGGTACGCTAAATCAAGACTATAAGGGATGGACATTGATTCTGGAGCAATTGAGCATTGAGGAAAATTACAACTGATAGTTTGTAACACCGCACAAGTCAAATCGAGTGACACATTGAAGAATATTTTAAATTGAACCATAGTATTTGAGACCAAATGTTTTTGGGTAATTCCGGAAATTTGGAGCCTTATGTTATAAACTTTAGCTTCTATTTTGTTCAAAAGGTGGTCTGAAATTAACGAGTTCTGGAAAATTATTGTCAATAATACATTTTGCTTGAATAGGGGTGCCATTTTTGGAATAAACCGTGACCATGGCTGTTGCTAATAAATCATCATTGTTTTTTCGAGTCAAAGCTGACATGCTATATGATGTCGCAGCTTAAAACGAATTCTCAGGCATTTAATTCTCCCGTGTACAAAAATTAGCGCGGGGACTAAAAGGCCTTTGTGAGGATGAATCTTGATCAGAATTTTGCCTGGAAATTCTCGCGTTCGAATTTTGGCGAGATTGACAACTTGCGAGTGCACTATTTGCGCAATGTGGCTGATAAGTAGCCAAATCATCAAAATTATTTTGCTGAGCATTGGCCGACGCACTTGAGTCATTTTGCCGAGAATTCGTCGAACCATACGAGTTATTCTGCTGAGAATGGGCCAGAGGTGGCTTCTTTAAGCATAACGAGGAATGATGGGGTTTAGAACAAGTAAAGAAACGTTTAGATGGGCAATTAGTACCTCTATGGCGAGTACCAAAGCAGATTGTACACAAATTGTTTGAATGCATAAATTCCAATTTCTGATTATGAGGTACGTTCAAGAATTTGTTACACCTATAAATTTTATGCGATTTATCATTCCAAAAAATACACTTTATTTGCGGAGTATGATAATTATTATCAAAGTTGTTTGAATAATAAGAAACAACATTTTTCAAATGAGTTTTTTGCTTTTTTATAATTTGAGGTAAAATGGAAGTACCTTGCACCTTACTTCAACAATACGAAAAAAATAATCAATCGTGTGCAATACGGACTTGTCTCTTTGATACTAATATTCCCGTTTCGTGGCGAAATCCAATATTCTTACTATTGTATTTATCATCATTAGATGTTCTGTATCAATATTTAAATTATTTAACGTTTCATGTGAGTGATAAATTCACGTAAACATTGAGCATTGCCTTTCGATAGGTTGGGGTAATCAATAACTGAGTTGAAATGCGAATTAATAATTGCGAGATTCTATTGCGACAAGAAAATTATCATTTATAACTTCCAATGTGTTAATTCATTTTAGGGGTTCATTTTTTACCCACTATGCAAATAAATATTACAGTTATGTTAATTCAACATCACATTGTGATAATGTTCTTCCTTTTTTTCCTCTTGTTTTCATCACATGCACATCTATACAACCGCTTATGCCCAGCTTGTGACTGTTAACTGATGCGATGATTCAACTTAATATCTCAGCGATGTTAAAGCGCTGCCTTTTTACATTACTGTGATGTTACTAGAACTTCCTCAAAAGGAAGTCTTTATAACGAGAAAAAAACAACATTTCTGTTACATTCTGAAATGTCTTTTAACTTCTTGTCAATGTTAATGCAATGTCTGAAAAATAACATCTTATCAATGATCTAAATGCGACATATCAAAAACAATACAGTGTATTCTCTTAGATGTTGTATGGACATTACTTAAACCTCTTAATAAACATACCTTAAACATTCTAGATGACATCCTATAGATGTTTCTGTGCCTAATCAGCAAATACAGGGTGAACAACTAAGAACGCCGGCTGTCGGCCATATTTCAAAAAGTAATCATGGTACAATTTAAAAAAAATACCTTCAGGAAAATGACCCTGAAAAATCGCTGGAAAATATTTTTGATTTCCTAAAATATCTGCTACGGGGTGGAATGAACACTTAAAAACATAATATTGTGATTATCTCCAAAAAAGACAAACTAAAGGTATCCTAGAAATACAATTTTTGATATATTGATGAGATTATGAAAAAATGTAGTTAGGGACTTTTTGTCCTTATTCTTCAAATAAGGAATGGGCGAAGGTTCAATCTGAAAAACAAATGTAACACTTTTTTGTTTTTAAATCGATATCAATGGTTTTGGCGTCATTTAAAAGAGTTTTTCCTCTTTAATAAGATATACTAACAAAAATAACAAAATTGAACAATTTTGTCAACGCCATGTGAAAAAGTCGACAATTTTTCCATTTTCTCGGAAATTTCAAATGTAATGAAACATTTTTTGAATTCTGTTGAAAGGGGATTTACGTTATTAGATATAAAAATTTTAAAAAATGCTTCAATTTACATTAGAAATTTCCAAGTGAATACAAAATTATCTAATTCTGTTATCCATCTTATTAAACAGAAAAACTCTTTTGAATGCAGCTAAAATCATTAATATCGGTTAAAAAAACGAAAAAGTTATACATTTGTTCATAACTTTGAACCTCCCCACCCATTATTTGAAGAATAATGGCAAAAAATCTCCTTAATTAGATTTTTTCATAATCTCTTCAAGATTTCATTGTATTTTTAGGACACCTTTAGTATGTTATTTTGGAGTATTATGTTTTCGAGTGTTCATTCCACCCCTAGCGGATATTTTAGAGACTGCAATATATTTTCCAGCATTTTTTCAGTATCACTTACCTAAAGGTAATTTTTTTTGAAAGTTGTACCATGATTCTTTTCTGAGATGTGGCCTACAGTCGTTCTTAGTTGTTCACCCTGTACATTTAAAATAAAATAACAAAAAAAGCAATAAAGGATTTAAAACGTTTATTCACTTTTAATGAATAGTACAGTAAATTTGAAAAAACAGGTAAAAAATTACAAAGAAAATATCTTGTCCAGGAATCCAACCTAAAAAAAATAAAATTGTGTAAGCATATTACATAACAAGCAAGGAATAAAAAAGGGTATATTAATCTGTAGTTGCCATAATGTAACATACTTTGAAACTGAATTGATAAAGTTTAACGGATACACATACATTACAGCTAGATTACAGAAAATTTATTACAATAGTTTTTTAATAATATTAAAACTAATAAAAATTTTACACCATGAAGGTTTTATGAAACATTACGATAAATCAACAAAAATCCAATCTGATTAATGAAAATTCTATCGTTTACTTACGATTACTTTTTCTTACGCAAGAGTCACTGTTTCGGGTGCCTCAACTATTCCATAACGTACACTCAAAATCCTTATCTGTGAAACATTTAAAGGTGTTCTGAACAAGCAGATAATAAAACAATTACTTTAGATCAAATTGTGCCCATGGAGACCTTTCATCGATCATCATAAACTACATCAAACTTGATTTTCAACCAATTGACTGGGATCCATTTTCCACAAGATACATGTGGGGCTCTTCAAAGGAATAACAACATATTTTATTTCGAGAAGTGATTTTTCATGATTTACCTTCTACTACATGCCTCACTCCGTTTCGCAGGTAAATTCAGGTGTGCCATGAAAATGCATACTTCTTTTCTGTATAAAATAATATACTATTCTCATCTTGTTATTTTCATCCTGGAACAAATTGTGGAATTATAACTTAATGGAAACTAAGCATTATTAATACACTGTATACAAAAAAAAACTACTTATGAAGAAAAGATATGAACACATTATCAAGTTAAATGAGTTTATAATTAATTGTATCCAATTGAGTATCCAATAGCTGTGTTTCTACAATAATAAATAATTGAATGCTGTGTGTTGATTGGAGCATTCAGTATCATAAGTTACATATTCTTCAACTAGATTAATATAGGTACCATTGTAAGGGACATCTACAGCTTTTTTATTGTATTCAGTGTTTTTTCAAATGGAAATGAGCTTTTTAACAAAATTTCTGTTTTTAAAGTCTTAAACAGTCTCTAATTGTTCACAAGAATTGTTAGTATTAATGTTAAAATTGTATAAAGCTGCAGTACTATATTGATGGCTACGACTGCTACTACAAAAACTAGAACTAGAGATACTCGATTCAATATTTTTTGTACTGTTTAATACAATGTGTGTATCAGACTATCTGAAATAGGTATTCCCCCTTCTTTCCATAATTACCAACTATTTGTTTTTCATTTTATTTATGTAAGTGGCTTCTGAAACATCTTCAACATTGAAAATATTTTCTCCTAGATTCAAATCTCTGCCAATATATGAGCATGTTTTATTATTAATAATAATATCTACCCTATTGCAATATTTAGTTTTTTGTAGGGTATAATGCATATCTAGGATTTAAAATATTGTGATCGTTTTTAAAATATACTTACTAACTAAAATATTTTAAAAGTTGAAAAAACCCTTCTTTTGTAAACTCTATTATATAATATTAGTGTACAATTCCGCCACCTGGAATTTCAATGTTCAATAGCCGATTAAAGTCTTGAATGAGTATTAAGTTTCAATAATTATGATTTTGGAATAGGTACTTACCGATAACAGCTGTTGTTCGTCCATTATAACGAGAATTATAACTAAGCATAGAAACTGAAGCTAAGTAGGAATTAGCGAATACGAAGACCACTTTATTCAAGTACTTGCAAAAAATGTGCTTCCTGCAAATGAAATTAAGCAAAAGACTGAAAACCATCCGCCATTTCATGCTTGTCATTTGTTTCCACAGATAATGTTCGTTTGTTAGTTCCTCTTCTGTTTTCTTGTTTTTTTCATGTTACTGTGATGTTCAATATGAGATATTACTGAGAGGTTTATGAACTAACATGGTACAGACGTAATCGTGAGAAGTTACTAAAAATTATTTCGAAAAATATAGAAGTAACTGGAACACATGTGATCATCTTAGAAACATGTTAATTTGTAATATTACAGTTACGTTCTGTATGTGATATTAGTAAGAAGTATACAAATTAACATCGTATGAATGTTTCCTATAGGAAGTTGCTAAAAAGAAGTTCATAGGATGTGTATGTGACTGCGAATTCAAATATTATTGTGTACATCATAAATATGTTTTATTTACATGACATGGATGTTAATATAGTTGGTAATAAAATGAAGACATCTAGGAGATATCTTATTAACGTTTTAAATGAACATCACAAAAAGCCTCTAAAAAGAACATCACAAAAAATACTTGTTATGTTTCTTGTTTAGTGGGTAATGAAGCTTTAAAATATATGAGTAAGTCGACCTCGGAAAGAGCGGAGTTATTCGTAACGAGCGGTGTGAACAATTCGAAAAATAATGACCATTTCGTAATATCGCCGTTAAATTAAGGTATTTTTAATTGAGGTTATTTTGCAATATGAGACGAGGAGTTATTATTAATAATAACTTGAGAATCTCCATTTCTTGTGCGAGGGGTACATTCTGAAAGGGTTTGAATACTTTTCTGCATCTTAGAGAGATAGTCCAGATACCTTTCTGCCGTACTATCAATTTCATTAAAGCTTGGAAGCTCACTAGCATTACACTTAAGGTCGATTATGTTATTTTCAGTTTTTTCAAATTTCATAAAGGCATCCGTTAATGCCTTTTCCCGAGTTTGAATTTGAAAACCATTATTTGTAATATCGATTACTATCCAACCAAGTGATTATTCGAGTTAATGCCGATAGAGCGTGCTTCCTAGATTCTTTGAGAATATCCATATCTGCCAAATATTATATTTAAATTTTCAGTGAACGAAAATGCGAAGTACGAGTGATGAACAATATATGCACGACAAAGATGGATATTCTTAGCTTCAAAAATACATATACGGGAAAATTTTAAAATATTTACATGAACAACTAGTACGAAATTAAAATTTGGGGCCTCAACCGGCCCTGTTGCACTACCAACTACTCGACTTCCTGTCTAAGGGCACTACAATAACTCAAATCAATTCAAATTTACTATTTTTCGACTTCTTTGAATTGAGCGAGATAGTTTTCACGTTGTCGATGACAATAAAATTCAAATTTTCTTTAGGAACCATGCATAGTTTACCTTATAGGTTGATCACACTCCAAGGAATGCACATGGGAACAAAATCATATCCATGAGAGAACATGAGTACAGCAATATCCGGGAGAAGAAGGACCATTATGGAGGGCGTTGGCCTTTAACTTAGGATCGTCTCAATTGACGCGAATTCTATCCAATATATGACAATAAAATATTTCTCTTAAAACCTTTTCTTGCGGGTTACATAAATGAAAAATGTTAACAACACAAGTACCATTTATTATGCAACCCAAATACACAATTTCTGGGCATCAATTGCCCAAATATACAATATATTTTACAATTTTTATAAGACTGGATTACACGCCGTGGATATAATTTTTTTTATTGGTGCCTCATTTTACCTATTTGAAGCACATCTCAGCTTGTTTAAATCGAACTTTCAAACACGCGCGTTTTTAAAGTTACCATGGTAACAACAACATCTCGAGAAACGTAAGTATCAATATTGCTATTCAACACTTCGATCTTGATTCCGATTTAGTTTATAATCGAAATCGAAAACGGATTGATGTTTGTTGAACGACCAAAAAAATTGTCATTTTTTGTGACATAACCTCATCTTTATTTTAGTTCATTTCACGTGTATTTCACACTTTTCACAAGTTCATTTAGTTCAATCACGTTTAATTTTATAGAAGCTGTTCTGTTAACTAAAAATGTAATATACAATTTCAAAATATCACTAATGACAACTTTTTGATTATTGATCTGACAGCTGTACTTCGTAACGTCAAATAAAAATAAACACTATTTACGATGGACTTTCACGAAACTTGGCTGGGCATCGAGGGCAGAGTTTTATGAAATGAAACTTGGCAGGGCATCAAGGACGGACTTCCATTTTTTTTAAGTAATAATATAATAATCATATATTATGATTTCGAAGTGCACCAATAAAAAAAATAACGTAAAGTATTCGTGGATAACTGATCTTTCAAACGCTTGCTCTAATTCGAGCACTTTGGCTGCGCCGTCGTGCTCGAATAAACGCGCGTGTTTGAAAGACCTCTCTATCCACTTACTTTAATATACTATTACTTACTCTCGGTGCCAGATTTTTTTTGAAAGGAAAGGCACCGATCGCTGCTCATGGTCGAGAATCGTCAATTGTCAGCTGACG
This sequence comes from Galeruca laticollis, assembly GCA_963921935.1. Classification (NCBI taxonomy): domain Eukaryota; kingdom Metazoa; phylum Arthropoda; class Insecta; order Coleoptera; family Chrysomelidae; genus Galeruca; species Galeruca laticollis. The sequence continues at coordinate 73,945,332 of OY998181.1, forward strand.
TAAATAAAATAAAAAAATTAATTGTAAATGTTTGAAATCCGAACACCATTGCTGCTCCTCTTATGAAATAAGGTAACAATTTGTGTCTTGAAAAGTATAGACCCATATCCCTCATTACGCATTTAAGTAAGATATTTGAAAAAATAATACAGTCTCGTTCAACATAATACATAAAAATGTATGATATACTTTCAGACAAACAATACAGTTTTCGAGAGAAAACATCCATGGACGATGTTGTTTTAAGGTTACTATCTCATATATAGGACAGTGATTCATATCTATTTGGTAGTTGAGGAGATTACCTGAATATTTGTTTTTATTTAACTCAAGAGCTTCTAAAATATTTGATCTAAAAGATTCAGGTTGTACAAGAAAAATTTCGAAATGTGGGTCAAACATTATTTCAAATATAATTTCCCACAATTTAAATTGGTTCATTTCATTGTTGAAACAGTTATATTTTTTATGTTCATCTAGAAAATACCACACAATAAAATATGAATGAAACTTACCTGTACATCGATATGTAACTAGAAACAAGCATCACTATATGACTCCGGGAATGATAAAGTCCTTGTGTCAAAGATATTTTTCAATTAGTGTTTTAAATGAAACTCACGATTTCTAGTTAATGCCACAATATAATAAAAGTTATTGAAAATTCTAAAAAAAAATTGACAATTGTTTCGATAAATCAATATCATCGTCAGAATGACAGAAGTTACATTTCATTTTATGCCTACCTGATGTTTAAAAGTTATTTTTGGCTAGACCAAGAAGTGACCTAACTTGTGATTGACTTAACATATATTAAAAGAAAAAAGAAGAAGATGTGATATTACAAATATTGAGGCTTAGATATTATTAGCCCTATGGTGATATCCTGGATATCATTTTTCCAACTAAGATCAGTATAACTGTGCAATGATATAGAAAACCAGGAAAACTATATCTGCTGAACTTTACAATTATCACTTAAGAAGAAAGTTTATTAGTGGAGAACTCCCTAGATTTAACTGTTCATTGACAACTTCATATTGTTGGTTTCTTAAATGTCTTCTAATTTCCAATTCTTCAAGGAAATCTAGTTCTTGTTTCTTTTCACAAATATGCAGCACTTCTAGTTTTGTGTTAGGTGTCAATGAATGATTGGTGTCAAGTAGATGTTTTGCGTAGTGGGATTTATCTGGTTGTTTTAATCTGTATGCTCGTACGTGTTCACTGTATCGGATTTCAAAATTCCTAGGGGTCTGACCCAAATAGACAGCATTACATTCTGGACATTTGAGTTTATATATACCTGACTTCTTTAATAGTGGTATTTTTGTTTTTACATTTAACTATTTTGTACTAACGTTACTTTCTGTTTTAAAAAAAATGGTTGTATTTCGGTAAATTGAATAATCAAGTACATTATTAACTCTCTGAATTTTTAATTCAAGAAAAGTTATTGAGCTATTTTCTTCAATTTCTGATGTAAATTTAATTTTTGGGTGTAAATTATTGATGTAATGCTGTCTATTTGGGTCAGACCCATAGGAATTTTGAAATCCGATACAGTGAACACGTACGAGCATACAGATTAGAACAACCAGATAAATCCCACTACGCAAAACATCTACTTGACACCAATCATTCATTGTCACCTAACACAAAACTAGAAGTGCTGCATATTTGTGAGAAGAAACAAGAACTGGATTTCCTTGAAGAATTGGAAATTAGAAGACATTTAAGAAACCCACAATATGAAGTTGTCAATGAACAGTTAAATCTAGGGAGTTCTCCACTAATAAACTGTCTTCTTAAGTTCTAATTGTAAAGATCAGCAGATATAGTTTTCCATATAATTACACAGTTATACTGATCTTAATTGGAAAAATGATATCCAGGATATCACCATAGGGCTAATAATATCTAAGCTTCAATATCTGTAATATCACATCCTCTTCTTTTTTCTATAAACATATATTAAGTCAATCACAAGTTAGGTCACATCTTGGTCTAGCCAAAAATAACTACTAAACATCAGGTAGGCATCAAATGAAATGTAACTTCTGTCATTCTGACGATGATATTGATTTAAAACACTAATATGAGCAGATTCCACGAAGGAAGGGTCGAGACAGTTAATTTATCTTTTTCAATAATACCTCCGAAAATCTACAATTATGTTCCGGATGGTATCAAAAATATTAGTAATGTTTTTGTTTTCAAAAGGAAATTTCTCTTAGAACAGAAGAGAAATTTCTGTCAAAATGTTATGGTGGTGTAAATATATACTACATCACTTAAAAAATGTAGAAATAATATTTACTCAAAGTTTTACGTTCACTTAAATCTAATTTGGTCCATCTATAACAAATTTTTTTACATTGCTCCTAATTTTATTTTATTTTATATTATTCAATTAGATACTGTTGAATTAAGTGTATTTGATTTAACTTGTATTTTTTTATTGTATTTAGTTGTGTTTTGCCTAAACACCTCTCGGATACCCTCGCTTTATTTATTCACATATATTTACTATTCATGATTTCTTTGTAATCTTTTGTGAATATATTATTATTATCTCCCTTAGTAAGCAGTTCTAGAGAAAAGTGTACTGATATAAATAAGTACCCTTATTTTTGAACGAAATTAATTTTCATAATTCTGGACAACCTCGTATGAAAAATTTTCAAAAAATCATTCAACTCAAAAGATTTCTATAGCAAAATATATTGTCCGTAAATGAAACGATACGCTTATTGACTTTTTTCTTTTTTATTATTTTTAGCAAAAACTGACCGACCTTTCAGAGGCTCCGGAATTAGCTCGATTAAAACGGAAAGAAATTCATGAGCTTATTGGTCTTTATATACTTTCCTTGATCAATATGGGTCTGGCTGTTCCAAGCATTTTGTGGGTTAAAATAAATAATGCTAAGATGAAGGATAATCTCGAGAAAGCTTTCGCTCCTCTCATAATCAAACCAGCTTCTTACAAATAGGTTATTGATTAGCATATTTGCACCTCAAATATTTCAAATTAATTAGATTGATAACCAAATTCAGTTGAAGATGTATCAATAATGCTAAGCTGTACTATAGTGGAGATAAGTACGGGTATGAAAATTGGAATAATCAGTAAAATATATATCAGAATTCATTAAACTCACTTCTACTGACATTAACTTTTTTCCAGCAATTCCTCCTGTTCATTTAAGAATAAAATTTCCTCCATTTTCTTCAATTGTACAACTTTTTCATTCTTCCTTTCAAAAATCAAGTCGAACCAACTCCTTCAAAAGATCTTCTATAATTCCTTTTATATAGATGTTATCAACGATTCTTATACTATATTCAGAAAATTCAGAATTACTTACGCTTCATTATTCATCTTTTATCGCGACTTCTTTGGAGCCTTTTTATGATCAGGTAAAGATTGGCGTTTTCTTCCTTCATATCACTATGTATTCTTTCATCCATTGATCTTCTGTAGCTCTTAATATAGAATGATTTTGATCTTCATTTTCTTTAGTCCTGTATTTTAATATCTCCAATTCCTTTGTTTATCTTCCACCTACTATTCTTAGCATCTGTTCTAACCATTTTGTTGCTTCTCATTTCTCATAGTTATTTCATAAGTAGTGACTTCATCATCCATAATTTCCAAGAAATTGAAAAGTCATCAGAACATTGTCTATTTTCATCTATTGATTTGATATTGCTTTGATCTATGTTGTTTGGTTTCCATATAATCAATTCCCAGCAATCTGTTATCTTTCATCTTGCACATCTATCCCTTTCTCTATTTAATTTTTTTTGATTCGACTTCTTTAGTACCAGAAAACTGTTAATTTGAACTAGTATAAATATTAAGTAAGAAGTGAAACCCAATTTTGAATATTCACTATAAATATTTGACATTTGCAGTTTGACTGCAAAAAAATTCCTGCAAGTTGCAGATTGTTAAATTTTTATCACATGAGGGGATTTGTTATAATTATGTTACTAATTTTAAAAAGTGTAATTGTGCCTTTTAAATAAATAGTTTGCTTCTGTATCGATCTTTTATTTCACCACTGCTCATATGAATTTATTTGGATTATTGGACCTATTGTAGAAAGTTTTTCATTTTGATATAAACAGGTAAGTATATTGAGTGTGTACACATAGATAGGATGGAACTGCAAATTTATATATGATCTTCCATTCGCATCATGAGTGATATTTTTGATATTACTGATTTTACTCTTGCAAATTTTCATCGTTGTTGAAAATGAATGAAATTTCAAATGCAGTTATAAAATGTTTATTTTTTATAATTGAGACTCTCATTTATCCCCCTACACTCTAGTTCTTCTCTAACTTTTGAATATCATATATATATATATATATATATATATATATATATATATATATATATAAATATTGTGCTGTATTTTAATTTGAGTTACAGGTTGTATTTTAAAAAAAATTGCGATGATGATTATTTTAATTATTATGTTATTATCAAGTTGCAATATTGTTGTGGAATTTTCTATTATTTGTTATGAATATTAAATTTGTTAATCATTGTATTTCCTTTTTTTATTATGGGCGCCAGAACTCGCATGGTCTGCTTATTATAAACAGAGCGATTTCGTACCTAATGCAAGTTCAAATATTAATACCAAAACCTTTATTCCTTTTTTTTAAGATCTCAGGGGTGTGTCCGGCACTAGCGTTGAACAGTAACAGGAAACTGATAGGTTTTGAGAACACTTGAAGGAAAACAAGGGGGTTTGAATGTAGTTTTGTTTAATTAATCAAAAATTCTATGTATTTTTTAACATTTCTCCCTCAAAACTTACTGACGATAAAGTCAGAACAGATTACATAATTATTTACAAACATATATATATAATTCTCATAGTTAAATGTTTTAAGTGAAATTATTATGATAAAATAACTAAAAATAACTAATAAATACCGTGTAACCATGATATCATCGTTAACCCGCAATCAATTCCCACCTCTAGTATTTTAAACCAGAAGAATGTTATTGGCGCTGTGAATCGTCGTCATGTGACCAGAGATATGCCTTGTGAATCGTAAATGGATGTTTGGAAGTAATAGTTTTCAAAGTTTATTAATATATTTAGTCCTTAATAATAAAATCAGTGAGTGATTTCGTCGTTGTTTGGGATTAAATTGAATTAGTAGGATAGTGGAAATTGATTATTCTTAAATAACTAGGTAAATTCAAAAAGATATGTTCATAATATTATACCTAACCTAAATAATAATTCCAGAAACCAAATGTTTGTGAATATATACAGAAATTCAAGAGCTTGAAGATAACAAATGTCTTGTGTTTCCACTCATTTCAGTTCAATGAAACTTGTGATGAACAGAATGTATCAGCTTTTCTATTCGACAAGGAGTTAAAAGTTTATCATATTCGGATTACTTTCAATGTAAGTAATTTCTGCTACGAGGAAAATGTCGCCATAGCCAGGAACAAATAAGGTAAAAATTAAATTATCTTACCAAATTCTAGTAGACGATTATTGAAAAGTTTTTTTTCATTTTATATTCAATTATTGGAAACTGGATCATTCCATTTATTGCCAATGACGTTGTCACAGTAAAAAAATCAAAATTTTGTCCTTTTATTATGATTTTTTAACTTAATTGTATTATTTTATTCTCGTTCTCACATCATTCCATACCACCTTTTCAACCTAACAACCCTCTCTCGACGCTCAACAATCAACAACCTCCTTCTGTTTTTTCCGATCCTCTTTTGTTAACTTGTAGTTAAAAAAACTATTTATCCGCGTCTTGTTCTTTTTCAATTATTCACTCCGTTCGAAAATACCTCCGCGATTGCACTAATGTCACTTTATTTACACTTAATCTAAATATTGATAAAGCTGTCACTTTATATATAATACTATTCATGTCTATTGGCTTTTTTAATCTTCGTCAAAAAAAAATACTTTATCGTATACAGGGTTTGTCAAAAGTTATAGCAATCGGGAAAATACAATTATAGAAGTTGGTTTTTATTTTAAAATTTATGTTACGAATGAATAATATCTTTTTATAATTGACTCACGTGTGTGCAACACACAACTATATGTTAATAGTTTCGTTTATCAATATTGTTTTTATCATGAATTTAAATATCATGTAACTATGAGCATTATAATTCTATTTAGTTGCAAATGGGCATTTATATACAAAATTTTATTTGTTCATTTTCCTGTTATTAATATTTCACTTTAATATATATATATATATATATATATATATATAGCGAGTAAAAGGTAGTCGGCTTGAACTAGTTAAAACCAGAATAGTTATAAAGTTATCGGGAATAAGCCTTCTCTGGAATAAGTAAACTCTTTCTACTTTATGTTAAAAGCTTTCGAAATATCTTTTATTTCTTCATCAGTCAACTACAAAAATGTATACAACAAGTTAAATAGGCAAAAATATTAATTCAAAATTATTACTTACAAGTAATCGAGGTTAATCCTTAAATAATTGAAATGTGTTGTCGTTTATAGCACCAAAAGGAATGAAATGAATTTTGCAAATAAATGTTATTCTTTTTTGAAAAACAAAAAAAAGACGGCCTTGTGAAACGAAAAAGTTAGTTAATGACTCTTAACTCAAAATTAGTTCACAACGAAAGAGAAAGTGATTAAAAACAACTGTGTTGCATGGTAAAAAACATCAGTACAGAACATACTCGGTTAATCCTCTCACTATTAATTGCTATGACCGTCTGATGAGGGAATCATACAACCCAGGAAATATGTTTAAACCACGAGCTGTGAAGATGATGATAGGCAAAAAGGTGTCGGCTAGGCTAGTTGTTTTTCAATTTTTGTTGAAATCAAAATTGAGGATGTTTGAATGAATAATACTCAGATTTTTTTTCAGCAATAATGTCATTCCAATATTACCTTTTCGAATGCCTTTTGTTTACAAATATGTGGATTATCTGATTTGTTCCGTCCCTGCTGATGAAACTCAGGAGACACTAAACATCTTTAATTCGTTCAATCCACACCTATAATTCACCCTTGAAGTGTAGAACGATCGCAGTATACCTTTTTTAGATACCAACCTGATTAGAAATAGCGAAAACTGCATAATTTTTGATTAGTACTTTAAGCCAACATCGTCTGGCAGGTTTATAAATTACTTTTCTAACCATCCAAAAAGTCAGAAATTGAACAGTGTAATGAATATACAAAACAGAATCTTACATATCAGCGATGACACCCTCTTAAATAAAAATCTTAAGAAATTGTACGATATTTTTCTCAACAGTGGTTACCCAGGATATATTTTGAAAAAACTAATATACAATTCTGACTTTTTTGATGGTCCAAGAGAGAGCGGAAGTTCTCTGCAATATACATATAAAAAGGTACCATATGTAGAAGGATTGAAAAATGCTATTACAGCTATTTTTAAACCGTTTCCAAATATAAAAATCGCCAAATACAACGTAAGAAGTAGTCGATCGATATTTACAAAAACAAAAGATGTGACTCCACTTCAGTTTCATTCGTATGTGATTTACAGAATTCCTTGCTCGAATTGTCCCAAATGTTACATTGGTCAAACGTCTTAATGGCTCAGACAACGGTTGACACAACACAGAAGCTGCCGATTAGGGAAAAATGTGTGTGCCACGGTAAATCACCACTAAACCACCGGACATACACTGGATTACGATAATGTTGACATAATCCGACATGAGAATAATTATAGAAGGAGGCTGCTCCTTGGAATGTATGAAATTAAAAAGCAGCCACATGTGGTCAACTACAAAATAGATGTGAACCAATTAAGTACGATCTACTCGAACCTCCTTAAAATTTAACATTCTGGCTGTTTTTCTTCTTTTATCGTTGACTTTCACTGGACTATTGTATAAATTATAAAGAAGTTTTTATTATAAAAAGGAAAAATTATAAAAAAGAACCAAAGATGCTGGTGATTGCCTTTAATTTTAACTGTGTGCTGATAGCGTACTCTGATCTGTAAGTGTGTTTTATCGTGACATTTCATTATAGTTGTATGTGACCGTATATTATTTTAGTTAACTCCTGATGAAGCAATAGAATAATGGCGAAATATAGAGATTTGGAAGGAAAAGAGTTGTATTCATTGTATGCACAGACCGGATCCCGATACTCCAAAAACTAATTATATATATATATATATATATATATATATATATATATATATATATACTTTTTCATCTTTCTTGGCCATGAGTTTAACAATATCAATTGTTAACCTGATGTCCAAGAAAAATGAAAAAGTTTATACAAGGTTAAAGAAAAACAAATAATTTATATATATATATATATATATATATATATATATATATATAAATATATATAAATATATATATATATATATATATATTTATGAAAATTTGACATTTTTTTCTCAGACATTATAGTTTGTATTTTTTTTCATTTATTTCACTTCGGAATTTTTGGTCCTAGGTTAACTAAACTCAATGTTTTTGAAAATTATGTATTTCATTATAATATTCTTAAGGATAAATAAGTATGTTTGAACCTTTGTGGTGTTTGTTAAATTATTTTACTAGACTATACTGCTTTCACTTTCATATTTTTGTAATTAGTTGTTAATTCCGACTTCAATTTTTATTCTCACTTTCAACAATTTATTTTTTGTTGTGGTAAGTTTTAGGAAGCTAGTTTTATATGTATTTGTACATTTACAAATTATATTAACAATGTGTTCGTTCTCCCCTGTTTTAACTGGTGGACTCCACGTCATGAGTTTTCACATATTTCAGTTTCTCATGTTGCAAGTTACTTTATGTTTTTATAATCCTCATGTTTTATTAATTGATTTTTGTACAAATAACCTCCTGAAGATGTTGTAAATTGACAAAGAAATATAGAGGCACTGAACAAACTAGTTTGACTATTGATACAGACCAAGTACCCAATATTTACCTTTTTTCCTTTAACGGAGTACGGTCGTTATTTCATCGTGATATATATATATATATACATATATATATATATATATATATATATATATATATATGGCAATTTCGTGGATGCCCAACCTGTGGTATTCGAAAATACAGCTATTAAACATAAAATTTGAAAAATCAGAAGTTACTTCTTAAGGTATGTACTGTTCAATCAGGATGTGAAGTAAACATTCATTTGGTAGATGCATTTTGGAATAATTCTGAATAATTAAGTTTGAGAGCTTGCTATCTACTGGATATATGATACAATGTTTGAGACACTTTATCTAAATAAATTACATAGGTCTATGTTGATATTCTTTTTTCCTTACTTGCATTTTAGTAACAACTGTATAGTAGGGATCTGAAATAAAAAAATAAAACATTGAGTAAAAAAATATATATTTATATTCAAAAGCACCTTACTGAATATATAACAATCTAAACTTAATTTTAATACAATTATTTGAAATAGGAAAATACCAAACATTGTATAGGTAAGGTTTTTGTTGATTTTTATTAATATTAGTTAATAACACATATTTTTTCCACATTGAGAAATATATAATATATATATATATATAAATATATATATATATATATATATATATATATATATATATATATATATATATATATATATATATATTGAACTAGTCCTCTAGTTCTTGAAATAGTTATAAATAAATAAACATTAAAAACGTATCTATTATTCAGGAAGGTGTAGCAGTAGACACAACCACCTTATGAAATTTACTGACAATTCACATAAAAAATCAATACAAAGAGTGAAATATGCATAAATATAATATCAGATATCAATATGATTGATTAATAAAAGGACTATGAATAGAATTTCTAAACACAACATTATTTAAATAAGTATCAAAAGTTACCTGCACAATTAATTCCAGATTTACGCCAATGTCAATAAGTTCCACATTGATCTGAACACAGCCATATGAATTTCAGCAGAAATTAAATTCCATTTAAACTTGAAACCTGAAATAACATGAATTAATATCTATTTCAATAATTGCTTATCAATATTTGCAGGTGTTTATAATAACAATTTTAAGAAAGGGTTGAAAGCTTCATGAGAAATGATGAATGGAACACAGCCCAAACATATATAAAAGCAATGTATCATAAACAGGAAGTAATGAAATCTAGTAATTTTATTACCAACTTCAATTTATTGGTTATTTATTTTATATTGAACAATAATAATAAAATCGAAAATAATAAATAATTTATGTAAGACAAAAACATTAAAAGGTTTAGAATTTAAAAATAATCAATTACATAGATATGACACAGTAATCTAGGTTGTAGATTTTGTAAAATTGAATATAAATGAGAAAACCGTAAAAACGGTATAATAATTAAAATTGATAATGTATTCTAGAAAAAGGACTTTATATAAAATCCTGAATATAAAGTGAACATTTGTACATAAGTGTGTTAATCCTCCAGGACTTAAAAATCAAACAATTACATTTTTCAACTAAAAGACATAGGAAGTGACAATTTGTATTATTAAAACAAAGATAAGCAAGCTTTGAATTTAGGAAGAATGAAGTTTGTTGATTTTGAAAAACAGAAGAGTCAATTTGGTGAGATGGAAAAGCTAGCATCGTTATAAATCTCTTGAGATAAAATTTGTAAAATTTTAATTAAAAAAGTTAATAATGTTCCTCAAAAAGATGATAGAAACACTTTAATAAGTTTTGGAGATTCCGTGAAAAGAAAAAGCTGTTTTGAAGGAGCATCTCTTACTTAGAGATCGTCAAGAAAATTAGAGACGCAAGTAGCATCCAAGGATTATGAACTAAGGTCTGTGTATTTTAATTAAAACATTTGGAATTCCACTTAAACACGAACAGTGAACTAATTTTAATATCCAGAACGTTCTAATAATGATTTTTTAATAAAAGGCCTAAAAACAATCTATTTCAATGCATAATAATTTATCTCCATGGAGATCCATACAATATGGTTTATAAGAAAATAATTCTACTTACTTGTTAAAATTTAATCCGTTTTCAATGTTCACATGTTCCATAAAATTTCACATAATTTCCACTTTTATTATCTTTTAATTGATGCATAACTGTCTAATACTATCTTCTTTACACTTCACACACATTATTTAAAAGGTTCATATATATGTAATTGCTTTGTTTAAATTGATATAACGTATTAAAACTTTTCATAACTGTATACACGCTGGGAGAGCGTAAACCGTTTATACAGTGCATGGACGGTGAATAGCGTCTTCTTGTTGTAGTAAGGTATATAAGCGCATGCGTTGAACTTATGCGCAAGCGCAATAGAGTGAATTAATATGTATTCAGAATTGCATAGAATGTAGGGGTTATCAAATAATTTTAAATGTTCAAAAGAATACAAAGTTTTCCTCAATTACAATTTAGTAAATCAATTTTCAGTGAAGTGTTGGTGTTTTTATTGTTTTCATGTCCTCAATAAAGTTATTAAAATTAACATATTTCCGTCTTTCTATATGAAATTATTCTGAACCACCATCTCAGAAATAAATTAAATAAATATACAAATCAAATTATATTCATACAGTGTGCGCCAAGAACTCAAAGGGAGGAGTCATCAAGCTTCCGACTTATATTCAAATTTCAAATTACATTAATAAAAGATATTTTATGAGCTAGCCGAAGGTAAGTTTGTTTAATAATAAATCTCAAACAACCAACTTGTATTAAACATTAAAACATTAAATCAACTTAAATTAAATTGAAAAATATAAATAATTAATTATAATATATATATATATATATATATATATATATATATATATATTATCAGGTATACAAGTAGAGTAGTTATAGAATTATAAATACCTGATAAGAATGTCCATATTTTCAATGCTGAAATTATCCAAACAAATAACCACTATAATATTGTTTTGAAGACAACGTATTCATAACATAATATAAAATGTGAACTTTACCTCAATAATTACCAGTGAATAAATTATTATTGGATAAATGTGATCCATTTATCGATTCATATCTAGAATAAAATGTTGTAAACACAAAATATCACGATGACAGTTAAAAATGTTGGGTTAAAATTATTGTCAATGCCAATGGTTTAAATTAAATAAGAAGAGGAGTGTGAGATGTATGTGGTTATACAGCTATTTCGGTAAATATAAAGATTCCAATTGACATTTAAAAGAAAAGATTTCTTATAAATTTAAAAAAACTGTATCTGGTAAAAAAAAAATATATTTTATAATGTAGATTTAGTTCATACTATATGTAAAGAAGGTATAACAATTAATAAAGTCATTAAATTAAAATAGAAAGGAAATGTGATTGGTTCAAATGAATAATCTAAGTTGGTTTGAACGTTTTATATATAAAAAAGGAATATCGATACCGGGTAACGGATAAATAGGAGGTTTTTTTTAGAGATTTTGACAAGAGTTTCACGAATTTTGGGATTCCAGAGAAAAATTATAAAAATCACACTTAAATCATATTAATTTGACGATTTTAAATAGATAATTAAACCGAACCAAATTAGTAAATATTCTAAAAAGGGAAATATCAATTTTTGAAAATTTTTATTAACACAACTTTGAAAGAAAGTAAGTAACAAGAGAAGCAGAAGTCAGATAAGAAACATTAAACAACAAGAAGCAGCATCAGGGTAATATAAAGTAAATTGTGAGAACAAAGGCGTCAATCAAAACGAAATAAATATACCACGGAACAAGAAATCAAAAGCATATAAGTCAGATAGTTAAACTAAACCAAAATAATAAATATAGAATCAAATAAATTGGCAAGAAAAGAAGTTAGGAGTGCAGCAGAAGGTACAAAAAAAATCTTTTAACAACTAAAAGCAACGTTAACGTGAAGTGTGAGGGCAGAGACGTTGGTAAACAACGGAAGATTGCTGACGAACACATACAGGGAATATGGGAATATCATTGGTAGAAAACGTCACAGACCAGAGATTAAAAGCATATACGAACCGGTTACTTAATAATTTATTTTCAAAATTTTAAAAGCTTATAAATTTCCCTGGAAAGCATTTATCATTTATATAAATAAATAAATAATTAAATATTCAATTTCAAATCCAAAATAATTAAAATCAATAATAAGAAAGGCTAAAGAAGACAAATTTGGACACATTTCAAAATTACAAAAATTCAATTTAATTGGTATACCTTCAGAATAAATTTCACTATAAAAAAAAATTGTGTGAAAGAAAGCATGAAAGTGATGTTTTTTCTTTAGTATTGTCTCTGTGTGTTATAGAAAAGTATTGACTTAAAAAAATATATAACAGGTATTTGTTTTATTCAAATTGCATCGATATTACAGATACAAACTAAAAACAAACTTAATAAATGGCGCCCGAGCAGGGACTTGAGTATAGAAGGTCCGAGTGAATGTTTTCTCAGGTATACCAATAAAAACATTATTATTTATTATTGCCTAAGATTAATTCTATTAAAAAAAAACAAAAGTTGTTAGTGAATGTATTTAAGAAGTGGTAAAAAGAAGCCAGAAACAAAGACTATGGAGGGAGACGCAGAAAGCAATCAAAATATAAACGAAATGTTTTTACGTATAATGGAAGTTATTAAAAACACAAATGAGACGATGGATAGGAAGAGTGAGGAAAGAGCAGAAGCTTTAAGACAAGAAATAAAACAAACAAAGGTGGATATTAGGAACTCAGTAATGGAGCAGGTTGAGAAATTTGAAAGGTCTATGGATAAGCATAAAGAAGACGTTGAAAAAGAAATCCAGAAAAACAAAATGGAAATTAGACAAGAGTTGGAAGACATGGAAAGAATTTGTGAAAATAACAATCGTGAAATTAGGCAAGAGTTTGGAAGACAGGAAGAGGAGATAGAAAGAAACAAGTCGGCGATTGGAAATTTAGAGAAGAAAATTGAGAATTTACCACAGGGGGCACGAAATTTTATCATGATGGGAGATAAAGCAGATACTGAATTGTATTTCAGTAATGATAGAAATGTACATCCAGTACGATATATTATGAAGTTAAAGGCGAAATTAGAAGAGATGGGAGAAGAAAGAAATTGGAAAAGATGGGTAGATAAGACAATTAAAGGATCAGCAAAATTATGGTGGAATATAAACGAGGACAGATGTATGAATATAAATCAATTCGAACATCATTTTATAAATTATTTCTTTGGGGATATGGTCCAAAGTAAAATAAGAAATAACTTATATTTTGGAAAGTATAGAGAAAACGGACATTAGTCAAGGGAAATTTATGCAATGAACAAATTAGATAACATCAAATACCTAGATCCTCAAATACGTGAAGAGGATTATGTGAAGTTTATTGCCAAACATTTTGGAGATGATATATCAAATTATGTGGCAGTAAATGATGTGAGAGATACAAACAGGCTGTTGGAATATTTAAGAAGGATAGATGATATAAAAGGATTTGGAGGTAATGGACAATACATAAGGAGGGATGGATGGAGTGCTAGTCAACAAGATAGGCTAGAGACAGAGAAAAGGAGGGATGGTTGGAGTGCTAGTCAACAAGATAGGCTAGAGACAGAGAAATGGAGAGATGGTTGGAGTGCTGGCAATAACAAACAGCCAGAGAAAGAAAATAGAGGCTACGACAACAAAGGCCGAAACAACAACTATAACAGAAACCAACAAAACTATAGGAACAATTATATGCAAAGAAATAACAGCAACAATAATAGTTCTAATAGAAATCAAACAAGGGAACAGAGAAATTATGATGGATCTGTTGGAGGAAGAGAACAACAGACAAATTGTAATTTGAGGACAAGAGAGAGGTCAACAGAAGAGATTATAGTAGATAATGAACAAAAGCAGATTGAGCAAGTAATGGTGCACAATAGTGCAGATCAACAAACTCCGAGACATCAAAATTTTTAGAAGACTGCAGATCATACAATATCATAAAAAGTAAATATTGCCATCCGAAGGAATTTATAAAGATAAGTGAAGATGAAAACAAAATAAATGAAACCAATGTAAATAATCAATTACCTTTTATAGAATTAGATATTGAGAATGTAAAGTTAAATTGCTTATTAGATACAGGAAGTAGTGTATCATTAATTAATGAAGGTTTTGTGAAGAAAAACTATAAAATGTTAAAAGATAAAATAATTAAAATAAACCAAATAAAAGTTGTTACTGCTAATGACAAGAAGGTAGCTTTTGTGAATAAAGTTTTAACTGTTTCAATAAAGGTAAACAGCGATAATTATAATATGAATTTCTGGATTACACCAGGTTTGAGTGTGGAAGCGATAATGGGTATAGATATTATGAATGAAAAAAGAATAATTTTGAATCTACAGACAAGGTGTCTGATTATTGATGATAATATTATAGAAATAATAAACCTACGGGATAAATTTGATATTATAGCTGAAGAATTGCAAGGAAGCACTTCAGACTTAAATAATTGTATGTGTGATATGTGTGAAAAGTTATACCCTAAAAGAAATAAACCTCAAAGAAAAAGTAATCAAGTTTTACCAATTGTAATCGAAGAAAAAGTGGAAGACGAATTGTTTAATAGTAGCAGTATAATCAAATATCCTAAAATAAATAGAAAACAAAAGCAGGGTAATATTTATTTAAATAATATAAACAAAGTAAATAAGTGTGACAAAATACAAAATAATCAAAAATTAATAAATTATAACAAACGTATTTTAAAATATAATAATTTAAAAATAACTCATATCTTATCTTCATTAAATTCAGTTAAGCAAAGTGATGGTCTGCAGGTAAAACAATATATTGAACAGTTATCAGGTGTAAGGCAAGCATCTGTAACTAAAGGAATAAAATTATTAATACATCATTTAAATTGTAAATATGAAAAAGTAAATAAATGTAAATATAGGATAGGAAATAGGTGTAGAAATAGAAAACATATCAGGTTTAAAAGAAATCACAATAAAAGTGAAAAAACAGATATTACAGATATCAATAAAAATTGCAATCTTATGGAACATGAATATATAAATAATTTAAAATCAGATAATGCATACAGAAAGTATTGGTTACCATATGTAAAAATTAAAATAGGAGATGTAAAATTACATGCATTAATAGACAGTGGATCACAAATATCAGCAATAAGGGCAGACATTATAAAACAAAATTTTGATTATTTCAACAACAAAATTATAAAAATTAAGCAAATACAGGTAATATCAGCAACTGTAAAGAAAATAGAAGAAGTGAACAACTTATATTATGGTACTATTACATGTCAAGATGTGGATTTACAAGTAAGTTTATTAGTGATGGAAAGTATGAAAATGGAAGTAATACTGGGAATTGATTTTTTATATGGAATTGAAGCAGTAATAGACATGAGGGACCAGAGTTTGAGAGTAGATGGAAGGGAAGTAGAGATAATGAGATGGACAAAGGGGAACAAAGAAGAAAATGCAAATGAAACAATGAATCATTTACAAATTGAAAGAAATTTAGATGATGAAGAATACTCGGAATGGGTAAAAGTTATACAGTGTGAAGAAAAATATAAGAAAGATATTTATAAAATAATGAATAAACATAAAACATTAGTTAACGAAGAACCAAGAATAGCAAATCATTACCAACATCTTCTGGAAATTTATAAGGATAAACATTTTGTATGTAGGGGATATCCAATTCCACATGCATATAGGGAACAAGTGCAAGAAGAGATAAGAAAGATGGAAATGGATGGTATTATAAGAAAATCAACAACACAGTATATAAGTCCATTGGTTATAGTTAAAAAAGCTGATAATTCCATTAGAATTTGTTTAGATGCCAGAAAAATTAATGAGATAACAAAACCACAATATGAATCACCACAACGGGTGGATATTTTATTATCACAAATAGGGAAAAGTATGATCTTTACAAAATTAGATTTAAAAAACTCATTTTGGTTGATACCTTTACATGAAGATTCCAGAAAATACACAGGTTTTCAAGTAGATGGACAAGTATGGGAATTTTGTACGACACCATTTGGACTTCAATCAAGTTCATCTGCATTAATCAGGGCTCTTAGAGAAATATTGGAAATCCATAGTACATTTTGTATATCATATATTGATGATATTCTAATTTTCAGTCAAGATGAACAACAGCATCTAGAGCATATTAAAATAATTATTGAAACATTGGATAAATTTGGTTTAAAATTAAATTTACACAAATGTAAATTTTTCCAAAATAATGTAAAGTTTTTAGGGTATAAGATCACTACAATAGGCATTACTATTGATATTGATAGATTAGAACAAATAAAGAAATTTCCTAGACCAAAAACATTAAAAGCATTAAGAGGGTTTTTGGGTATGATTAATTATTATTCAAAATTTGTGAAAAATTTAGCAGAAAAAGAAAGACCATTAATTGAATTATTAAGAAAAAAGGAAAAATTTGTATGGGATGATAGAAAAATAGAAGCTTTTGAGAAAATTAAAAATGAGTTTTATAATAATATAGTTATTTATGTGCCAGATTTCAATATAGATTTTATTTTAAGAACAGATGCATCAGCATATTCTATAGCAGCAGAATTAGTACAAACTAGAGACGGGAAAGAATATCCAATTTGTTTTATTTCTAAAATATGAAAAGGAGCACAATTAAAATATACAGTGGCTGAAAAGGAAATGCTTGCAATTGTATATGCTTGTGAAAAATTAAATTATTGGCTAAGGGGAAATAAATTTATTATAGAAACTGATAATCAAAGTTTATCGTTTATAAAAAACACACAATACAGTAACACGAGAATATACAGATGGGGTTTGTTATTACAAGAGTTTCAATTTGATATTAGGTATAAACCTGGAAAATTAAATATTACAGCTGATTGTTTAAGTAGAAAGGACGAACCTAGAGATAAAAAATTAACAGAATTAGTAATCTCTAATACTAAAAAGGAAAATTTTATTGTTGCTATAAATAAGCTGAAAAATGAACAAGGTTTATATTCGTTGGTAGAAATCAAAGATAACCAGGAAAATTCAACAAATTTGAGGAATAAAGTTATTAAAATGGGTAATTTTAAGGGTTGTATAATGAAAAACAACTTGATTATTAAGGACATTGCTGACAAAGAGTTATATTATATTGATACAAATTTAGCTGAAAAAATTTTGAAAAATTTACATGAAAATTATGGTCATATAGGGGTTAGAAAGCTATGGTTAATGTTCAGAGAAAATTATTTTACTTGTAAAGATATAACAATTATAAAGAAAATTTGTTCAAATTGTGAATTATGTATTTTGGGAAAATATAAGACATATAAGAATCAAAATATTGTTGAAAGTATAATTGTAAAAGAACCATTACAAATAGTAGCAATTGATTATTTATCCAATTTAATTAAAACACCTAAAGGTAATAAGAACATACTGGTTATGTATGATATTTTTTCTAAATTTGTTAAGTTTTACCCAACCAAACGAGTTAACAAGATAGAAACAATGAAGTGTATACTTTTGTATATGGAAGAAGTTGGTAAACCGCAGAGTATACTTACAGATAACGCATCATATTTCGTTAATGAAAGATTTTCAAAATTTTGTGAGAAAAAGGATATCAAATTGTTCCATACTTCTATAAGGCATCCACAGGCTAATCCTAGTGAAAGAATGATTCAAGAATGTTTAAAATTTTTGAGGATGGAGTATTACCAGAATCATTTGTGTTGGGATGAAGATCTAAAACATATTGAGAATTATAATAATTACGTACCAAATATTAATACTGAGAAACCACCAATTTTAATTTTAACAGGACAATATCCAAATAGACCTTGGATTTTACACGAACAAGATTTAACAAGAATACGGGAAGAGACATATCATAAATTAAAAATCAGGGCAGAAAAGTATCAGAAGAGAATGAATAAGAAAATCAAGAAGAGGACTAAATTTAAAATAGGAGATTTAGTCATTTTGAAGACACCTAGGATTTCTAATTTAAAAAACAATGTGTGTGGGAAATTATTATTACCACATACAGGTCCATTTGAAATCAAGAAAATAATTGGAAATAATGTGTATGAATTGAAATATCCTGGAACGGATATTATTAGGGGAAAATTTCATTTAGATTTAATATTTTTATATACAAAAACTGATTAGAGAATGAAAATAAAAGTAAATTATAAACATATAGCCAATTAGTGAACGTTGAGGGTGCTAAAATACATACACTAACTAACTATGTTTACATGAAATGAGCAAATAACATTCTAAATACAATTGAGTATATAGTGAATAGAAATGTAACATATAAATAAAAATTCAAAACAAATAAGAAATATAAATGATTTCCAGAGTAAAAATAGGACATTTTAGAAAAAGTTTGAGTTGTGAGTTAAAACTAGTAGCTTATAGTTAATATAGTTTAAAGTATGCATGAAGAATGAATGGATTTTAGGATTAAGTATTGTGGTATACAAAAATTTTTAGAACATAAACAATTTAAAAGTTTTAATATCAGAAAACTTTTGAAATGTTTATGTGGGGGGGCAATATATCAGGTATACAAATAGAGTAGTTATAGAATTATAAATACCTGATAAGAATGTCCATATTTTCAATGCTGAAATTATCCAAACAAATAACCACTATAATATTGTTTTGAAGACAACGTATTCATAACATAATATAAAATGTGAACTTTACCTCAATAATTACCAGTGAATAAATTATTATTGGATAAATGTAATCCATTTATCGATTCATATCTAGAATAAAATGTTGTAAACACAAAATATCACGATGACAGTTGAAAATGTTGGGTTAAAATTATTGTCAATGCCAATGGTTTAAATTAAATAAGAAGAGGAGTGTGAGATGTATGTGGTTATACAGCTATTTCGGTAAATATAAAGATTCCAATTGACATTTAAAAGAAAAGATTTCTTATAAATTTAAAAAAACTGTATCTGGTAAAAAAAATATATTTTATAATGTAGATTTAGTTCATACTATATGTAAAGAAGGTATAACAATTAATAAAGTCATTAAATTAAAATAGAAAGGAAATGTGATTGGTTCAAATGAAGAATCTAAGTTGGATTGAACGTTTTATGTATAAAAAAGGAATATCGATACCGGGTAACGGATAAATAGGAGGTTTTTTTTAGAGATTTTGACAAGAGTTTCACGAATTTTCGGATTCCAGAGAAAAATTATAAAAATCACACTTAAATCATATTAATTTGACGATTTTAAATAGATAATTAAACCAAACCAAAGTAGTAAATATTCTAAAAAGGAAAATATCAATTTTTGAATATTTTTATTAACACAACTTTGAAAGAAAGTAAGTAACAAGAGAAGCAGAAGTCAGATAAGAAACATTAAACAACAAGAAGCAGCATCAGGGTAATATAAAGTAAATTGTGAGAACAAAGGCGTCAATCAAAACGAAATAAATATACCACGGAACAAGAAATCAAAAGCATATAAGTCAGATAGTTAAACTAAACCAAAATAATAAATATAGAATTAAATAAATTGGCAAGAAAAGAAGTTAGGAGTGCAGCAGAAGGTACAAAAAAAATCTTTTAACAACTAAAAGCAACGTTAACGTGAAGTGTGAGGGCAGAGACGTTGGTAAACAACGGAAGATTGCTGACGAACACATACAGGGAATATGGGAATATCATTGGTAGAAAACGTCACAGACCAGAGATTAAAAGCATATACGAACCGGTAACTTAATAATTTATTTTCAAAATTTCAAAAGCTCATAAATTTCCCTGGAAAGCATTTATCATTTATATTAATAAATAAATAATTAAATATTCAATTTCAAATCCAAAATAATTAAAATCAATAATAAGAAAGGCTAAAGAAGACAAATTTGGACACATTTCAAAATTACAAAAATTCAATTTAATTGGTATACCTTCAGAATAAATTTCACTATAAAAAAAAATTGTGTGAAAGAAAGCATGAAAGTGTTGTTTTTTCTTTAGTATTGTGTCTGTGCGTTATAGAAAAGTATTGAATTAAAAAAATATATAACAGGTATTTGTTTTATTCAAATTGCATCGATATTACAGATACAAACTAAAAACAAACTTAATAATATATATATATATATTTATTTATCTATTATATATGTATGTACTACTTTATTTTATATAATGCCCACGTTGGGGAGCAAGTTAAATATGATTAACTATGATTATTTTATTTTATTTATGTGTGAATGTTTAATATATTTATAATATGATGTTTTGAATATGAGTTTATAATATATTGAAATTTTGTTACATTTAAAAAAAACTCACACTCTTGGGCTTGCTAACTTATATATATTTTACCTGTAATTCCTCCTATTTATTATGCTATTTAGTAGCATGTAGTTTATTTGATTCCTAAAACTTTTATTACCTCAGCTGCTCTTATTCATTCACTACTCTTTAACTCAGTAGGGTTCTGGGCATATTATAATAAAATCAACCTTTCTTATCAAATGAATATATTTATGTTACTTATTAAAAGATAGAAAAAATATTTTAAAACATTGAACATTACTCATATGTAAAATATTATTGACTCTTTATTTTACTGTTGGATCCATATACCTCTTATGTGTAAAAATAAATGATTATCCTTTATTATTTCTTAAAATTCTTATATTATAAATAAAATAATGGTTTTCATATATATATCCAAATTTCCACATTCAACAAACTTTCTGTATATCATAAAAAAAATTCATTCTCTTCGAAAGACGACTTTTGCAGACTCATTTGCATAACTTGGGTGAACCGTTTGGAAACGTTAGATTTCTTAGAAAATTATACGACCACCTGCGTTTTAAAGTTTGTTCAACTATTGTAAACTTGTTTCTGCTGTTTTCTAAATAGGATTATTTGAGATATTTTAAAATACTATTTTAGTTTTATTCGGTACGTGAAATTGGAAGCATATCTGAAATATTTATCTACTCAAATTTGATCTCTTTAAAACATTATTTAACGTATCATAACAATTGTGCAAGTAATAAAAAAAACTGAAATTAGTTGTGGTTTATTGTTCAGTGGAAAGTTTTATATATATGATTGGAGAAAATTCAACATGACAGAAATTATACATCTATCTACAAATTTTATAATCGTAAGTTTTTATTATTACGTTTCCTGATATATTATGATAATTTTAAAGAACAAAACTTTTACTACCAGGTATTTATGATTTTAAATTTCACTTTATTATATTTGGTACCAAATATTTAATTAAACACACCACAGACCTTGTTTCTTTGAGGAAATGATGCCTTCAGTTGGATTCATCCATGACGTTTTCCCGCCTTAGGTGGTAATTTTCCTCCGTGTAATTATCTCATGATAATTATTATTCTGCTTTATGTAGTTTCACAGAACTTCGTCCTTGCACTTGTTTTTAATTATTAGTTAATTTTTATAGTTTAATTCATACCTATTTACACTAATTACTTAAATTTTTATAAAAAGAAACTGGATAACTTTACACTGCTTCTCGCTTATCCAACAACTGACGCCTAACTAACTTATTCCGCGGTCTTTTTCATCTGCCAAACCCTTTCTATTGTTTATAACCAGAAGCTGGCAATGTTCTTGAAAATTCTTTCATTATAGTTCACCTGTCACTTTGTTTATTATTGTTTTTATTGTTTTTCTGACTCAAACTTATTGTAAACTATTGTTTTTTATTCATTATACACTTATTGTCCTTGATTAATTCACTAACATCTTATTATTATTCTCTTTTTTCATGTTTTTGTTTATTTGAGATGTTCCGATTGGTCAATGCAATTATATTATTTTTGTATTTCCAACAACCTAAATATTTACACAATATAAATGGATACAATTCATATCTTATTATGTTCGATATTTTTACATTTATACATATAAATTAGGTCGGTAATCATTTATTTTTATTCTTGTATTTCATATTCAAATACATTTTATGTTGGTATACTTGTCTCAACTGTTATATTTCGTATAGGCCTTTGACATTTCCTGTAATTACAGTTTCCTACTTATTATTATATTTCCTATATATTTTTATGATTGAATATTAACTAACATATCTTATTTATATATTTTACTAATTCTAAATGTCATTTATTGTTCAATGATTGTAGCATTGTTGATTTTATTATTCCATCCTATTTATTCTTTGAATATAAACAGATGCTCTGGGTGTCTAAGATTCCGTGCAGCGTTACGTTAATTTATTGATCTGCGTTTACTTGTTAGGTTCTGTCTAAGGTTGTTTTTTTAAATCACAGAATTATTTTAAAACTGTTTTACTACTAATTGTTTATGACTTCTCTTTATATTTATTTACCTTTCTTTATGATTATGCCCATTGATTGTACTTGATTATATTGTTATATGGGTATTCTATTAGTTTTGATACTTTATTTTAGGAATTATTTTTTTTTGATAAATATTATTTCTTTATGCTTTATCGGGATTCTATAAATGTTATGTGCTCGTTTTATCTACAACAATACATATATATAACAAAAGTATTGGAACGTTTGACTGAAGAATATCAACAAAATATGTTCATCCAGAACTAGGTGTAGCAGTCAACAGTGGGGCTGGTGAGAAATCATACAATTTTATTATTCATCAAGCTTTCAACCCTTGTTTGGGGTCTTCCTCAGGATGACTACAAATATTATATATTTAGAAACAATACGTTACAAAACATAGTCGTACTTACTAAAATGGATTGTCAGATCGACTATACCATAAAAGTTGGAAACAATAAAAACTCCATAAACAATATATAATTTTAAAAAACATTTAGAAGTAACATAAAAACCGTTACAAATAATAACATTGAACTGATTTAGAAATTATTATCGGATTAAACACACAATGATTATTACATTTTTAGATGTTAGAAATTAACTGATAAAACTCCAAATGAAAACAAATGATAACAAATGGTAAAAGTGACAATTAGCATGAGTATCTGATCTAGTGTTGAGGGGTCTTTCAATTTCATTAATAAACACCATCTCCAAGAAAACCCTTTTATAGTAGTTAGTTTCTCCAGTTAAAACTCTTTCGAAATCCATATCATGTTGTGATTCAATAACATGGGTTGACAGAGCGCAAGACGGCTTTCCCAATCTGCAATCGCTTTTGTGAGATGTTATTCTACCCTGCAAAAGCCTCGAGGTTTGTCCAATGTATGCTTTATGACAATCCTTGCAATTGATCTTATACACAATATTGGAACTTTCTAACGGTTTGACTTTAGTTTTGGTGCGGGTAAACAGGGAACCTACAGTTTTGACATTCCTCGTTGAAATCTTAACATGTGGAATGTGTTTCAAAACAGAAATAAGTTTGGGAGTCAGATCATTGATATAAGGTAAGGGAACAAATTTCATATCTGTTTCACGTATATCATCAATATTAGAACTCTTAACTATAGCCAACCGACGTTGGATTGGAAAAGAAGAACTGAAAATAATGTTGTTGAGAAGTTTAGAAGGAAAGTAAGTTATCACCATTTCTGTATTGAGGATGAGACAATTGGCATACGCGGCTTGTCATAGTATGAATTAAATTAACTGCCATTTGCATGGTGTCATTGGAATGGTAATTAAGAAATCTATTACTTGCCATGGGTTTACGGTACCAAGATGTGTGTAATACTTCTTGATTGTCTCTATGGACCTTCATGTCAAGAAAAGGAATATAATGATCTGTTTCTGTTTCAACAGTGAACTTGATGTCTCCATCCAAACTATTGAAAACATCCAGTGCAATTTGTATATTGTTATGAGGTACGGCAAGTATCAAATCATCAACGTACCTCTTTACGAAAGGAATAACATCCAGCACTCTCTCAATCAATAAATCCAAAACAAAATTACAAAGTATAGGCAAAATCTTTGAGCCCATAGGAGTGCCAAATTATTGTTTATAGTAAGTATCATTAAACACTAGTATATTCGAATCGAAAACGAAACTTAGCAATAGAATAAACGTTTCTAGAGTGATTTGACATCTCGAACTAATGATATCCCCCCTGCGAATAACTTCGATTGTGGTGGGAAGTGAAAGGTTAGTATAAAGTGAGACTACGTCGAAACTGACCAAAACATAGTCTTCCGGAAGCTTAATGTCATTAACAAATTCGCTGAACAGAAGCTACTTTAATTTCTAAGTTAAGAATACTTCGCCTGATCTTATTGTTAAAAGTTTCGTTTTCGATTCGAATATACTAGTGTTTAATGATACTTACTATAAACAAGAATTTGGTACTCCTAGGGGCTCTAAGATTTCGCCTATACTTTGTAATTTTGTTTTGGATTTATTGATTGAGAGAGTGCTGGATGTTATTCCTTTTCATATTCCTTTCGTAAAGAGGTACGTTGATGATTTGATACTTGCCGTACCTCATAACAATATACAAATTGCACTGGATGTTTTCAATAGTTTGGATGAAGACATCAAGTTCACTGTTGAAACAGAAACAGATCATTACATTCCTTTTCTTGACAAGAAGGTCCATAGAGACAATCAAAGAGTATTACGCACATCTTGGTACCGTAAACCCATGGCAAGTAATAGATTTCCTAATTACCATTCCAATCACACCATACAAATGAAAGTTACTTTAATTCATACTATGAAAAGCCGCGTATGTCAATTTTCTCATCCTCAATTTAGAAATGGTGATTTGAAAATGCTTTACA
Source organism: Galeruca laticollis (assembly GCA_963921935.1). NCBI lineage: Eukaryota > Metazoa > Arthropoda > Insecta > Coleoptera > Chrysomelidae > Galeruca > Galeruca laticollis. The sequence goes on from OY998181.1 coordinate 73,971,143, forward strand.
ATATATTTATTGATAATTCTTATCCTTCTAAATTTCTCAACAACATTATTTTCAGTTCTTCTTTTCCAATCCAACGTCGGTTGGCTATAGTTAAGAGTTCTAATGTTGATGATATATGTGAAACAGATATGAAATTTGTTTCCTTACCTTATATCAATGATCTGACTCCCAAACTTATTTCTGTTTTGCAACACATTCCACATGTTAAGATTTCAACGAGGAATGTGAAAAATGTAGGTTCCCTGTTTACCCGCACCAAAACTGAAGTCAAACCGTTAGAAAGTTTCAATATTGTGTATAAGATCAATTGCAAGGATTGTCATAAAGCATACATTGGACAAACTTCGAGGCTCTTGCAGGGTAGGATAATATCTCACAAAAGCGATTGCAGATTGGGAAAGCCGTCTTGCGCTCTGTCAACCCATGTTATTGAATCACAACATGATATGGATTTCGAACGAGTTGTCGTTTTAATTTGAGAAAATAACTACTATAAAAGGGTTTTCTTGGAGATGGTGTTAATTAATAAAATTGAAAGACCCCTCAACACTAGATCAGATACTCAAAATCTGAGTCTCATCTATAATTACATTTTGGAGAATGAGAATAATAAGAACAAAATTCCTAAAATATTTCCCCTAACACAGCACACTAACAATGCATAACATCTTCGTTAATGTAGTGTTCGCTGGTTTGCATTTTAGTTAAAGGCCATTTTGTGTTGTTCCGTGCTCACCGTGTTGTTCGATGCTAATTGTCACTTTTACCATTTGTTATCATTTGTTTTCATTTGGAGTTTTATCAGTTAATTTCTAGCATCTTAAAATGTGATAATCATTGTGTGTTTAATCCGATAATAATTTCTAAATCAGTACAATGTTATTATTTGTAACGGTTTATATGTTACTTTTAAATGTATATATTGTTTATGGAGTTTTTATTGTTTCCAACTTTTATGGTATAGTCGATCTGACAATCCATTTTAGTAAGTACGACTATGTTTTGTAACGTATTGTTTTTAAATATATAATATTTGTAGTCATCCTGGGGAAGACCCCAAACAAGGGTTGAAAGCTTGATGAATAATAAAATTGTTTGATTTCTCACCAGCCCCACTGTTGACTGCTACACCCAGTTCTGGATGAACATATTTTGTTATATATATATATATATATATATAAGATGTACGAATAGTGCGTGACATATGAACAATAAGCAACGAATAGATTAGTGGGTATTGCACGCAAATAGAAGAAGGGGCTACTGAAAAGAGTGGTAACCGCAGACATGCATGTTTCTAGCTCATTAGCCGTCATCGGTACGGTAAAACCAAGAAAAGATGTGAAACATGAGAGCAAAGGTGTTTCATTCAACACCTTTGCTCTCATGTTTCACATCTTTTCTTGGTTTTACCGTACCGATGACGGCTAATGAGCTAGAAACATGCATGTCTGCGGTTACCACTCTTTTCAGTAGCCCCTTCTTCTATTTGCGTGCAATACCCACTAATCTATTCGTTGCTTATTATATATATATATATATATATATATATATATTATATATATATATATATATATATATATATATATATATAATATATATATATATATATATATATAATATATATATATATAATATATATATATATATATATATTATATATATATATATATATATATATATATATAATATAACAACAACGAGATTCATGGTAGTAGGGGGGTCCAAGAGGGGATTTTGGGATTTACTAAAGCGCGGCACCCCATTAAATACCTCCACCTAGTATTAGCCCCGTATTTGTGGCCGCGCGTCAAGGATAAAGGATCAGATTAGTGAAAAAAAATTGATCATCTGAAACTCTGGAGCGCGTCAGGTTAAGGTAGGGTAAGTTATTTATATCCTAAAAAGGGTATATTCCACTAATCTCACAATTTTCTATTGACGATAAGAAGTAGGTAGGTTACAAACTTGTAAAAAAACGTCATCTCGACTTTCTCGAGTGTGGCTATTTTTTTTTATTTTGAAGGCAATAATTCAACGTTCACGAATAATATATAATCTGACTATTTTCGTAAGCCGAAGTAAGGAAAAATAATCAATAGTTTAACGCGTGCAGCTACGTGATGCCAGTATTCCCCTTCGCGCGTTTCTATTCCTCTCTCGCTCTATATCTATCTATGACTCTCCGACTCCGTCCCCACTTTGGGTTCTGTTGCCATGACAGCTGATCGCGCCGATGGTTTTGTTTACAACGCATTCGTAACGCATATCAGAACATCGGATACTGATATTTTTGTGATCATATTGGGCAAATATGGAACACCTGCAAGCAACAGTAGAAATCTGGATGGATCTTGGAATTGGCAATGCACGCCGATATATCGACGTATCCGCACTCTACAATAAAATTGGCCCAAAAATTTCGAAGGCACTTCCAGGTTTGCATGCATTCACTGGTTGCGATTTCAATCCAGCATTGTACAGACGAGGGAAAAAGAAACCTTTACAGTTTCTGATGACTTATGAAACTTTTCAAAATGCATTTCTGGATTTGGGATCAAAGGAACACCATGTGCAGGATTCGTTTCACATTATACAGTCTTTTACTTGCCACCTGTACGGGTTAAAGAAGTTAAGCGATGTAAATCAAGCCAGAATTGTTATCTTCAATAAGACGTACAAGGTACAAGACAAGTCTCAACCCTTCTCCTTGAGTATCCGGAATTACGATGCGTGCAACTTGCCACCGTGTCAATCGGAGTAATTCCAACAAGTGTTACGCACAAGATTCATTGCATGCTTGTGGAGTAATACCCATAAAGCAAAAATTATTGATCTTTTACCAACGGACGATGGGTGGAGAGTTGTCGACGAAAAATACCAAATGATCTGGTTTGCGGGTGATCAATTGCCAAAAGCGTATGAAGATGTAGTCATAACACCAGATATTTTCGAGGATACTCCAGAATTAGGTATATTTTTTCTGCGATGATTGCAGGAATCGATATTCAAGAAGAAAAATTTCGTTTAATACTCTCGCGATTTATTATTACAGATACACAATCTGAGGATGAAATCGAGCCAAAAGAGGAAGATGATTCTACCGACGAAGATGATGATTGAAAGAAAAATTCTCAAAAAAATTTATATTCTTTATACTTATTTACTCATAAATAGAAGTTTTGTACTTCAAAGAATATATAATGTTTCATTTGCGTGCTACTTTTTTCAACTCTTTAATTTGTTAAGTTAAAAGATTTGAAAAAATACAAAAAAAAATTCTTTCCATTGTCAGAATAGGCGAATTCCTCCAGATAATCGTCAGATTATGAGACAGCACGTTTAGGGTATATAAATGAACCATATATATCCTAATCTAACGCACTCGAGTATTTCAAAATGGCGATTTTTTTTCGCACATTCTAATAATGGCCGCGAGTTTGGGTCACGTCCAAACCGTCAGATTATTACATAAGATCCTTCTTTTAGGTTCACTTAACATCCCCTTTGAAAATCTGACGCGCTCGATGAATTTTTTTTTCTTCTGTTTTCAACCCTTACGTACGACCATTCCCATCATGGAAACAATCAGATCAGCATACGTATGATTTCAAAAATACGTAGGACATGGATGCTATTAATATCTGACGCGCTCGAGTATGTCCATGCAACTGTTTTATTTTTACATTTTTTAAAATTTATAGCCACTCCCCCACCGATGAAAGTGTATATATATCATATGACTTTTTTCTTCTTATCATCTAAGCTTCGCAATCCAATAGGTCTCTTTGACGCTCGAGTGAATCCTGATTTAGCACCTTCGGCTCCCCTACTATAGGTAATTCACGCAAATAGAAAAAGGGCTAGTGAAACAGAGTGGTAACCGCAGACATGCAATGTTTCTGGCTAATTTATTTATTATATATTTAAGTTTCATTACAATAATTGTTCATTAAATAGGAATTTCATTCTTTCTAGAGTCACTTGAGACGTGTACATGGCACAAAGTTTCACTGACATCCGTAGATGGCAGTTTTGGTAGGATTATTATCATCCACAATAAATGTCAATGGTTTGAAATTTTAAAATGTATTTTTCATCCACGAAATTGAACAGTGTATTCAACTAATTGAGTGTACTTTGTTATTCAATAATACCTAATATAATACGCTGCAAATTATTTTTTAACTGGTACTATCAGTACTTACCTCCTTACGTCACGAGGCTTATCTGTAAACAAAGGTAATTAAGTTCCAATAATTTGTGCCAAAACTTACAGTACTGTATCGAAAAGAATATAAAAGTATAAACATCTTCCGATGGATTCCACTAGTAGGGAAATAATTATTTAATGTTATGTAATTATTGTTTTCAGAAAATTGTCCAACACTTTCTCAAGAGCTTTGGTTGAATAAAATTGTATCAGAATCAATCATTTAAGAAGATAAATAAGCTCTATCTCAAATACCAATACAACTATTCTGTTCAAATCTTACCAAACTGTGTATCAGTGCTCTTTATCGTCGTTCATGTCAATAGCCTATCTACTAGCCATATACATTTATGTTTATATTTTCAAAACTTCTTAAGAAAGTGTAGTCAAAGCTAGCCCTATAGTTATGACTACATTCGGTCTTCTAATTTGCATAATCTAAATTTTACATTTTCCCTGTATGAATACATCGTTTGAGAGTACTCATGTAGAGCATTTTATAGAAGAGCATATCAGCCTCAGCTGAATTTTACTAGAATATACATAACTAAGTATTTATTTGAACAAATCCAAATAAAAAGTATATACATAAATTTAAAGGGATCCATAAGCATAGCTGTTTAGGGAAAAAAATATAACAAAAGTGACCTCGAGAAAACGCGGGAATTATTTTTAAGTTTGTATGTCTACCGCTAGAGGGCGCAAATGAATGAAAACATTCATAAAGTCAAATTCACGAAATTAACTTAATTAAAAGGCATAGAACGAAAACAAACATAGCATTCCTCATAAAATTAGGCATTTATTTGATATTACAGGTTTTAGTCTATCTACACCAGCAGTTCTCAAACTTTTTTGCTGACGGAAACCTTTTGCAAAGCGAAATTCTTGACGGAACTTTACAATAAAACAATTGTTTTTAAAAATGTAATCTTTATTAATGAGCATAATAAAAGTACAATGTAACAGTTACTACTTATTACTTACTTCACTTAGTAAATTACTATATAATCAGTCCCAAGTAGCCAAGATGACGTAACTGACGTCATGAAAACGTCAATTATTGGTCATTTTTGGTCCCATACGTCATGCGACCAAAAAGTGACGTCTGCATTTTAATGAACGTCGACTGGACGTCCATGATAACGACGTCTATATGACGTCTTTTTAATTGACGTCAACTGGACGGCTATGATAATGACGTCTTTCCGACGTCTTTCTAATGACGTAAAATTTAAAATAATATTCAAAGAGGTGCGTTTATTTTATTACTTCTTGAAATAATGGAAGAATACAAAAATATACTTATTGCCTACATATTATTATTGTATCTCTATTAAGCTCATGTATTTTAGATTATTAGCAGTTACGACAGCAAAAAATTGTACTTGATTTACCAATGTTTATTTAATTTTTAAATTTGTACTTAATTAAACAGTTTATACAAAAATAACAGTCAAATTGCTACTATAAATAGAGATTAGAATCATTCTAATACTTCTTTTGTTTTTAAATTGTCCAACGTGCGTTCGCTTTGTATCATTGGTCCGAGTCTGTTCAACACTACAATGTTGTCACATGCAAATAAATTTCTATATTTCTTTCTATAACTATCATCAAATAGGCAAAATAAAATATACCAATTAGTTAAGTCTCATTGAATCATTGTTAATAATCCTTGGAATTTAATTTAAGTATATTCGTACTTAAAGAAAAAGAATTACAGAAATAAATTTAATTATGTTTCAGTAAACCTATATTAAAATTATAAAAGATATTCATGTCGGGTGGGCAATGGGGGCTTGGCAACGGCGCTTTTCAAAACCGCGCATACAAATACAATTAGAAGCCATTTTGAAAACCGAAAACAGCTCCATTGACCGTCTCAAATCAGTAGGCCAATTGAGTTTAGAACTTTAGATGCAGTAAATTGTCGTTAACTCTACTAGTCCACTTAGTTTGGACGGTCCCTGTCACAGACAACCTATGTTCCTGTAGTGTAACAGCCTGCCGAGTTCCAACAAAAGTCAGTGGATTCTGTATTACGTTAATAAGTGAGTGAAAGTGGAAGTCCAGGCGGAGAAATTTTAATTTGTATTTGATAGACCTTTTTTTGAAAATGAAAATGTATTGTGTTATTCTGTTCGATGAAACGGGCGATGAAAGTGTCGCAGTGGTCAGTCAGAATTGGCTTACACCTTTGAAAAATGAGGTATACTGGCCGCCATTAAAAGATAGAAGAATCTTTCGGCGCTCTTTAGAAAACGATCACGCTATTGATTGCGAGAAATAGAAACTATATGGAGTCAAAACAAATTTTTTTACAGGCCGGTAAGTTTCATACTACAACTACATACATGCAGTTTTAGTTTAGTAAATACCAGAAATAACCACATGATACATGATGGCATAATTTCATGTTTCTCTTTAAATGTCATGTGGAACTTGTCTAGACCCTTTTGGCTACTAAGATATTTTCTTGTATTTACTTACAACTAATTGCTCGATAAAAGATTTTAACTCTTTTGTAACACAATGTATTATGTAGATGATTTAGACAAAGCAATTCGAAAAGAAAAAGAAGCTCATGTCAACAGTGATATTATTGATACTGATGATAATGAAACTACACTAAGTGGACCCAGGAAAAGAATCAGGAGAATTATTGAAGATAGTGATAGTGAAGAGGAAAGTAAATATTATAGACCACCACACATCAAAATTAAAAAGTTGTCGGGTAAATATAATAGCAATATAGACTGTAATGTGAACTGAAATATGTATTTAATACCAATTTTCACAAGCTAAAGCGAGGTAGCAATTATAACTAAATGCTGTTTTATATCTATTTTTTTTAAATTGTTACTTAGCACTATGCAACTTAAATGACAAAATTTAAGGTGCTATAGATCAGAAACAAATATCGCCAATGGTATTTTCTAGTATCTCAGCACCCTCAGAAATTCCCTCATCATCAGCATCTAATGCAACGCCGCCTATAGAAGTAGTTTCCCTACCTACGGTACCATCATCATGGCAATTGCAAAGGTGGTAGGAAATGCAAAAAACATTGTATTTGTCAATATCAAATTAGTACAGAAATGCCATTTATATTATGTTTCAAGTTTTGTGATTGAATTTTAGCACCCCATATCTGCTAACATTATTCAGTCGATTCCGTATAATACATTTATATTAAATTTATTATAATATATACTGGAAACATCAATATATATTCAAATTATTTTTGTGTTTATATATTTAGATAAACATGATAATTATTGTGCTTTGGACAGACATGCATCATCGTTTTTTGTTATAATAAATATTTATCTAATAATTTGTTTTTTATTACAAACTTTGATTTCTGCCGTATAGTTAAACCTATGAACAAATAAACCTAAATTATATAGGTCGATCTAAAGACGAATGAACAAGCAACTTGTATATGTAGATGGTAGAAAATAGAAGCGTCTTTATCACGTCTCTATTCAACGTCATGTTGCTGCCCCTATTTTGGTGCAACTAACATCTTACTGTTGAAAAGTAAGGAGTCCAAAAGACATCATAGAAGTGACGTCCAAAAGACTTATAGATGTACGTCCAAAAGACGCATAAAAAGTGACGTTCAAAAGACGTCATAGAAATGACCTTCAAATGACGTCCAAAAGATGTCATAGAAGTAACGTACAAAAGACGTCATGAAGTAACGTCCAAAAGACGTCATAGAAGTGACGTCTCATGGATGTGACATGACTGCGGCTATTGGACGTCATTATGGACGTACAATTGACGTCTGTTGGACGAATGTTTGACGTCTTTTGGACGTTACCTGGGGTATAATAATAGAAGATATTGAAAAAGAAAAAATATAACTAATGGGAGGTACCTATGAAACTCCTCTATCCCTTGCTGCAGGAGTGCTGGAAATACTCCATCCACTCCTGGTGATTTATATGGTTGAAAGGTACTTATTGCCCGTTCCAACCGTTGTCTGGCGAATATTTCCTTAGCAATGCCCCAATATTCCTTGCGGGATGTTTCGGTGTAATTCATTGCTATTTCAGTACTTGTTGCTGATTCACTACCTGGAAAGTGGGTTCTAAGAAGAAGAATCAATCGTTCCTCTTCACCTTCCGTGTATGATCCGTCTGGCTTTTTCAGCGACATTGTGGGGATAGTTTCCCCATTTGCCATGACCTTTTGTAGTCTGACCGCTGTGTGAGTGGAACTGATCTTTTCACAAAAGGCTTCAAAATTAAGCCTTTTGGCCTTCCTAATCTCTTTATTGTACTGAGTAAGCTTCTCAGTGTACCCCTGCCAATTACCGTCACGTTTGGCTCTATTAAAGAGCCGACGGACCTCTTTTCTGAGGTATGATAGGATCTCATTCCACCCAGGAGCATCCTTTTATGAACGAGCTTTTGACAGTGGGCAACTGGAATGAGAAGCTTCCATTATTGCCTCACTGATCTGTTCGACTCTTTGTTCCAGGTCGTAGTGCGGGTGATTTACCCCAATCAGTTCGACTTATTCCAAATTGTCCTTCAGATTGGTCTTGTAAAAAGACCAATAATTATTTCTAGGGTTTCGGATCGTAGGAATTCGATAATCCTATGGTCGGAAAGTCATGGCTCGCTCATCACCCTCCAATCTTTTGTATTTCTTATAGCAGCATCATTAACAATTGTTACATCCAGAACCTCTTCTCTTGCTCTTGTGAGAAAAGTGGGGGTTGTCCCCACGGTTAAGGTCTCAAAGTTATTTGCTAAGATATATTCTAATAAACATTCACCTTTTGCGTTGTTGTTAGTGCTTCCCCACACGGTATTGTGTACGTTGGCATCACAACCAATTATAATTGGCAGCCGTCTGCTATTGCAGTGTCTCACTAGCTCTTGTACTTCTTCTGGCGGTTTCATCAGCCCGTCTTCAGCGAAGTAGGCAAAGGCAATGACGATGTCTCGGTCGATACCCCCATTGTTGAGATGAACCATGATTGGAACAAGGTCCCGTGACACGTATTCTGAAACACAAATATATTTTATGTTACTTCTCATGATTACACAGGCACGTGGAGAGACTTGCCTTCGATCATAAATCAATTTAGAATCGTTGCGTGCCAAACCTTTGATTTGGCCCTCTTTGTTGATCTATGGTTCTTGGATCAGAACAATATCCAGTTTTAGTCTAGCGAACAACCTTGCAAACACGGCTGAAGCTCCTTTCGCGTGATACAGGTTATTCTCAGCTACATTAGTGAACGTGAAGGTGAATTATTATGGCCGAGAGCCTCTATTCATCCCCTTCCTTCATCTCTCCCTTACTCTTCTCGACCACCATGTTAATATCTTCCTCGGAGTTCGAGCAGGTTGCTTGATCTCGACCCCCAGGCTGCTCCACCCAGTATCCTGGGATGCAGAGGCCATCTCCGCATCCCCAGTCACCCCAGCAGAGCCGGAGGAGATTTCGGGCTGACCCAAGGTCAAGCTTTCGCCTTTTCCCCCTTTTCCAGAGGTTCCGGATGTGTAGGGTATCTCCATTGGATCCTCCGCGGGGTTCTTTTTTTCCCAGCCCCGAGACAAGGATACGCCCAAAACGTAAGTTAAGCGTAACCTCCTGTCTACAGAGCCTCCCCAAATTGGTGATCGATCCCAATCGTGAGGATAGTTCCCTGCCTGTGTTTTAGAGTTTAGGATCTTCCAAACGCAGTACTGAGGTTGGGGTTCTGAACCTCGACAAGTTGGAGGATCTTCTCCAATTTCATGTCGTGGCTTCTTGGAAAGAACACCATTATGGTGACCGGCTTTGGGATGTCGTCTCCACTTCGAGCCACCAATTCGGGTCCTTCCCAAGAGTTTAATTTCGGCGCTGACCTCATGAGCCAGTCTGCCGATTCTTGTGACCCACAGCCCACCAGTATCATTCCACAACGGAAATGGATACCTGAGAAGTGGATTCCCTTCTTTTGCTCTGACACAGCTATGCCATCAGAGTGTCTTCCAGGGTGGAGAGTTGCTCTGCTTTCAGGATGCCCCCAGGATAATCCTTGGGCATTATTTCCACCCTGAAAGCCTTTTCTGTTTTGTCAGCTGCTGCGTAGCCAATGGCTTGTCCGGTTAAAGTTGCAGCTGGTTTTGGTTTTTTGCTACGAGGTCGCTGCGGAGGAGTGATATGCTCCGGGCCTCTTTCAAGCTTTATCATCCCCGTTGGTGGTTCGGGGGGATTGGGCGCTGAATAACCTGCTTCCTGGCCTCTTCAGGGGATATTCCCTGATTGAGGAGTCGCAGGTATTTCCGCACCCCTGCTCCACTGAGGCCTTTTCTCAGTGGGTCGTCTATACGGCCCGGTTCTTCCAGTTTTGGGAGGTCGAAAGGCATACGATCTCTGTACCGTTTGGCCTTTTTCCCTCTGTGAGGTGCCCGGATGAAGAGGTGGAGGTTTTCTCCACTACTTTTCCGGTGGAAATTTGACTTTGTCTTTCTCTTTCCATAAATGGTCCGACGAGAAGGTAGGGTCATTAGAGTCCACCACTGCAGAGCTCCGCATGCAAAGGTGAGGGGTTCAATACAATCGAGTACCTCCCGGCGCTCCGAGGTCGAAACCAGTAAGGACTATTCTTCTGTATAGCCACGTATTCTTCGGCCTGGTTTCCCACCTTGGTATAACAGGTGATTTCGAGGTAAGTGTGCGAAAACGCAATATCATAAAAAAGACATTATAGTAGAGAAAAAAAGATTAAATTGTGTTAATAGTAATTTCAATTTATAGCGAGCATTGATCTATGGAGGTCAATTCTAGACATACAGAGAGCACGTTCTAATTAAATGTAAATAATCACACGCAACTGATATGCGGAAGGTCATACATGTACGCCATTGTCCGAACGCTTCCTATAAATGCAAAGTGTCGACAAACTGATGATTCATTGATTCATTATTATTATTTTGAATAAATTAAAATGTATGTATAAGGTATTGTAATCTGTGTTAATTCTAAATATACTTATCCAAGTGAGTTTTCTAAATGATGTTGTTTATTCAACCCCCGAAGATCGGTTACTAGGTAAGTGCTTTCCCAAAGGTAGAATACTTTTATGGTGGACGTAGTTTATACCAGGGGCACTCACTGAGTAACCACTACATAAGCTCGAAATTTCACCTGGCATCGTAACCCTGTGTGCAATCCCTTTGCCACGATACTACAGCTGGGACAGGTAAAGTTGGTCTGCGGCAGGGTATTCGAGGGCTGCCAGTTGAGTTTTTAGACACAACGAGCCCCCAGGTAATTCCCCGCAGACCTCCTTCTGATTTCAGAGGCCTTTCTCCTATATGCCACCTGGAGACGCGCCGGGTTGGTGCTTGACCCCCTCCACATCAATAAATATCCCGACGAACAGCAACGAACCACGTACATACCTATTGATGTCGACCCCTAGATGAAAAAAGAGTTTTTTTAAAATTAAAGAAGTCGAGCAATTATTTTGTTACTAACAATAATCCGAATCTGTGCAGAATCAACAATTTGAGGATATCATAAAGTAATTATAACCCAAGAATTTTTATAAGAAATATATGATGGTTTAAATTTAGCGAATGGGTCCAGGCATACCCATAAACAGTAGAAAGGTTAAGCCAACGTTCCATTCTTCTTTATTAATAATGCTACTGCTTAGAAAAGTTTAGTCCTAAGATGAAATGAACAAAACTGATACAATCAGAATGCAACAATAGAACAATACCTAAAAAACACTTCGTTTACAATTCGCAATTCGCTAGCTAGTTTGTAAGTAGGTAGGTACTTATCGTTCCCAACGCTAATCGTCGACTGGTGAGTGTTGAGGCGCGACCGTCACTTTTATAATCCTAACCTCGATCTCGAACATTATCAAAAATTCTCTAGTCGGCGCCTTTGATAAATAAGATGCCGAAATAGAAATACAAAAAATGCGGTGTAAACAATTTCGACTTTATGTTTTAAAGCTAGACTCTAAAGACGCTTGTTCACAACTATAGTGTCCTATAATAATTTATTCACAAGGTAAAGATAAAATCTGACAATTTATATACAGGTAATGTATGAATAAATAGAGGTTAATCTACGAGGTATAGTATGTATATCAGAATACACATATATACCTGTATGTAGAGCGAGAATATATAAATAAATAAACAAACAAATATACAAAACAGCACACAAAACATAAGATGAATTGAAATGTACAGAATAGTTCCTATATAAAGTTAAAATTTAAAGTTAAAAATACATAAAAAGGAGTGCTTAAATAACCTAATTGCATATATGAAAAAAAATATTAGTAGTACTCTAACATCATACCAATTAAATTAACTGTCTCGACCCTTACCTCGTGGAATCTAGTCATATTAGTGTTTTAAATGAAACTCACGGTTTCTAGTTAATACTACAATATAATAAAAATTGTTGAAAATTCTAAAAAATTGACAATTATTTCGATAAATGAATACCATCGTCAGAATGACAGAAGTTACATTTCATTTGATGCCTACCTGATGTTTAGTAGTTATTTTTGGCTACACCAAGAACTGACCTAACTTGTGATTGAATTAATATATGTTATTAGAAAAAAAGAAGATGTGATATTACAAATATTGAAGCTTAGATATCATTAGCCCTATTGTGATATCCTGGATATCATTTCTCCAATTTAGATCAGTATAACTGTGCAATGATATAGAAAACCAGGAAAACGATATCTGCTGATCTTTACAATTATCACTTAAGAAGACAGTTTATTAGTGCAGAACTCCCTAGATTCAACTGTTCATTGACAACTTCATATTGTGGGTTTCTTAAATGTCTTCTTATTTCCAATTCTTCAAGGAAATCCAATTCTTGTTTCTTTTCACAAATATGCAGCACTTCTAGTTTTGTGTTAGTTGTCAATGAATGATTGGTGTCAAGTAGATGTTTTGCGTAGTGGGATTTATCTGGTTGTTTTAATCTGTATGCCCGTAAGTGTTCACTGTATCGGATTTCAACATTCCCAAAGGTCTGACCCAAATAGACAGCATTACATTCTGGACATTTTAGTTTATATATACCTGACTTCTTTAATGGTGGTATTTTTGTTTTTACATTTAACAATTTTGTACTAACGTTACTTTCTGTTTTAAAAGAAATTGTTGTATTCGTTGCTGAAGATATTATCTTTGAAATATCATTTCCTGCATATGTGATGGTTTTATAAGTTTTTATTTCATCAGTTTGTTTAGGAAATATTAGTTGTAGTGCCACTTTTTCCTCTTTTTTATTAATTAGCTTATTTATCATATCTAATGGATAACCGTTGGATGTTGCTATTTGTCTAATTGTATTAATCTCTCTATCAAAATTACATTTGTTCATAGGAACTGAAAAAGCTCGATGTATCATTGATTTATATGCCGCTAGTTTATGGGACATGGAGTGATTGGAATTAAATGGAATTGTCACATCAGTGTGTGTTGGTTTTTGGTAAATTGAATAATCAAGTACATTATTAACTCTTTGAATTTTTAAATCAAGAAAATTGATTGAGCTATTTTCTTCAATTTCTAATGTTAATTTAATTTTTGGGTGTAAATTATTGATGTGGTTGAAAAATACATCTAATTGTCGTTCACTGCCCATAAAACAAGCTAATATATCATCTACATATCTATACCAAAATAAAACGATTTTCGAAATATTACTTTCAAAGATCTTTCTTTCTAAATTGTCCATAAAAATGTTTGCCAAAATAGGTGATATAGGGCTTCCCATTGGTAAACCTTCATTTTGAATATATATCTTATTGTCAAAAGTGAAATAATTTTGATTAATGCATACATCAAATAAGTTAAGTATATCCGATATTAACTAGAAACCGTGAGTTTCATTTAAATTACTAATATCATACCAATTGTTAGTAATATAAATAGTTTTCATTTTAATTATCATTATTGATTGTTTTAGTTTCCCATGATTGATTTTACGTAGGTGCTTGGTAGCTCTCTGATATAATCTTTGACTGTTTTAGTGGAGCGTTGGATTGTGGGTGCGTTTTGAAAATTATCAGGTAAGCAATTGAATACCTTTTTACAGATCACCTTGTTATACTCAAATCGCACCATTTATTGATTACCTGGAGAATATATTAAAAAATCACCCAAAGAACTTAACATACAGTTTGTTTATCGGAGATATGAATATCGACTTGAATGAAAATACAGACGATTCGCAGATTTACCTGGACACATTAGGAGAGTATGGATTAAACTAAGCAATAAATACTACCACCAAACTACAGTCAGGTACATGCATAGACCACATTTTCTTTAAGTCGAAAAAGGGAAACCTTGAATCTATCATTCCGCTGACTGTGGAGACTTGTTACACAATACTATTGCAAATAATATTCAACGATAAGTAAGCAAAAGAAACTACAACCAATTCTAAATTCCATAATTAAATAAACGAAAAAAAATGATACAAATCATAAAAAGTACGGATTGGAAATATTTCTTTGAAATAAATGATTTGGAAAACTCGGTTACTGAATTTGTCAAACTAGTCCAAACTGCAATAGATGGTTCCTCGAGATTCATAGAAGTTGAAAACAAAGATATAAAGAGGAAACCATGGGGTACTGGATCATTACTGGAATCCATTAATAGGAAGAATACTATGTATGCTATATTAAAGTAAAATCCACAAAATGAAATTTCAAACACTGAATGCAATACTTACAGAAAAATACTAGAGAGAGCAATAAAAGACACAAAAGTGAAATGAAATTAACTGTCTCGACCCTTACTTCGTGGAATCTACTGTCTATTTGAGTCAGACCCTTAGGAATTCTGAAATCCGATACAATGAACACTAACGAGCATACAGATTAAAACAACCAGATAAATCCCACTACGCAAAACATCTACTTGACACCAA
Source organism: Galeruca laticollis (assembly GCA_963921935.1). NCBI lineage: Eukaryota > Metazoa > Arthropoda > Insecta > Coleoptera > Chrysomelidae > Galeruca > Galeruca laticollis. Next base: position 73,986,303 of record OY998181.1, read on the forward strand.
TCATTCATTGACACCTAACAGAAAACTAGAAGTGCGGCATATTTGTGAAAAGAAACAAGAACTGGACTTCCTTGAAGAATTGGAAATTAGAAGACATTTAAGAAACCCACAATATGAAGTTGTCAATGAACAGTTAAATCTAGGGAGTTCTCCACTAATAAACTGTCTTCTTAAGTGATAATTGTAAAGATCAGCAGATATAGTTTTCCTGTTTTTTTATATCATTGCACAGTTATACTGATCTTAATTTGAAAAATAATATCCAGGATATCACCATAGGGCTAATAATACCTAAGCTTCAATATTTGTAATATCACATCTTCTTTTTTCTATTAACATATATTAAGTCAATCACAAGTTAGGTCACTTCTTGGTCTAGCCAAAAATAACTACTAAACATCAGGTAGGCATCAAATGAAATGTAACTTCTGTCATTCTGACGATGATATTGATTTATCGAAACAATTGTCAATTTTTTAGAATTTTCATCAATTTTTATTATATTGTGGTATTAACTAGAAACCGTGAGTTTCATTTAAAAAACTAACAAAAGTGAAATACTACAAAAACAAGATAGAATAAGACGAGGCAGACTCAAAACGATTATAGCAATTAGTAGATGAATTAACGAAGGCAAGACAACATACCGATATATCATTGATGCAAACTGAGGATGGAAATGTAACTTGCGATCCAACTATAATCTCTGAAAAATTTGAAATACAAGAAACTATTTCGCAGTTGAAAAATAAAAAATCACCAGGACCTGATGGCTTGAAATCGGAAACACTGAAACTCATATCAACTTACATAGCCAAACCTCTAAGTTATATTATCAATAAATCATTGTCAAGTGGTCACTATCCTTCTGCTTTCAAAATGTCAACAGTGGTACCTGTTTACAAAACTGGCGAAAAGACAAAGGTTTAAAATTATCGACCTATAACACTTATATCAAATTTGGGTAAAACTATGGAAAAGATCATAAAAAAAGACTAAATTCGTTTCTGAAGAAATACAATTTGTTGTCAGGAGCGCAGTATGGATTCACAGAAAAAAAGTCCACCAGCGGTGCGATATCAGAACTCACGAGCAAAATATATGATTCTATAGATAATAAAAAACAGTCCATTGAAATTTTTCTAGACTTGGCAAAGGCATTCGATACCGTGGACCACAATATACTGTTAAAAGCCTTGACGATCTGGGAGTGAAGGGTAAATCACATGACCTTCTCAACTCATACTTAACTGACAGGGAACAGCAAACAAAAATACAAAACATACTCAGCCAAAAACAACCTATATCATGTCGTGTACCCCAGGGAACGATGTTGGGACCTTTGCTATTCCATATTTATCTAAATAATTTATTCTCCATACGAGCACAAGGCAGCATCATAAGTTTTGCAGATGATACGGTCATATTCTATGAAAGTAACACATGGGACGACTTAAAGAATAAAATAGAAACTGACTTTGGTAACATTAAGAAATGGTTCTACCTGCCGTTCTGTAGCTTATCTGCGAGCCTCCCAACATTTGACGAAATATCAATAGAAATCTTACAATCGAAAAGGGTTAAATTTTTGGGTATTATGATAGACAGCCAACTTAGATGGGACGTACATATAAACTATTTAGTAAAAAAATTACGTAGTTTTCTATATAGAATCAAACAAGTCTCACATATACTCAACTTTAAACAAAAAAAATTCTTTACCACAGTTTAGTTGAATCGCATCTGGGCTATGGTATTATAGGATAGGGTGGAGTATCCAAAAGATACCTGAAATCATTAAAAATCATACAAAAGCGATTCTTGAAACTAATAATGTGTAGAAAAAACCGATATCCAAGTGAAGCGCTATTTGACGAGACACAGGTTTATGATTTGAGAAAACTTTATTTCTTGAAACTAGGAAAAACACAATATTTGCATAAGAACGAACTCCTTACACATTCTCACCAACATAAGAAGCGACAAAAGGACAAGTTTATACCCCCATTTATGAAGAAATCAGTCGGTCAGAGATGCTACCGATATCTGGGACCAAAGGTATTCAATTGCTTACCTGATAATAAAAACGCACCCACAATTCAACGCTCCACTAAAACAGTCAAAGATTATATCAGAGAGCTACCAACTACCTACGTAAAATCAATAATAGGAAACTAAAACAATTAATGATGATAATTAAAATGAAAATTATTTATATTACTAACAATTGGTATGATGTATATTTTTTTTCATATATTTAATTAGGTTATTTAAGCACTACTTTTATGTATTTTTAACTTTAAATTTTAACTTATAGGACACTATAGTCGTGAACAAGCGTCTTTCGAGTCTAAATTTAAAACATAAAGTCGAAATTTTTTACGCCGTATTTTTTGTATTTCTATTTCGGCATCTTATTTATCATGGTCTATGCATGTTCCTGACTGTAGTCTGGTGGTAGTATTTATTGCTTAGTTAAATCCATACTCTCCTAATGTGTCCAGGTAAATCTGCGAATCGTCTGTATTTTCATTCAAGTCGATATCCATATCTCCGATAAACACACTGTATGTTAAGTTCTTTGGGTGATTTTTTAATATATTGTCCAGATAATCAATAAACGGTGCGATTTTAGTATTACAAGGTGATCTGTAAAATGCATTAATAATAATAACTTCTTTGCCAATAGTCACCGTCAATTGGAGTAGACTTGTACCATTTATTTCAATTTCTTGGTGAGAGTGGTATAAATTCGATTTAATGAAAACTACTACTCCATCATTCTGGTTGAGTTTGCCAAAATTATATACTCCGATGTCATCTATAATTCTAGTTTCTGTAAGTACTATGCAGTCTATTGAGGAATCTAATTCCTCTAGAAATATTATAAATTCATCCAGTTTTTAGCTATGCTTCGAATACTATTATGTATTATTTTGAAGTTGCAATGACAACTATTGACTTTTAGTACTTGTTTAGCTTGGTCTGCATTTTCTAACACAACATCTCTCCTTTTTTCTACTTTGAAATCTCTAATATATGGATTAATTTCAGAGCGCTCATTTATATAGATATAATATACAATTTTCAAGAAACATCAACAATGCATGGAATAAAATACTCATTCGCGATACATGTATTTCAATAAATATTTGTCCGAGCGTTTAACATGAGATTATTTGGCATTTATGCTTGAACAAAGGTACTATCATTGAAAAATATAATAACTTTGACTAATACTGGAAAATAAAGAATTATTTTAAAAGAATTATGATGGAGAAGTGATTTTATCTTAGTAAATGTTAGTTAATGTTCTGCTATGTTAACTTTATAAAAATATCAATTACTACTTGCAGTCGAATTTTTCCTTGTAGCACGGCCAAATTTGGTTATGTTTTTGGCTTGTATAGTAGGTGTTGTTGGTTTCTTCTTTATTTCCACCGTTGTCTTCGTATTCTTGGGGGTCTCTTCTCTTGCTAATTCCTCTATCTCTCTCGGATTTTTCTCTGTATTTTCAATGGTATCTTTCTTGTAATCTATTTTGTGACTAGTACTTGGAGTGGGAGGTGCACTGTTCGCTTTGGGTGGTAATTCATCAGCTTCAAATTCTTTGTTGCCGCTCTCTAATTCTTCTGGAGTGTATGGAGTACCATTAACATATAATTTATGGTTCTATATATGTGCTTGATAATTATTTACTCTGGCACTCTTTAGATGTTTGACCAAGATTTTATTTGTAATTTGATCTTCAGGTCTTAAATTATGAAATATAGAAATACCGGTGCCTAGTAATTTCTTTATGTTTTGAAAAATTTTCAATTTTCAATTTTTGTAAATAAGAGATAAACTCTATTGTACCTTTTTTCCGATGAGATATATGTTGTTTACGTCTTTCTCAGATAGGTTGCAGTTAAATATCTCGTTCAGCTTTCCAGTAGTAACTTCGAGTACATTATCTTTGCTTCCCTCTATCCCAAAAATGACAATATTATCCCTTTTGTTGAACCGTTCTATTTCGACGATTTTGTGTTCTATATTATTGCATTTTTTGCAATTCTTTCAATCTGTTAATCAGGCTATCTCTAATGCTTTGTATTTCTGATTTTAATTCTGTAGTTTTATCATTTATACGTATCTCTATCTTCGACAGTAAATCATTATTTGAGATCTCATTCATATTTAATTATTTATATATATATATATATATATATATATATTTATATATATATATATATACATATATATATATATATATATATATATATATATATATATATATATATATACCGTTTCTTGGGGCTCTCGTGTGTTCCTAATAAATATATCCACCAATAAAACGCACACAGCTGCAAATATCACCTTCAATTATATCAAGTACCTACGCCACTGGTGGCATTTCATCAACATCAAAGAAGGTCTGACTGGTTTTGTTTTGAATTAAAAAGATCTCCAGCTCAAAAATGAAATGAAATAAACAAAAACATTCAGTTCAGTATATGCAAAATGCACTGATTACTTGAAGTATTATCGTACAGTTATTATTTTCAATTGCTTCTATTGAATCACATGTTTTCTAGCTACACACTAATATAAAATATAACTTTGTGTATTGATTCTTTCCACTGAATTCACGATCCCAAGACACCACCAATACTACACACGTTACACGCTATAAACCGGTATACATACCTGAAATCAATAGAAATCATACAAAAGCGATTCTTGAAACTAATAATGTGTAGAAAAAACCGATATCCAAGTGAAGCGCTATTTGAGAAGACACAAGTTTATGATTTGAGGAAACTTTATTTCTCGAAATTAGGAAAAACACAATATTTGCATAAGAACGAACTCCTTACACATTCTCACCAACAGAAGACGCGACAAAAGGACAAGTTTATACCCCCATTTATGAAGAAATCAGTCGGTCAGAAATGCTACCGATATCTGGGACCAAAGGTATTCAACGCTTCAGTAAAACAGTCAAGGAATATATCAGAGAGCTACCAACCACCTACGTAAAATCAATAATAGGAAACTAAAACAATTAATAATGATAATTAAAATGAAAACTATTTATATTACTAACAATTGGTATGATGTTAGAGTACTACTAATATTTTTTTTTCATATATTTAATTAGGTTATTTAAGCACTACTTTTAATGTATTTTTAACTTTAAATTTTAACTTTATAATTAGGAACTATTCTGTACATTTCAATTCATCTTATGTTTTGTGTGCTGTTTTGTATATTTGTTTGTTTATTTATTTATATATTCTAGCTCTACATACAGGTATACCGGGTGGCCCACCACATTCGCCTCGGTATTTCTACGAGAAATGAATAGAGTTAGGAGAAAACTTTTGGCACAGTCATATGTGGGTCCATGAGGAGCATATTCCAAAATTATTTTGGAATATATAGGGCGATCCCCAAAAAAATAACATACCAAAGTTATATTTTTTCTTATGGAACACCCTATATTTTTTTTATTTTTAGATACTATAGACAAAATAAAGGTGAGATACTATTATATTACCCATACTCAAAACTGACCGTTTCTGAGAAATTTAAAAATACAGACCATAATTTGAAAATTGTTTTCATCCTGTAACGTATAACGAGCTGCTCGTGATTAAATGTACTGCTTAGCTCAAAGGTTAAAGTTAACTATTACATGAAATTTTTAATGCAATATTATACAGAGTGTCGAAAAAAATTGCCTTAAAATTTGGACACACATTTAATAAAATAACTTCTTAAAGTTGAATGGAACGCCCCGTATTTAGGGCGTAATTTGACGCAGAATTAGATTCCCTTCAAAACTATATTAGGGTTCCCTGTACCTATCTATTACGCTTTTCACGAAAAAGACGTTTTTATATTTTACTTTAGGTATTTTATCTATCTTAAAAATGAAACACACTGTATTGTAATGAAAGGCAAAAAAGCGTTTTTGAAGTCATTTTATCGAAAAATTAAGAATCTCAATTAGTTTATTATTTTAATAAATGCTCAAAATGGTGTCCATTATTCTCGAAGCATAGGCGAATTCTTTCTTGAAATGAGTGCTGAACTCTGGATAACATATTTTGCGGTATGGTATGAAACGCATTCGTACTTTCATATCCTGTGGTGTCGTTGGCGGTGTTTTCTAAAACCCATAAACAAAAATTCAGTCGTCGATCATAATCTTCTTCAAAAAGCTGTTGATGTAGTTGAATGCGATACGGGTGGAATTTGTACTTTTTAATTATTCTTTGGATACTCTGTCTGCTTATTCCAGTGGTTTCACATATTTTTCGCTGACTTGTGTGAGGGTATTCAACTGGAAATAACATCACTAAATATTCATTTCCCTCATTTCCAGTAACCGGTTATTGCCGTTCTTGCATATTATAAGATACACTGCCTGTTCTTCGGAAAAGCTGCAACAAATTTTCCAATGAACGCTTGTTAGGATGACTCCTGTTAGGATATATTTGGGCATATACTTTTGACGCTAATAAAGAGTTTTCTTCACACTCAGCGATTATCAAAATCATATCTATTCGTTCTTCCTGAGAATAAGTTCTCATTTTACAATATTTCAAAAAGACAATAATTTTAAACTAGATAAAATAATGATAATGGTTTTATTAACAAGTTGTGTCACTGTCAAATACTTTTTGTTTCATAATAAAAATTAACGTTATCTAGGCCAGAGCCTACTATTATTGAAAAAATAGTATAATAAGTTTCATGGGAAATCGTAAATGTATGTTTTTATTGACCCCATATTGTAATTTTGGTATATATTTCAATATTAAGCAAATTTAACATATTTCGCCTCAATAATGAAGACACGTGCATCTTCTTATTTTTGAAGAAATGGCAATAAATTTGAGTTTTTACATTTGCCTGCATTTTACTTTAGAAACATCGTATTTCCAAAGATTTAAACTTGTGCTACCAGCGAATCTACGTATTCCTTAATAAAAAGGTTTTTAAAATGATTATTAAGCTTTTCATTACAATACAGTGTGTTTCATTCTTAAGATAAAAAAATTTCTCATCAGTAAAATATGAAAACGCCTTTTTTGTAAAAAGTGGAAGAGATAGGTATAGGGAACCCTAGTATAGTTTTGAAGGGAATATAATTCTGCGTCAAATTACGCCACTAAATACGGGGTGTTCCATTCAACTTTAAGAAGTTATTTAATTAAATGTGTGTTCAAATTTTGAGGCAATTTTTTTCGCCACTCTGTATAATATTGCAATGAAAATTTTGTGGAATAGTTAACTTTAACTTTTGAGATGAGCAGTACATTTAATCACGAGCAGCTCGTTATACGTTACAGGGTGAAAACAATTTTCAAATTATGGTCTGTATTTTTAAATTTCTCAAAGTTTCTCAGAAACGGTCAGCTCTAAGTATGGGAAATATAATAGTATTCCACTTTTATTTTGTCTATAGTGTCTAAAAATATCAAAAAATATAGGGTGTTATATAAGAGAAATTATAACTTTGGTATGTTATTTTTTTGGGGATCACCCTATATATTTCAAGATAATTTTGGAATATGCTCCTCATTGACCCAGATAAGACTGTGCTAAATGTTTTCCCCTAACTCTCTTAATTTCTCGTAGAAATACCGAGGCGAATGTGGTGGGCTACCCGGTATATGTGTATTCTGATATACATACTATACCTCGTAGATTAACATCTATTTATTCACACTTCACACATTACCTGTATATAAATTGTCATTTTTTATTTTTACCTTGTGAATAAATTATTATATATATATATATATATATATATATATATATATATATATATATATATATATATATATATATATATATATATATTATATCTCAGAGGCGGCTTTTACCAAAGGGACTGGAGACACAACGCCTGTGATAAATAGAAAGCGGAAATAAAAATAGAAATGCAATTCTGAACCTCTACGAGGGTATCGCAGAACCCTGGGATTCCACGGAACACATTTAGAAAATAATTGATATACACAAATAAGGTGTGGGGGAGATTGGGAACTTTGTTATAAAAAAACGCTCAGCATTTCTTTTATTTCTACCCGGTATAAGCAATATTTTTCCATCGATACAAAGAGTTAATTTATGATATTTCTCAACAGGGACTAAAATGAAATGAAGATTGAAATAATATACTCTGTAGTTTTAAAACACGGATCTGCTTCCAACGTTTTATTTTATTTTGACTTCATTATAATTATTTACCTTATCACTAATTAGCTTCACTTCAAGTGTAGTTTCTAAAAGTACGTATCATACATTTTACAAAGCCATACTTGACGTAACCAGACTTAATTTATTCCAGGTGTGTATGATTTTGGTTTTAATTGATGAAATATTAGTAATTTACACACTGCAAAATAAAATTTAAGAATAAATCTGAGTGAATTTGGTAGATTACAATAATCAGAATGTGGTGATATACGGCAGTTAGTTTTTTCATGTTCTTGTTGATATAAGTCTGGTAGACTGTCTTATATAAACACGGATGCAAAAAACTGGAAACTTGTAAAGTCGAACCATAAATAGCATTTGCTAAACATTTATTAAATAAAGAAAATTCTTCTATGGAAACAAAAGGAATTTTTTTTCAATATGTACAAAAATAAGAATAAAAAAAATGAAACTCGTAACACCAAAAAACACTGTTAGATTTTACTTTTTTTCATTTCCCGATTTTTCATCATCAATATCACTAGTAACTACATGGATAATAATATCATCGATAACTTTATCAGCCATATCATCTACATCCCACATTTTCTTTCCTTCGTTTTGAACATTAGCAATACACTTGCTTCAGTTTCTGGCGTCACTCGTTTCAATGGTTTTTTGAAAAGGCTTACTTAAACTTTTGATTTTTCCGTGCCACATCCGATTTAACTTGTGTCCAAACTAATTCAATTGGATTCAACTCACAATGATACGGGCGTAACCTTAATACACTAATTCCATGGCTAATTCTAATTCATCTACATCAAGTTTTTTATACAGGGTGTCCCAAATAGAAGTGACTGATTTTAAACATAAATGCCCAGCTTATTAATTGCTCCAAAGAGATGGGGTTTTTACTAGTTTCACTAGTTAATCAAAGAGATTTTTTTATGATTGGCTGGCATTTCATCTCATCAACACAGGATGTTTTACTAATGTTGGTCAAATTCAAAGGGGAAAATATGTATTATTTTAAATAGAACACCCTATAATTTTTGATCTCATTCGAAAGAGCAATCATTCTCTTTTCCAAAAATGTATAGTTTTTCATCTTTTGTTTCATTAACAACAAAGATATTCGAGGTTTCATGTAGTCGTACATTTTTAATTAGTAGTTTTATATGAACGTATTTTGATGCCTAAAATCAACTCATTCTGTGACCACAGATATTTTTTTTCAGAGTAAGATGCTCAGGGGCTGGTGTGCCTGGATCACTTTGTGGTTTGTTTTGACAGTAAAGCTTGCATAAGTCTTCCAAAGTTTCTAGTTGAGTAGCAGTATAGATTTTATTATTGAGGTAGAGCTTGCTTGCTTAGCGACATATAGATGTTTTCTCAATATTCTTTGTTCTGCTCGCTGTTGTTCAGTGAGATCATATACTATACATATTGTAGATTCTTTCAAGTTTTTCGTGTTTCTCAGAACTTTGGCTTTTTTAATATAAAAGGTGAATTCCACTTTCACTGGGCTATTATGAGTTGACCCTAGGGGATATATGTTGTTGAAATCGTTTTCAACAAGCTCAATTTTCAAGAGTAGCTTTCTAGAAACGATTGAAGGTATAATTTGAAAATGTCTTAATATATACAGTACAGAAATACAGGATTCTATTATATTAATGTTGACAAAGGTATTGAAATAAATTACCTGGAAATTCTTTCACTACAAACATTCCTAAGATATCTTCTAGGTAAAAAGGTTTAATGATGGAGAGTGATTGATATCTATTTGGTCGTTAAGAAGGTTACCTGAATATTTATTTTTGTTTATCTCAAGAGCCTCTAATAAATTTAAACTAAAGGATTTACCAACTACATGTAAAATCTCAAAATTTGGGTCGAAACTATGTTGGTTTTCTAATAAGTGGTTTGAGTCGTTAGAATCTAATTTTTTGTGGTCATAGCTACGTTTGTGTTCCGAAATTCCATTTTTGAAATTTCCAATAATTCTACCGATATAAATTTTATCACAGTTGTCATTACCACATTTTAATTCATAAACTCCTGATTTATTTAATTTTGAAGATTTAGATTTTTTATTTTTAATGAGTTTGGATAAATTGTGATCAGTTTTAAAGCAAATCTTCATGTCTGAAGTTTCTGAAACTGATTTACTCTGAACAACAAAGAAATTGCAATGTGCGCATTCCTGGATATATCTGGGACCTTTGACAACACAACTCATGTGTCTGTCAAAGAGGCAGTAAAAAGGCGAGGACTTAATGAAACCATTGTAAAATGGATGTATGAGTTGTTGACGACGAGGATTGCTGAAACATAGGTGGGGATTCAAACCACCTCAGTTAAAGCCACTCGGGGGACACCTCAAGGGGGACTGATATATCCCCTTCTATGGAGCCTCGTAGTAGATGAGTTACTCTACAGGCTACCGGAGCTGGCTTCGAATGTATGGGCTATGCTGATGACATAGTTCTAATAGTCAGAGGTAAGTTCGAGAGCACCTTGTGTGATGTATTACAAAAGGACCTCAGAATCATTGAGCAATGGTGCTTGTCAGTGGGACTAAACATTAACCTAAACAAGACCATAGCAACTCCATTCACGGGAAAATCATGGAATGGAAAGAGGAAGACCCTCGACAAAGTTCAAAGGCTTGCCTTTGTGTGCATCACTGGAGCTATGAGAACGTGTCCGACTAGGGCACTTGAGATCATTACAGATATCACACCTCTACGTCTGGTGATAGAAATATCTGCCCAAGAGGTAATTCTTAGAATACCTAAGGAAGGTTCAGGGAATGAGAGTATTATAAATCAGGGAGCCTGGTCCTCTCTGACAAAATACATCTCATCAGCGAATCTTCCCTGTAAAGAAATGATCAAGAAAGTAGGTATCGAAAAGAATTTCACCAGGATGCTAAATAAAAGGAGAGACTGAGACAGGGAGCACACCACCCAAACTCTCAAAGAAAACACCATTAGATAGTATATAGATGGTTCAAAAACCACCCCTGGATCAGGCTCTGGAGTATTTGGGCCCGTCACCAGATACTCATTATCGTTACCTTCCTTCCCGAGCGTCTCACAGGCAGAAATGTTTGCGATCGAAAGATGAGCGGAAATGAACCTAGAAAGATACTATCAGAAATGTGACATATTGATCCATTCTGATAGTCAAGCAGCTATCAAAGCATTCAGCTGCCATGTCATTGACTCGAAGTTGGCATGGGACTCCCGAAGAAAACTTGATGAATTAGGCAAGAATAACAGGGTCTCTCTTGTCTGGGTTCCTGGCCACTTGGGAATCACGGGAAATGAAGAGGCCAATACACTTGCCAGATAAGGAGCACCAACGCAATTATTGGCCCGGAGCCTTCTTGTGGTGTAGGAAAATGCTCCTATAAGAAAGAGTTTCGAAAGAAAGAGGAAACTGAAAGAGAAGCACTCTGGCGGTGCCTTCCCGGACTGGAAGATTCCAAAAAGTTCCTGCGGAACTATGACACTGCCAGATCCAAAAAATATTTGGGTCTCAGTAAAAATAAGCTACATCTCCTCACGGGCTTTCTTACAGGACACTGCCGTCTTAGGAAGCACCTAGTGAGAGTAGGTCTAACATAGATTGACGAGTGTAGATTCTGTGGGGAGCAGGATGAAACTCCGGATCACCTAGTTCTGGAATGCCTCGCCATTGCAAGCCATCGCAAGAAATGCCTCGGACAAGAAACTTGTAAGAGTGAGGATATAACCTCGTTGAAGCCGTTCCAAATACTAGAGTTAATTAGAACACTGGAACTGGAAGGCGAGCAGTAGTAGTAGCGAGAACAGCTCTGATAGGGGGGGAGGGAGAAAATAAATCTTAGGTTTCAGTGCATTGTAACCCCGTTAAAATCTAATCTAATCCAATCTACCACTCAATGAGACAACCGGTACATCTTTAGAAAAAGCGTTATTTGATTTCTATATTGTTAAAATTAATGAAATTATTTAGACGTATATATTGAGTAGTGTATTTGATATATTTTTTTAGGAAAATGGATGCGATCAGTGTAGCTCTGCTTCCGTTATCTTTAGTTAGCAGAATTACGAATGTTCCCGTATATTTTGTTCTGCTCATTATACGAATTCTATACATAATTGCAAGAGCTCCGTTTTCAGTGGCATATCGAGTTTTTAGAGTACCTGGAAATTTGGTAACGTTTGTATTGGGAATTTTCTATAGAATCGCAAGAACGCCATTTTCAGTAATATCCAGGATTTTAAAATATCCATTTTCAGTGAGTAGACGTATAATTTTACTTCCATTTACAATATTATTTGGAAGATGATACAATTACTAATATTATTATGGAATAAAATGGAAATTTTTGACAGGTTTTGTACAATTTTGTTGTAATATTACATTACTTATTGTCAAAACTATTGGAAATACATGAACATATTCCAACATGTTCGTTTTTTTTAAATTAAACCTGAAATAAAATCTCCCCGCCCTTATATTAAAAATTTTAGTATCTGAAATATTATAAATGATGAAAACCCCATTTCTTCTCAAAGTTTGGTCTATGAGACTTTGGATTTACAATCGTAATAACCATAAATGGAAAAGGAAGATCTCATTTTTTATAATTAGTGAGGGTATTCCCTGCAAAGTTTATTTCTATTACCTGGCCTATAAAAAATATTCTTCTTGCAAAAAATGTTACGCTGATATCTGTTAATAGGAATATAATGTTATTTTCAAAGCTACACCTTAATTGTTCCAGTAAAACGAAATATTTGACAACAAAGTAAATCTCACCATAATATTGGCCATATTACAAAACCCTTACAATTCTAGATTCATAAAACTCTCTTAGATTGTACGTATACATTTTTCCTATAGTACGGTTATGTTTAATTTCTAGGAAATACCACATGACGATGTTGAGGACAGAGTACTTGGTATAAACGGAACGTCCGACGAGGATTTCCTTACATTCTCCATAAACCAGCAATATATAAACATACCTGTCTAATGTGAATATAAATGTCATTGTAGGTACTTATAACAAGATTAATTATATTTTAAATAAAACTTGTAGATAATGAATACCACAAAACAATTAATTAGTCGATTAATTACAGTAGGTACCATGTGATACCGAATGTTTTACACTTTAACAAAATAATTGTCATTAATTTTTTGACTTTGAATTTTTAATACAAAAAATTGATCTACTTCTATGCCACCGACAATTCCCTAATATATGCAAGAAAACAAACCTATGAACTGCGGCAGCTTAATTTACCAACTGCCTCCAGGACAGTTGGGGTACTCGCACCGGTAACTCTTGAGCCGGAGAAGGGGTGGTCCGGTGAACTATAGAATATTAAGGGTGCCAGATGAATTGCAGCGAATACCCAATGCGCAATGGACTAGTCACCAATTCATCAAAAGACTAGTCAACAAGTAATGCCTTCTCACTACAATTCCATTTGATATTGTTTACCATATAAATAAGAAAATCCTGAATTAATCGGAATGAGTGTACTCATTCAGGATTTAAGTAAGATGATAACGCTTATTCTAACAATACTATCAATCAGTGCCGGACTGGCCAGGTGAGATAGTGAGAAAAATCTCACGGAGCCCACCCCCCATTTGGGGTCTCGGGGCTCCTAGGAAAACAGACATGGATACAATAATTTAAAATCAATTAAGAAAAAAGGTCAAATTTCGAAATCGGTTATTGCCAGAAACATGACAAACGCGAATATTCACTTTCGATTTGGTAGGATTTCTTGAGGACCTCTTGCAACGTGGCAACAGTGATGCGCGAGTATGTATGGTCGGTGGGCGGTGGGCGGTTTTGGTTTTGGCGCGCGGCGCGCTGGGTTACTGATTAGACGTATGCGAGACACTGACACAGCAGAGAGTAAAGCCTGCCTGTGTCCAAAAATAATTTTATTTGGCGTAGTTGCAAATGCGGCCAGGTAAATACAACTCTATATATCGGGTCGCTCAAAGTTTGTTATTGAGTATGATTAGTATGAAATTGATGTTTTAGATGGCAGATAGCGAAGAACAAAATATTAACAAAAAGAGAACTTACAGATCTGGCGCAAATAAGCGTCAAGAGAAGCGACAGTAACTATTAGAAAAAGCAGGCACTTCGAAAAGTCAGTCTAGCTGAAATATTTTCCTAAAACCTAGTACATCATGTGAAATGTCTCATCAAATCAGAGAAATTGAAACAACGACGATTCCAGAAACGACAGAAACTAATTCGGATACAACGGAGAAAATCGCGTTACAGTTTCTCAATCTTCTCGGGCGAGTAGTGGCAAGACTGAAATTGATATTGATTGTGACACAATTGTATCAAACGAGGAGAAAATAGGAGGCATATATATAACATCAGGTCAAAGCACACATAATTTGAGTTATGTGAATGTAAGTAATTTAAGTAATTTTAATAACTTAAACAAATTTGTAGCACCTAGTTTCAGCACTTCGATTAGTGAGAAATTACAATTTTTATCTTTTCATCCAATCCAGCCAACTCAAGACTCTCAAGATAATGGCATTGGCAAAGTATTGAAATTGCCGTTCAATCCCAATAAATTGTACTAAAAATTACTTCCAAATGGCGAAATGTAAGAATAAAAAATTATTTCGAATTGTTGAACAGAGTAGTTTTTTTTTCCGAATCTTATAAGCGTATGAAAGTTTGGGATCAGTTTGTTGAAGATAGAAATAAATCTCACAAACGCCTGAAAAAAATTCAAGAAACTAGATGGTGGATTATAGCGTATTTACTTCACTCGGAAATTATCATAACCAAGATAACGAACTCTACTCATCGCTTTTAAAAGCCCTCAACTATCTTAGTGCTCATTTGGAATATGATGCAAAAACCTGCTCAGAAGCCACCTTCTTGTTGAAAAGCTTCTGTCAGTATGAAACCATCTTGTATCCGAGTTGCTCGTGAGCGCGTTTTCTCAAAATTAAAAATTGTCACAACGCGTTTACGGTCTAGTTTGACTGAAAATTTATTAGAAAGTTTTATTCTTATGAGTGTAGAGACGAAAAAAACGCTGCGTTCTATAGACCCAGAAAAAATTATTTTGCGTCTGGCTGCAGAAAGCTCACTGTATAAAAAAATGTTAATTGGTTAAAGTAAAGTAATTATTATATATTTGCAGTTCTTCACCCCTATTTTTATATACTTTGTTCCTTTTTGATGCCGAAAGTTTATTTATTAGGTCTTCAGTTCTTCGTTTTAGAGTTTATTTTTGTATTTGTTGTATATATTTTTATAAGAATATTTATTTTTGTTTGATTTATTAAAAAATGTATCTATTTTTATAATTTGTTTATTTTGTCTTTCTGTGTTTATTTCATTTTTTACTCTAAGACAAGTGTAGAGCTGATCTTGCACCTTAATCATTAATAGTACGAAAACCAATAATTTGCTGAAATTTCCGTATGCGACTCATGTAATAGAATGAACCTGGTAATTGGGGACCCTAATTTTTCAAAATCTCACTTCGCAAAGCATCCAGTCCGGCACTGCTATCGATACAAAAAAAAAACAATGAGTATGAAAAATCGTTTCATAACACAACAACCTAAATTTTGGTATTCTATTGGGTAAATACGACACCTAAGGTTGACAGTTTAACCACGAAAATTCGTATGATACCAGTGGGCGACGACGCATGAGCTCAGGCGCGGCTATTGTAAACAAGAACAAGTGAAAAACTAGATTTTCCACACGCAACCTTAGTAAACGTTCACATTATTTGAGAGCGCTTATAATTATAACCAAATGAATATTAAATTGGAAATACATGATATAAATGAAAATGTTATCATTCCGTTTAATGATAATGACTATTACGCCAAGATGTCACTATTATAATGTATCATATTCATGCCGGAAACATACCAAATAAATGAAATAAAAATAAGACAGAATAGATCGCTAGAAGTTAGTATATAAAAAAAATAGACACTCAAAAAATATTGAACTAAAATTGCGTGTATCCACTTGCGGGGACATCCGGTAAAGTCTGTAATTTATAACAGAGTGGCAACCATATCCCAATACATCTAAACAACACTGCAATGGACCAAACTGCCAACGTCGACTAACATAGGATCTGCATAATCCATCATTACTGAGCCTCAATATCGCATTACCACCAAGCAAACTTATTTTGAAGAAGTTAGATTGAAATGGAAAGCGGAAAAAGTAAAAAAAACCCTAAAAGGAAATGTTTTGGTTAACACTTCGTAATATTTATATTTACACTCAGTAAAATTGAAAAATCGATCACAAATATATTATAGCAATAACGGTTACTAAATAAACTATTTAATAAAATAATAAGGGCAAAAAATCCACTTTTTTTTAATTCCGTCCAATTCATGTTACTAGGAGTGTTTTATTTAACTAATAAACCGGTAAAAATAGTACCTACTATAATATTTTATGAAGCAAGGAAACCATCTGTTGAAATTCAGTTTAATTTTTAACAACGTGTAACAATGCAATCTGAAAATCATATTTAAGTATCAAACATTTCTTATATACAAAAAAACAAATCATGATTTTACTTTACAGACTTATATAAAAAACGATAATCAACATACCCTTCCTGGTCAAGGATCCTTGGGGTTTTTATTGTCCAGTCAGCTGAATTGGTAATTTGAGACCTAGTATCCAGTTAGAGAATAAACCAAATTAACTCAATATAGCTGCAATTTCACCAGCGGCGAGTAAAATCCTCCAAGGAGATGTTTTTGGGAAACCCGCTACCAATGTAATACTACCAATTGTATATTTTCCCTAAACGATTATGTGGAACTTTCGAAATTATCCCAACTAAGGATGGATGCAAAATTCCAAAAGAAATCGAAAGTTCCTTACACACACCTGGTGATTCTGCTAATTATAAAAATGGCCGAGACTCAAGGCACGAGTTCTCGATTACTTGTTTTTAAATCCCCCCAGAAAAGACCATAAGCCAGTACACTATCTAAAACTAAAAATTATGGGAATGAAAATGACAAAATCATTATTACACTACAATAAAATTAGTACACCGCGTAAAAAAATACTTCTTTTCTGTAACAGGAAAAAAATTTGACATTTTATCTCTGTTGACCGGTAACAAAATACAACTTTTTACGAAATTACTTTTTTCCCCGGGAAAAAAGTGAGTACTTTTTTCCCGGATATATATATATATATATATATATATATATATATATATATATACATATAAAATAGAAAAACCAATTTATTTGGGAGAAGCAGCAAAACGAACGTGTACTCTTATAACATTATATTTCCAATATTTCGACATTGAATATTGTGATCATCAGGGAGCTACAATATAATTAAATACTTAAAAGTTTTGAATAAATGAAAAAACCTAACCTTACTTACAATGGTAGCGAGGTTGTACGTATTGATGGAAAATATCCAAAGCTTCAAGCACTTTAATCAACCATAACAGCACAAAAATATGTAAATGAATACCACAAACATATAATTAAAATCATTAAAAATTTGAAAATGTAAATGCCGACAAATTGAAGGTCGAGCATGTGCTTATTAGCAACATTACAAATTAACAAAAGGAAGTTAAATAAACTGTCATGTCAAAAGTTCGATCATGACTACCAACTGAAAAGTTGTGAGAAACGTTTGTATTTCTACCACTCCAACAAATAAACATATTATTTGCTCATTATATAGGGTGAGCGAAAAAATTATATTTTACTATTATTTCAATTATATAAGTTGAAAAAGGGAAAAAATATTATTAAAAATTATTTTTGTAATTATTTTAACATCAATATTATTATTCAAAAATTAACAGCAATTATACAAAGACAAACAACAGATTATGAGGCTGATGACTAACAACCTCACTAATCCATAAAAAGCTAATCAGTTGTTGAATAACAGCCTCAATTCAGAAAAATATCAAACGAATGTGATCTAAACAAAATCAAATGAACATTCCTGTACGGCTGTGTAATTATTATCTAACATAAGCAAATATGAATATATTTTACTAAGATGATTAAGATCAGTTTTTCTATTCATACAATTATTAGATTGAAATATGAATGCCATTTCCAAGAATCTACGCTTAGATAACTTTCCCTCCTTAGCCAATACTCTCACTGCCTCGTAGTTCATGTTATAATATTCCCTGAAAACATGTTCACCCAGTGCGCACCTCTCTGGATGCAATCTACTGTCACTCTTATGTGAGGAGACACGGTCCTTAAGAAGCTTACCAGTCTGGCCAATATATTCAAGATTACAGTTAGAACAAGGAATGCAGTAAACTAATTTGGAAAGATGTAAAAGTGGAGTCTTGTCTTTGACTTTAGGGAACAAAGAATTAATAGTCAGAACTGTTCTATGAGCAATCCTAACATTACCAACCTTGTTAAAGATACAAGTGAGCTTGGGAGTAACCTCAGCAATATAAGGTAAATGGACAAATAAGTGATCAGCGGGAGCAACATCAACCATGTTGTCATTATTATTATTATTAATACCAACATCCAAATTCTCAACATTATTAATATTATCAAAATTATTATTATTATTCAAGTTATCATTGGAAATATGATCCACAATATGGTTTTGGACAAGATTATTGTCCTGAGAATGACTGACAGTTGGTGTGCCATACAAAATCTTGTTCAATAAGGGAACAGGATAAGAGTTTTGACAAAAAATGTCGTGGAGAATCCTTAGGTTCTTATTGTGGAAGGAAGGATCGGAGATTTGAAGAACTCGATGTTTCATTTGCTTAATTTTTGTAGACTGCCTGTGATAGGACAAATAGTTTATATATCTACCCGAACTCATGGGTTTTCTATACCAATCGATGAGAATGCTGTTACTAGAAGTACGATAAAATCTCGTGTCTAAAAATAAATTGGTTTTTCGATTTTGTTTCTAACTAGTCAATAAAAGACTACTTTCCATTTTATATACATATAGATAAATGAAGATATTTGATTTTAGAATATTTTATTGAACATAAGTTACATTTCCTTTATATCAAAAGTACAATTATTGAATGTGCATTGCATGAATGACATGTTCCTTGAACTATTCGGTACAAGGGACGAATTTTCTTGTGTTGAAATCATATTTTTCTCTGACATGGACACAACTGCTGTTGATGTACCTGGTCGCAAAACGGGTGTTATTTCAGAACAGCCACACGTTCTGAACACTTTATTAGCAATTTCTGTTCTGTATGCCACCGATTCATCAACATACCCTTCAGCGACCGTTGATGACTTCCAACCGCCATGTTTCTTTAGTGTCGTCAAGTCTCCCCCAGATTCAACTGAAAGTGTAGCAGACGATTTTCGAAATGAATGACCTGTATATGAGTTAGCATTTTCAAGTTGAAAAAAATTAGCTACTGTTTCATGTACCTTATAAAACTGATTTTTAACCACAACCTGATTCATACATTTTCCATTGCGATATGCATAAAGCAGGCGGCGATCCTTTGCTGCTGCTGGACGAAAAGCTATGTACATTCGGTAATATTTAATATATTCTTCAGTAACTACAAAACTCCTGTTAACATCATTTTTTGTTTGCTTCAGCTTCACAATTAATAACTTTCCCGAATTTTCAATATCATCTAATGTTACCTGGCTGATTTCACAAATTCGACAAGCTCCTGCAATCCCAAATACAACAACAACCTTGGCCATTAAATAACCTCCATCGGGTGCATTATTTAAAAAATCACTAATTTGTGTACTCGTAAAAATCGCAGCTTTCTTGGGCTTGTAACCTTTCTCATTTTATTTTAGAAATGTAATTAGTTCGAAATATTTTGAAATGTCTACATTATTATTGGATCGTTACATACTGTAATGGATCGGTAGAATCCATTGTAATAATCCAGTGTAATGAATATTTGGTCACCACTGTAATAACCGCTGTGGTCGTTTAGAGTTCACAGCCCTCCGTTACCAGTGTATGACAACCTTTGGATCCCTATTTCCTTGAATTTTGCAGAGTGCTGTCACCAGTGCCGTATGGCACAGTTAGAGCCAGGAATCCCCTTGTGAGAAACCTCGGTGGAGGTGGTTTCCTGGCACGAGCGGACAAGGTATCCGTGGGGCCTCTTGGGCTTATACAATGTGCCAAGCCTGAGTTCTAAGACAGGTCGCGTCAACCCGTTCAATCCTGCTGGTCCGACGGTAGGGGTTGTTGATAAAGGAAACATACTGGGTGGATAATATGTACATATATATTACAAACACAAAATAATTATGTACAGTTATTCCACCCTGGTAGGGAGGGACAAAATAAAAGTTTTTTGGGGGAGAATGTCCCGGTACAATACATTAGCAATTAATTAGGGAAAAAACGTCTTTCATAATCTGGAAGTAGTTTCTCCTTATTATGACAAAAGTAAAATACGTCTTGCATATGACTATCCCTGTATGAGGTATGAGTAAAAATTAATATGACTCGGGCAAAACGTCTTCCATAATCTGAAAGTAGCCTTTCCTGATTATGGCGTAAATGAAAGATATCTGGCGTATGAATATCCCTGTAAAATATAAGAAAATGACTAGCAGGACTAGTGCAAAAAGTCTTTCGAAATCTGGAGGTAATCTGACCTGGTTATGATATAAATAAGATATTTCTTACATATAAATATCCCTGTATAATATAAGAAAGTAACTATCAGGACTAATGCAAAAAGTCTTTCGAAATCTGAAGGTAATCTGACCTGGTTATGATATAAATAAGATATTTCTTACATATGAATATCCCTGTATAATATAAGAAAGTAACTATCAGGACTAGTGCAAAAAGTCTTTCGGAATCTGAAGGTAATCTGACCAGGTTATGATATAAATAAGATATTTGCTACATATGAATATCCCTGTATAATCTTTAAACTCCCTTGACTAAAATTTTAGGGTTCCCCTTGATTATTAAATCGATTGCAAATCGTACTGTTTCCTAAATATGTTAGGTGAGGGGCTCAAATCTCAATAGTGCACTTAATATGACCAGGAAATGTATCTTTGGACACCCAGACAAATCAAATAAATGTCAATACGATATTTGTTCAAAAAAAAATATAATGACAGAGAAAAAACTTACGTCTTGAAATATCACAA
The DNA here is from genome assembly GCA_963921935.1 of Galeruca laticollis. Classification (NCBI taxonomy): domain Eukaryota; kingdom Metazoa; phylum Arthropoda; class Insecta; order Coleoptera; family Chrysomelidae; genus Galeruca; species Galeruca laticollis. Next base: position 74,007,702 of record OY998181.1, read on the forward strand.
ATCACAACAAAACAATATCACTGTTCACGTACGGCCTGTCGGAGATGGGGGAGTGTCAGGCCATACGGTACCTGATCACTCTATGAGGGTTTCATCCTCACTGCCCCTGTTACCAAATTTTCTGCTATTTATTTCAGAAGATTTGGGACGAGGATTGTTATTAAAAACATCAACTGTAGTTGTGTTATTCAATTTCCTTCGTGTTGCCCTTGTCCCATATTTGTTATTTTCGTAATTGAAGGTTAATTTTCAATTAATTTCTTTATACTAAGTTGCAAGATTTGTCTATATTTTTGATAAACAAACCATCGTGTGTTTTCTGATCGACCTTGTCGGTCGTGTACATTGTTTGTTTAAATTCTTTTCTGTCTAGGTCAACTTTTTTTTTGTGAAGATGTGCTTCGACCGCTAAGGGTCATTAGCACTTACAATATCATTTAACTACATAGTAAATTACAGCATTACATTCACTAAATATTCACTAAAACATTCACTAAGTATTCACTAGATATAATTATAGAGTTTTATATCTTTTAGGTACTGTATTGTTTTTTGTATTTGTTCCAGAGTTTTTAGATTTTCACTAACATCTGTGGAGATTTTGTTCTCTTGTCTTTCCTCTTCGAATTCTGTACAATCAACAAGGATGTGTTTAATAGACAGTCTTACGTTGCACTTGTTACATTTGGGGGGCTCTTCTTTAGATATTCTATAGCCGTGCGTTAAACGAGTGTGGCCAAGTATTAGTCTTGATATTTTAATTTGTTCTAACCGGCTGGGTGTTAATGTTAGTCGATCTGCAAATTGCGATTTAATGCTCTTGAGGCTATTTTGATCATTATGCCATTCTGTTTGGATCTTTTTCTTAATTAACTTCTTGAGGTAGTGGTCGATATCACTGTGAGTATAAATTTGAGACATTGCGGTTTCCAACGATGTTGCTTCTTGGGCAGCTGTATCAGCTGACTCGTTGCCGTCGATTCCTACGTGCGAGGGGACGTAGATAAGTGTGACCTTTACTTCTAGCGTAAATAATTGGTGGAGGAGTTGTTGGATTTGTTGCACTAAAGGGTTGCTTGCCCACATTTGTCGAATCGCTTCTATGGCACTTAGTGAGTCAGAGCAGATTGCATATTTTGGTTTTGGGTTACTCATTATGTAAACTAAAGCTTGATGGATAGCGAAGACTTCTCCTGTATAGACACTACACTCCTCTGGTATCCTGAATTTTTGTGTATTAGTTGCTGTAACTACTGATGAGCCTACTGATCGATTTGATTGATTTTTTGAAGCATCAGTGAATAAAACTTCTGACGGTTTGTAAATTCCACATATTCTATTGAATTCATTGTGTTTCTTTTTTATTGAATTTGGAAAGTTCTGTGTTCACGGAGATAGGTGAGAGAATCCAGGGGGCAAAATTATAGCTGTTTATAGAAATTATTTCAGGAAAACTGTAGTTGATTTCTGCCATATACGTTTTAACTGTGTTGTAAAAAGGTGGTGTAATATTGATATTTGCGGGAAAAGCTGTTTGCACTGATCCAGTGTAAATTTTTTTGTGGTAAGGGTGGTTAGGAAGAGCCAACATTTTTGTCTAGTAGGATAAAGATAAATGTTGAACTCTATATGTAAATGGCATCTCTCCAAGAAGTTAATATGTTTAAGCTTTGCGTACTGTTTCGTTTAAGATAGTCAAAGTGTTTTTTCCAGTTAAGTTTATCATCAAAAATTATTCCCAAAAATTTGATATCTTTCGTGAAACTGAGTTTGGTGCTTCCTATGGTCAGTTCCGGGTATTCTTTCTGGGCTCTTCGTGCAAATAAGACACATTTCGTTTTCTCCTGAGATATTTTGAAGCCAGACTTGTTTTTCCATTCATAAATTTTGTTTAATCCATTTTGAATTAGGGATTGCAATGTTTTAATATTTTTACCTTTTCCGTATATTACAATATCGTCAGCATATAAGCTTACACGTAGTGGAGATGTGATACAAGAGGTGAAGTCATTTATGGCGACAAGAAATAATGTTGTGCTTAAGGAAGATCCTTGGGGAATTCCATTCTCTATTTTTCTTTTGGTAGATAATTCTCCATTTGTTTTGACTACAAAATTACGTTGTGTCAAGAATTTTTCGATAAATGCTGTTATATTTCCATTAATGTTCCAATCTACCAGTGTTTGAAGAATTTTATGTTGCCATGTTAAGTTGTAAGCTTTTTCAAGATCCATAAATACCGCTAGCGGTTTCTGACCGTTAGCAAATGCATTGTGTATCTCGGATTCCAGGTTTATAATGCTATCGTTTGCTGACCTGTTTTTTCGAAATCCGTTTTGGTGTATCGATATAAGGTCATGTTTTTCCAGATGCCACATTAACCTGCGGTTGAATATCTTCTCTAAGACTTTGCACATTGTACATTTTAGGGATATTGGTCTGTAAGACGTTATCAAATTCTTTGGTTTGTGTGGCTTGGGTATTGGCACTATGATAGCTTCTGACCATGATTTTGAAAATTTGTGTTCTAAATAAATTTTATTGTATGTCTGTAGCAAATACCTTTTTCCAGTTATTGGAAGGTTTTTTAAAAAAGTGTAGTGGATTTTGTCAGGTCCCGGGCTGGATTTATCGCTGCATTGTTTCAGCACCTCTTCTAATTCTTCACTGTCGATTTGTACATTTAATGGGTGGTTTTGACCTGTAGCATGATTTAATTTTATTCTTTGTTCTGTATCGCGTTTATATTCCCTAAATTCTGGTTCGTAGTTTTCATCGCTTGATATTCTAGAGAATTCTTCTGCAAATGTTTGTGTTATAAGTGCGTTATTAGAGATAATTTCAGTATTGTGGGATAAACTTGTTATTTTATGTTTTGATGAAATTCCTTTTAATTTCTTTATTTTTGACCATATCTCGGAGTTTGAAGTATTTGGAGTGATTGTTGAGACAAATGATTTCCAGGAGTCCCTTTTAGCTTGCTTAGTGACGTATCTTGCTCTTGCTCTGAGTCTTTTAAACTCAACTAAGTTAGTTTGGTTTTTGTTCTTTTTTAACTTATATAACGCTCTTTTGCTCGCTTTAATAGCTTCTTCGCATTGTGGTGTCCACCAAGGTACTGGAATTTTTGTTTTTAGTGGTTTTACATACCCAATATGTATTTCTGCAGCTTGTATAATGGTATCGGTAAGTACATTCGTTATTTCGTCAATGTTATCTTCAATTTGATCAAATTCTGGAATATTTCTTTCTATGTACTCAGTAAACTTAAACCAATTTGCTCGTCTCAAATTCCATTTTTCCATTGAGTTAAGATGATCGTTCTTGTCTTTTCTGGAATGAAATTCTATGCTTATAGGTAGGTGGTCGCTTCCATATAAGTATGAGTTTGGCTGCCAACTCAGGTTTGGTGCAATTTGTGCGTCACAAATAGTTAGGTCAATAGGAGATAATTCTCCTGTTAGTGGATTTAATCTTGTACCCGCTCCAGAGTTTATTATTATAAGACTGTTTGTGTTTGTAAATTTTTCTATTTCTCTCCCTCTTTTGTCTGTAGTCTTGGATCCCCACGCTGTATTGTGTGAATTGAAATCCCCTACTATTATTTTTGTGCCATTTACTTGGTTGGTTATTTCTTGTAAGCTTTGTGAAGTGAATTTTTTGTTGGATGGAATATAAATATTAATAATGTTCAAATTATTCTCATAGTATTGTATGTTAATTGCAACTACCTCTAGTTCTGATGTAATTTGTATATTTTTCCATGTAAAATTATTTTTTATATAAATAGCCACTCCTCCACTAGCTCTGCCAGACTCTCTATTTTTGTGGACGCATTCGTAACCTCTTAGTGAGTAGTATTTGTTATCTTTGAAGTTAGTTTCTTGTATGCAGATCACATCTTCTGTAGTTTTTGATATTAAGAGTTTTAATTTTTCCAGATGGGCTATTAGCCCATTTATATTCCATTGGAGTAAGAAAGTATTAGTGTTGACTTAGTTGAGAAGTGGATGAATCGTAACTATCTTCATCTTCTTCATTTGTTGATATCGAGACTAAATTCAGTTGCTTACGTATCTTGGATTGGATTCTTGTGCATCGGGATTTCATCGCCCTGTGTTGTATAAATGGGTAAATGTTGTGGAGAAGGGCGAGTAGTTCAGGAATATTATCTGTGTAATGTTGGGCTATACTTAAGGGGTCAGTTGTGCCAAATACGTTATCCATAAAGTCGGAGAGTTCTTCAAATGTAAGGAGTTGTTGAGGTGATTCATTGTAGTCCCTGTTACCAAATTTTCTGCTATTTATTTCAGAAGATTTGGGACGAGGATTGTTATTAAAAACATCAACTGTAGTTGTGTTATTCAATTTCCTTCGTGTTGCCCTTGTCCCATATTTGTTATTTTCGTAATTGAAGGTTAATTTTCAATTAATTTCTTTATACTAAGTTGCAAGATTTGTCTATATTTTTGATAAACAAACCATCGTGTGTTTTCTGATCGACTTTGTCGGTCGTGTACATTGTTTGTTTAAATTATTTTCTGTCTAGGTCAACTTTTGTTTTCATATTAAATTGAATTCGACTTATTTTATTATAAAGAAAATCATATCTATATAGGGTGTCCCTAAATGTCCCTTTGCCATATTTCGTGTTTATTACATCACTTCCCCTCTTGTAAAAGTGTTGCGACGTTTAAGGTCCAATACCTTTTTTTTCTAAACTATAATTTTAACAGTGTTTACCTATGAATGAATTTACATGAACTTTACATTGTTTTTGTTTTGTGCACTTCGACGTTGCGACACTATCGACCACGATTTGTGTTAACGTAACGCCCACTTGAACTTACTCGCGTGTTCGTTTTGACTTGCACTTGATTATTGAACTGTTTTGTCCCTGACCTATGTCGCGATTACTGACACTCGCGACACTGCTGCTCAGTAGATCGTTCATGGGGTGGTTTCTTTCTGTCCAAAGTTGCGATCTGGGATGGCTCGTCTCCCGCTGTTGTATCTGTTCCATTTCTACCGCTTCTTCGTCTGGCTTCTGGGTTCTTTTGTGAGAGTGTATTACCCATGCCGTTAGGGAATCCCATATGCTGCATACTAGTGCGATGCCATAAATTTTGTAACATTGTTGACTTCAATTGGTAACTCGTTGTAGCATTTCTTGGTTCTTCGTAGATTGACTGTAGCTGGTGTACACTTCATGATGTATAGTATTTCGCCTAGAACTCTGCCTATATGACCAGGTTCGTTCTCCATTAATTGACTATTTGGTGTCGGTAGTGTGTGAGCCATTAATAGCCTGTTTTTGAGTATGTCTCTCTTTATTATGCATGTTCTATGTATTGTGTCTGTATATAGTATGCTTACGTCATCGTTTGTATGCTTGCTCTATATATAAAAGTTTGCTATTTATGAGATCGACATTTTGGGGTAGGACTGGCATTGTCGGTTGAAGGTTTTGTTTGTCTTCAAGAGCAATGGCAATTCTCGTGTGCTCTGTTTGCTATATTTCGATAGTAGGTTTCTCTTTTGTAGTATTAAAGCAAAACCTTTGTCTTCTTCTTCCATGGCTTTAAATTTTTCTTGAGTTTCGATTGTCTGTTGATACAATTGTATTGCTTTGTATCTATGTGTGGCTCTGCATTCTTCTGCTGCTGCTTCGTTGACTACGGATGTGTGGCTGTGCATCCCGCGATAAAACATGAGTCTTGTCACTTCTATGAGGCATGACCATACTTTTTGTGGGTTTATTTCGTTGCTTTGGATAACTTGAATGTTCGTACTTTCACTCGCGTACGTCGTTTCGGGTTACGGGCACTTTTGTATGTCTTTTAGTGAAATCACTGTAATGTTTTTTTTATTGGGGTTCGAACAGTCGTAAGCAATTAGCGTAATTGCTGTCTGGAAACCGCACATAACGAGCGTTACCCAGGTCAAGAGAGCGATGTGTCATTCCATGGCCGTGCACTTACAGTTTTCTACAACTTTTACAAGTCACAGTGTTAGTGTTCATCCTATACAATTTTTAATATAACAATTATGTTTTTGGAAATACCAAAACATTGTTTCCTACTTATATGTTAACGCTACATATACGTTAACTATTTTTAGATTGTTTTTCTCAATTGACCGAGCTTTACAAACATTTAGGACTGTCAGTTGAGTTCCTTGTTTGGAGTTTACAAACATTGTCCGTTTCTACACTCCTTGTAGGTGAATAAATACAACTCATTTGTTCCCCTTGTAGATATTAAAATTGAATATTTCTAAATTCCATGGATTAACCTTGCAAGCGGTGCAGTTTTTAATTGATTACTTATACTGACCTACTTTTTATTTTGTTGGTGTGTTAGGATAAATAACGTAATTAATTAATGTTTTTCCTCATTTACTTTCCTTAGTCGACAATATAAACAACATACTTATGTATGAAACTATGAAATATAAAGAAATTTGAATCTGTATATCTAATCTGATTTGGACGTTTTGTATTACGCTATTTCGTCTTAGCGTTAACTATCTAGTACCTTAAAACCTATTTTAAATTTATATATATATATATATATATATATATATATAATCAAACTGGTGAATATTGGGGTATGCAGCAACAGTCATCTTACTGTGATTGTGCTATTTTAAACTATATTTTAACCATTGTTAGTTAACTGGTTCATATTTTAAATATCCGTAGTTCACTTTCATATAACATAATGGAATCCAACCTCAACTCGGAGGTAAGTTCACAAGTTGTGATTTCTTTCCTATTGTATCTGGTTTGTTAAATACAGTATCTTAATGCTGTTTTTCCATTTCAGTATTCCTGATGAGGAGGACAAACATCCTCGAAAGCTTGAAAATTTTTCGTTAAGAGTACACTTTTTTTCCGTTTCTCTTGCTGCATACCCCAATATTCACCAGTTTTATTCCTAACAGTCAGCAAAGACTATATTCCTTTTATATATATATATATATATATATATATATATATATAACAAAGAAGATGTAGGAATATCGCGTGATATGTTAACAACAACAACAAAGAGATTCATGGGTAATTCACGCAAAGTAAAGGGCTACTGAAATAGAGTGGTAACCGTGGACATGCATGTTTCTGGCTCATTTTGCCTCATCAGCACGGCATAACCAAATAATGATGTGGAATTTGGGAGCAAAGATGTTAATCGAAACATGGGAAAACACAAAATAACGGATTTCAGCAGGGAAACCAAACGCTCATTTGTGTCTTCAATTGGAAGATCCCGAGTTTTCAGGACATCAACCAACATCGACACGGAGGCTATATGCGCCTCCGTGTCGATGTTAATTTAGTTATTGGACTCATATAACTATTATATCCAAAAATAAATGATTATCCTTTTATTAAAATATGAACTATTCTTACACCATAAACGTAAAAATATGGATTTTATCTATATATATTTAAATTTCCACATCACACAACCATCATATATTTTTAAAAACTATTCATTTGTTTGTGACGGCTATGCAGACTCATTTGCATAAATTTACATAATCGTTTGGAAACGTTATATTTCTCTGAAAGATGAACATCTGTTTTTAAAACTGTTCAAATATTGTGACTTTTTTCTTGTCATTTTAAATAGTATTATTGAAATATTCAGACACTACTTTAGTTTCAATCGATTCGTGAAATGGAGAGGATATTTGAAATTTTTAATCTACTTTATTTCAATCTTAAAAAAATGTGTTAACGTATTATAAACTTTGTGCACGTGATAAAACTGAAATTAGTTCTGCCTTATTATTTTGTGGAAAGTTTTATATATATATATATATATATATATATATATATATATATGTGTGTGATTAGAGAAGCATGCAACATATAATAAATAATACATGTATCTACAAATTTGGTAGGTGAGTTTTTTACATATCCTTGTTTATTATTATCATTCAAAATTGTATTCTCAGGTGTTTTTATTTAAATTTCACTATTCAAAATCAGGTACCAAATATATTAATTGAACACACCACAGACCTTCTCTTTTCACCAAGCCGACGCCTTCAATAGTGTCCATCCATGACGCTTTCCCGCTCCAGGTGGCAATCTCCCCTCTTAGTATTATCAGGTGATAATTCTACTACGTGTGTTGAATTTACTTTACACCAATTTTGTCTCTGCACTCATTCTAACTTTTAACTACTTTTGTAACTTCTTAAATTTTATATAACACTTGTTATTTTAAAATTTTACAGAAAACTCCAATACATACAATATACTTCCTTCTTCTCTGGATACCAACGCTTGATTGACTACCGCGGTTTTTTTTATCCGCCAAAACCTCTTTTTTTGTTTATAACCGGAAGCTCGCAATGTTCTAGAGAAATCTTTGATTATTGTTCAACTGTCACTTTGTTTATTAATATTTCATTGTTTTTCTGACTTAAACTTGCTACTAAATGTAGTTTTTTTTGGACTTTAACCTTATCGTCATTGAATTATTCACTAACATCGTATTTATCTTTGTTTTTCTTGTTAGTTCATTATTTGAAATCTTCCGATTGGTCGATGCAAATATACAAATTTTTCAATTTTTCACTTCCTACAACCTAAATATTTATATAATACATACAGTTCATTTCTTATTTTGTTCTCCATTACTACATCTATATACATAAATTAGATCGGTAATCATTTATTTTTATTCTTATATCTCATATCAGATTGCATTTTATGTTGGTATACTTGTCGTCATTTGTTATATTTCGTTTTGTTTTGACATTACCTACTAATTACAGTTTTCTACATTTTATTATTATGTTTCCTATTAACGTTTATGATTGAATTTTTGATTAACATATCTTATATATATTTTTCTAATTCTAAATTTCACTTATTTATCAATCATTCGTCGCACTGTTGTTTTTTTATTACTATTATATTTTATTCTTTAAATATAAACAGATCCTTTAGGTGCCTAATATTCCGTGTGGCGTCACGTTATTTTATTGAGCTTCGTTGCTTGTTAAGTTCTGTCTAAGGTTGTTTAAAACCCATTAGCGCCTGAATTAATTTTTCTTGTATATGTTGTTTTTTTCTGTCAGAACTAGTATGCTAATGTTATTTACAGACTTTTATTTATATAACTTTTTTCTTTAATATTTACAGTTGTCGACAATTTTGCCGTGCCCATATAACCACGCTAGGCATTTACGTAGTCACTTCGGTGAAAATGAAAAAAAAATACTTGAAACAAAATAAACATTCAAATAAAAATAATTGTACTAAATTAACTATTATTTTGTATGATATAAAAGAAAACATTGTACACATAAGCCTACGTTGCATTTGGAGCATATTGTTCTTGGAGTTGATTTGCAAGTCTTATATGCACATCTTCTTTTCTTCTCGACCGATTGAACCCAATGGTCTATCCGGTCAAAACGAACTTCATCTGATACTCTGCTGTCAGTTGTAGAACCATGTGCAGTAGATGGTCTTCCTGGTCCTTTTGGTAGGATTTTATATTTTTGTAAATAAACATTGGCAACTTCCCTTCTGAACTCTAATCCAGAAATTTTCTTTTCGTGAGATTTATTATACAAGATCCAGCTGTTTTAAATCGCTATGTCGAAAATCCTAGTCAGTATGGGCCAGTACCATTTCTTGCCTCGGATTCCGATCCTATAGCAATTTACATTTTGATCCATTTGATCTGTACCGCCCATATGTTTGTTATATTGAGCAATAAGTTTGGGTCTAGGAACCATAATGTTTTTCTTTTGTTGCTGCGAATATCTTTCGGCCTGACTTATTTCTTGAGTACCGCATGATGAAGAGATCATGGTTACTACGGAATTATCCATCCAGCGAACAAATAACTGACCCTTAGTAGGTAATACACGTATTTTCTGTGACACTTTATCGGATGAACAGGCGGATGGCCTATGGGTGGTTACCGATAGGAAGAAGTTTCCAGAGGGTTTACAAGAAGTAAAAGAAGTCTCTAGATGGTTAGCAAGTAATGACGGTAGCGTCTACGGGGGTTATGCAAAAAGTAAATAAGTGTGTATGTTGTTACGTGTATAAGGTAGAGGGTGGTTTAGAAGAAGCGAAGGGGTTTTTAAGGGTAGCGTCTACGGGGGTTATGCAAAAAGTTTTTTGGGGGTTTGGCCTGGGCCAATTGCCAATATTTTTGGGATAATGACGGTAGCGGCTACGGGGGTTATGCAAAAAGTAAATAAGTGTGTATGTTGTTACGTGTATAAGGTAGGGGGTGGTTTAGAAGAAGCGAAGGGGTTTTTAAGGGTAGCGTCTACGGGGATTACGCAAAAAGTAAGGGTGTATACAAGAACGGGGGTTATGCAAAAACTAAATAAGTGTGTATGTTTTTACGTGTATAAGGTATCTAGGGGAGTGATTTAGAAGAAGCGAAGAGGGTTTTAAGGGTAGCGTCTACGGGGGAGGGGAGCGTCTACGGGGATTACGTAAATAAGGGTGTATACAAGAACGGGGGTTATGCAAAAAGTAAATAAGTGTGTATGTTTTTACGTGTATAAGGTATCTAGGGGGTGATTTAGAAGAAGCGAAGAGGCTTTCAAGGGTAGCGTCTACGGGGGGGTTGCGTAAAAAGTAAATAAGGGTGTATACAAGAAGTAATTAGAAGAAAGAAAATATATGGAGGATTGTGTGTGTGTAAGATATGAGGGGTAGTGCTTACGAGGGGGAGGGGCTATGCAGTTAGCTGATTTTTTAAGGGTTCTATATTTTGAAATTCTCAAAGGAATGTTATTAGATTGATAACCAACATTTTTTTTTAAAACGGATATGTGTGTGAATTCATATCATTTTATAGAAGGTTTTTTATATTATAATAAATGAAATCTCGCATTATCATGGATACATCTAAGACAAACAAGCAGATTACAGCAACCACATTAGACTCTGCAACTTAGCAATGAGTGATGGGGATCTAACCATTGGTACAATATTTTGAAATTCTCAAAGGAATGTTATTAGATTGATAACCAACATTTTTTTTTAAAACGGATATGTGTGTGAATTTATATCATTTTATAGAAGGTTTTTTATATTGTAATAAATGAAATCTCGCATTATATTAAATTCGCTTAGTAGGTAATATTTATGTGTTATTTCTATAGCTAGCAAGCACGTGCAGACCAAATCATTTATTCAGACAATAGCGAACTTGTTCCAAATATGATAAGATTGGAATGTCATGATAAGGGAATATTACTTCATATTACGGAATATTACTTTAGTATCTTTTAAAAAATATATGATATCAACTTGATATTGTATTAGTCATTTACGATAAAAGCTAAACTGAGTTTATTCATGAAACAGCAGAATCTAGTTTTCTATCAAATTGATAAAAATAGATTTTATGTTGCAGTTTTTTTAAAATCATATTTAACTGATGTCTTTTTTTATACGGGGTATTTTGAAAGTCGTGAAAGCATGTGCATGATTTCTTTTATAATAAATGAATGAGAGAATTGAGTGTTTGTATCACAATGTCATCGGAAGAGTATAGACGCAAATTGGAGGAATTTTCTAAAAGCGTTCGAGAATTGAGTAAAGATATTTCAATTTATGAAAATAAGATTAAACTGATAAAGCAATTGGAGCGAATGTGCTTGGAGGATAACGTCTTCAAAAATCGCCGCCTACAAAAAAATATTCACAGAATTGAACCGGCTACAATATGATGAATAATACAATTCGGGAACAACAAGATGCCATCAAGGATGAAATTGATGATGTTTTTGCAATGACATGTATAATTTTAACATCAGTATTTATTTTAATATTGAAAATTATATTGAATATTGTAAAACAAAAGTTTAAGTCTTCATGTAATATAGACATAAATGAGTATACAATGTGTTTCAATAAAACAACTCATCAATTTTTTCTTAAGAAATTCAACAAGAACTTTTACGTTTTGGATACAGAAGGTTCGGGAACAACAGGATGCCATCAAGGATGAAATTAATAACGTTTTTGCAATGACATGTATAATTTTAACATCAGTATTGATTTTAATATTGAAAATTATATTGAATATTGTAAAACGAAAGTTTGAGTCTTCATGTAGTATAGACATAAATGAGTATACAATGTGTTTCAATAAAACAACTCATCAATTTTTTCTATTTATTTGAGTAAAATTACAATGGTATTACATTTAAAAACCAACATCGTAATCGTTCTACATTAATTTGTGTACAATTGAAAGCCCCATCGGCATGACAAGCATTCGAATGTTTTTTTAAACTTTCCATGGCTGAGGACGTTCCATCAAACTTGCAGACATCAACAACAGTTGTCGTAGAAATTCCATATTCTTCACATTTCTTTTGTAAAAATTCATATTTCTGATTACCGCGAAGGTAAATACAATCGACATTAGACATTGTACTTTTCAAAATCTCGTCCAATTTAGAATAATCAACATCGCCAGAAGAATACTTGATTCCATGGATATGGTGTTCCAAAAAGTTGTTTGTTATTTTATCTTGATTGCTTAGCAAATGAAAGGGTTGTGGCGGCTGAAATATGTAGTGTCTATGTTTATATCCGATTTCGATGGACAATTCCTTAGGATGGAATGTACCCTCGATAATGAAGCCTTGAATGTCAATGAATGCTATTCTCGTCGTGGTTTATTCGTAACTGTCTCGCTGTGTATTTCAACACTGGTATTATATGATCGTTTTGATAATTTCCGTTAGGGGGTAATACTCGAATAAACAGTCATGTATAATTATACAATATGCTCTAGTATTTGCAGGAAATCCTACACCTACTTCAATTTCCACTTTTATATCAACTGTCGATGCCCTCATACCCTCCTCCTGTTTGGAACAGTCTATGACAAAGAGAGCACGATCTTTGAATGCTTCATAGTCCAATGTTGGATGTACTATGCTGGAATTGGTATAGCTTCTATATAATGAGGCGTAATTATGATAGGCAAGAGTATAGTCGTTTTTTCCGAAATCCATCTTTAATCGTTCGGTGGGCCAAAAATCTCCGTTCAAAGCCAATCTTACATTGTTGGTGTTCAAGTGATCGAATTGCGAAGGATCGTTTGTCTTCTTGTTGCGTCTATCTATTTGAAAGCATACGATAACATATCGAGGTCTCTCGACAGACGAGCTCGTTTTAACTGACCAAATCTCATTTTTAGCGTCTTTCGTTAACGTAGGCAATACACAAAGTTCCCATTTCCTGAACGGAATGAATATTGGTCGATCACTTTTTATTTGCTCCATCATACGTAATTTTATTTCATCGTTAGGATAGACGTGTCTAATTTTCAATGCCATGCTATCTATAACAAACTTTATTGTAGTGTTAAATGTCGTAGTACCTGTTGTTACTTCATTTACTATTACAGCATCGTTATCATGACGAGCACGTGTGAATCGAAAAGTTTGTTTTCCATATGTGATTTTAGTATAGTCATTGAATACATTGAAAATGTGTTTTAGAGGAATCAACAAACTAATCAATTTATCAACATTATTCAATAGCGGTTTATTGGGATAATTCCAGCCAGCTAAAGCCATTTCTTTCGATTGTGGATTATAACACAACAAACTTCTTGCGGTAGTTACTATACCAGGATCTCGTACTATTTCTATTTCCTTTCCACTTTGAATGTAGGAACAAGAATCGAAGAGGAATGCACCGCAATTTGGCGTTAGATTAACATGTCCTCCTCCGCCACTAACTTCTAATTTTCCCTTAATTTCAAGTTGAGTTTCGTACATGAGAAAAAATGCGTCAGTTTGTTGGATGTCAAATTCCACAGAATCGCTGTTATTGAATGATTTCACATAAGGAACATAGGTGTGAAAATCTTCTTTTCTTATCGACTCTTCATATTGTGGATCTCGGTAAAGGTCAAATATCGAAGATATTTTCGTTGATGGTGGTGTCCTATCAGAACGCACGTACGTTCTTTTTAGTGTCATTCTTCTTCAACTTTAATCCGATTGCTTTGAGAAACGCCCGATTTGCAGGAGTTAGATGAAGCTTCGTTCTTTTGAACGATCTGCAAGAGACTAATTTTATTGTAGATGATGAGGGACTTTTATAATAGTCGTTGTTGATAAGTAGACCCATTAACGTTCCAATAGATGTAAAAGTAACGTGCTTTTTTCTCCTCGAAAATTTACTGGTTCGAGATCTTGATCCAATACTCTTACGGTAATGTTGGTGATTTCGTTTGTGCTGCTCACAGCTAAGTAAATCGGATTGTTCGGTCGTTCGTTGATTGCATAACCAGGGTCCACTGTAATTGGGAAACTGAATATTGTATGAGCAGGCTTATCTCCGTCAAACGATCCTTCAGCAATATTGCAATCGAATAGTCAAGTTGATATTTTACAAATGTTAACAGGCAGATCGGAACGGTGGACTTTACCAGGATCTAGTACCTTTGGAGAAAATCCTAGTATTCTACTCAAACTATCAGAGTATTCAAAATCGATGGCGTGCTGTCGACTGTAAATTTCACACTGAAGAGTGTTGTTGTTGGGCTTCAAAGATATATCGGCCACAGTTGTATCCGTCTTCAATTTGAATTGATCGATGAGATAAGCTTCAATATCTGTGATTTCGTGACATCCTGACGGGAAGTTAATGGTGATGAGTCCTTTCTTACGATCATTTTTATTGTAAAAATAAAATTTCTCACCATCGATATTCGGTATAGAATGATACGAATGAAACCCCAACACACCAATAAAGTATTCTTTTTCCGGTTTCAATATTATCGGTGTGGGAGGAGTGAAGGAGAATTCATTCGATGTGGACGTTAAGTTCAACAGTTGAGACATGACTGTGATGTTTATGGGAGTGGTGTATTTAAATAATATTACTAGATTAGAAAAAACAATTTCATTTTTTCAAATAATAATTACATGCATGACAGTTGCGTTGTGAGCTAACCGGACCATCGACATGAGTACGTTGATCCGGTCGATTGTAATGCACAAAACAAGGCAAGCAAATTTGCAAGTTGAAATTCGATTGATATTCTTTTGGTAATTTATGCCAATTGTCTAATAAATTCCAAGGTTTAACTCGCTCTACCAAATACTTTAGAGGAATAGTTTTCAATTCGGCACTTGTAAAAGACGACAAAAATTGTGTTTCGCCAACCAACCATGCTTCAGACATTATAGAGGAATTGCAAACACAAATGTCCACAGTTGATCTGATTGTAATTTTGGTATTGCTCGTAATTGTAAAATATTTTACTGCCAGCAAGATAAGTGACAAGTTCTCTCGGAGGCTTCAGATTACCAAATTAATCGAAATATTCGACGCAGTCATTCATCTTCCTATATGCTACCCAATGCGTGCCTGAGTTTTTAGACACATCCAAATTTAGTATTGCTGATTCACATCGTCGAGGTCCGTTTTTCGGTAGAGAATCGCGCATGCACACATCTCGAAAATATTTTATTTTCAATAATTTGGCAAACTTGATTAATTCATGGTCTAATAATGCTCTATTGGGTAGCTTCAATGGTAGTTTTTTTTTAAGAATAATCCATATCTACCTTTAGCGTTCTTTCGCAAATACAATCCTTTACCTATAGGCTCCATAGCTTTATTATGACGATGATCTTCTTCCAATTTCTTTTGAGCATTTTTTGCATCGATCACAGTTTTCGCAATTCCCGCGGCACCGCCTGATAATGCTCCCAAAGCTGAAAGTCCAGCGAAAAGAGGTATTAGAGGTAAAAATCCTCCAGATTTAGCTACAGGTATTATTCTAGGTATTGGAACATGTTTTCGGCCTCCGAATTTTTTAATAAGAGATTTTGCTGCTCGCAATGCAAACATCGCTGTATCTGACAGCGAAGATCCTTTTTTCATGGATTTCTTCACCTTCATAACAACATCACGATGAAAAGATCTACGACGCTTCGGCTTCATACCCATTCCCAACTTGCGTTTGACCTTCATTCCAGTGGTAACTAGCCAGGCGGCTGCCTTTTCACCTAATTTAGCGTCTTTTGACTTTACTCGCTCCCAAGCGGCGTTTTCTAGTACCAAATCAGCTTTATGACGATCTGTGAGTGACTTGTTAGATGCGTATGCGATATCGTGATTTTTGCAAGCTGCGTCGAGAGCGTTGACACCTGTATCTCCTCGTAGTAGCCGTTTTTTCAGACACGTTCCAGCTATATAAATAGAGGATTTAATATTGTGAAAAAATAAAAATAGTGAAACTTACGTCCACAGTATTGGTAGCCAGGAAAATGAAGCTCAAAAGGCAAATTGTTTATAAGTGATTTTAGCACACCTTCACCTTCGTGAATCAACATGAAGACTGACTATTTGCTCACGATGGAACCTATAATTATAGCTGCACTGTTTGAAAAAGTATCATAAGATGGAGATTGTTAAACAAGAGCAGTTATTACCGATTGAAAATTTCGATAGCGTTTTGGAAGATGGACGTAGCCGAAAACATGGACTTTTATTACCTGATTCGTTTCGTGCTATTATTTGTGGCCCCAGCGGATGTGGGAAAACAAATATTGTGCTATGATTGCTGTTCAATCCAAATGGTGTAAAATTTGAAAATGTCTACGTTTATTCTAAATCTCTATATCAACCAAAATACCAACTGCTCGAAGAAGTATTGACTGGTGTAAAAGGTGTGGGATATTATCCGTTTAAAGAAAACGATGAAATTGTAAGTCCTACACAATCCAAACCGAATTCGATTTTCATTTTTGACGATGTGTCATGCGACAAACAACAAACAATTCAAGAATATTTTCCATGTGTAGGCACAGAAGTATTGATGTCTTCTACCTATGTCAGACTTATTCGAAAATACCAAAGCAGCTAATACGTGATAACTGCAATATGATTGTAATGTTTAAATAGGATGAAATTAACCTTAAACATGCCTTCAACGAATACGTTTCCCCCGACATGTCATTGAACAATTCAAGAAAATGTGCTCTGAATGCTGGAATGATAAATATGGCGCTTTGGTTATTGTTAAAGACTTTGATTTACAAGATGGTAGATATCGTAAAGGATTCGATATGTATATAAAAATATAATAATTATTTAACCATTCATTTTTCATTATGATGTCATCTGATGCAGACGCTGTGCGAAAACGAAAAATTGCAGATCTGAAACGAATTATTAGAAAAAAGTATTTATCTTCTAAACTGAACAAAACTGAGCATGATGAGACACTAAATAGAATTTTCAAACCTATATCTAATCCACTCAAAAATATCGTAAATATTATGAATACATCTAAGACAAACAAGCAGATTACAGCAACCCTACCTCCACCACCACCACAGCCCACATCATCTAAAGAGAAAAAAGAACATGTTCCCAATTTTATCAGTGATGAAGAATTATACAGTTATGATCCGAAAAATGAATCAGTATTTACGGATGATGATGATGATGATGATGGTGAACCTCAAGTGAATACTAGTGAACATTTCTCACCACGAACAGTCAACGAGTACATCGAACAATATCCTACAATGGGTCGACAATGTGTCATCGATTTCTTTAACGAAGACTCACAAATCGATGATTTGTACGGTCCAAAGTATAATGCTGAAAACGATCAGTGGGCTCTGGGGAATAAACGCATAAACTTTGACGCAAAAAACGGAGATATATTCGTAGAAGGAGATAAAGGATGGGATAGAATACCTGCTACTCCAGGTCTTTACCAATTACTTTTCTACCAACATCCCAAATATACCGAAGATGATTTACCTACATACAAAATATTATTGGAACGAACGGGGGTTCATTTAAAAAAAGATAGAACACTAAAAGGTTCTCAGCGGTGGAAGTATATTAATATTATTAAAAAGCAATTTATTATAAGACGAAACACTACCACTAACATCGTAGGTAAAGGATTACCTGATCACATCATGACCTATAATGATAAAGATATAGAGTACGTTTACTGGGACGATGTAAACGAGATTGTTGAAAGACTTAGAGAGTTAATAGCTTCCAAGGATGCAGGTAACACTTCCAATGATAATGAGATTGTTGCCATTATACATGAACTTCGTGAAGCCGATTATATACATTAACCATCGATTGATTTATGTTCATTTTCAAAATGAGTCTCGACAAGTTGGGTCGACATTCTGACGCATATAAAAAGAAGTATGATACAAATCTCGAAGCACGATTTAAAAAAATCGAAATAGCTCAATTGTCGTTGGAAACAAGTATTCAGCAAATAAATGATAAAATAAAATCCTTGATAAATAATGGATCAACTCAAAAGTATGTAGATAATGCAATAGAATCAAATAGAAAATTTATAGTAAACATACTTGACAAAAAAATGAAAGATACATTGGATGAAATACATAGAAACTATGATTCAAGGATTGCTACTCTCAATACAAACATTCCGATAAAAAAATATGTCGATAATCTCGTTTCATCGACAAATATCAGCAGACAGATACACCAATTCGCAGAAAAGTATCACACAAAGTGTCTAATCAGCTTTAGGGGCACGAAGAAATTCAACAAGAACTTTTACGTTTTGGATACGGAAGGTACGGCTTTTGTATTCCCTTTTGATTGTAAAATTGAAAATTGTAAACATTATGCTTCTGATGGCAGCGTTTTATTGAAGAATAATATGGAATATCAGTATCAACAGTTAAACGGGCTTAGCATAAAGAAGAACGATAAAATAGAATTCAAATTGGGTAGTAGAGATTATTTTTGTATGGATCTTCTCGTACAGTGTGACAGGATTCAACTTGTTAATGAATTGCATAAACCGATTCGACGAAATTATCCACGTCGACGAACAATAATCAAAGGTCTTGATGACTTATGGCAAATGGATTTAGCCGAAATGAGACCTTATGCAAAGCATAATAAAGAATTTAAAATGATTTTGGTGGTTATCGATTGTTTCTCGAAATTCATGTGGACTCGTCCACTCAAGACGAAAACAGCCGAAGAAATAACACGAGCATTCCCGAGTATTATCAGGAGTCGAACACCAAAAAATCTACAATCAGATCAGGGAACGGAATTTTACAATAGTAAATTCAAATCGCTAATGAAAAAACATAATATCAATCATTATAGTACATTTAGTACGAAGAAAGCTGCAATTGCAGAAAGAGTTATTAGAACGCTCAAAATGAAACTCTATAAACATTTCAGCTTAATTGGGAAATACCAATGGATCGATATTTTACCTCAAATCACAAAGGAATACAACGACACAAAACATAGTAAAACTGGATACAAACCATCAGAGGTGAATCGAAGTAACGAAAAATTGATTTTAAATAAGAAATTCAGTTATTTGAAAATCGCCGGACCCAGAAAATTAAATGTGGGAGATATTGTGCGAATAAGTAAAGCGAAACATGCTTTTGAAAAAGGTTACACTCCCAATTATACAACTGAACTATTCAAAATTACGAAAGTCAAAATAACGAATCCTGTAACGTATTTGATAGAAGATATGACTGGATCGCCTATTAGAGGTTGTTTCTATGAAGAAGAATTACAAAAAACCAAAAATCCCCACATTTATCTCGTTGAAAAGGTGTTGAAGAGGAAACGTAACAAAATGTACGTTAAATGGTTAGGATTAGATGAAAAACATAACAGTTGGATTAACACTGATGACGTAGTAGTATAGATCACCAGCAACCAATCAACTTTAATTGAGTGGAGGACAGAGATAAACATATAAATTGATCGACATTAGTTTAGAAGTCATCATAATGAGTAGTCACGATTCTGGGTATTATAGTGTTACTATGTCATGTAGTGATAATAGTAGTTATGATGAAGAACCAAATTATGATCGTGATTTAGATCAAATTGTACTTAATTATGAAATTGCAATAAGAAAAGAAAGACATTATTTATTGCATACAGTTTTCAATGTTGGTCGTCGATTTGAAGTTGGATGTTGCCTGAGTCCTGTCAGAACCTTTGCACCTGCCATAATTTTATCATCGTTTATCGTGGAACCTTCAAAAATGTCATTCAATACTTTAGAATGGGATGAGATCATAGAAGTGCTGCATAAAAGTAACGAGTTATTCTTCAATTCTCCAGATGATGATGTTGTAGATTCTAATCCCATCATGATGTACCAAGATTTTTGTCAAATAACTAAAGTTATTTATGATTATCAAAAATTTGTGAAAATTCAGAAAGATGATGTAACAGTTTTCCTCGATGAAGAAGAAGTTGTAGAAATTCAACGTGTTCATGAGAATTTGCTTCAACATCACATTTCAATTTTAAATAAAGTGAACTTTTGCGATTTTTATTATAATATCATTAATTTATTAAAAACATTTATATCGAATCCAATATGTGGCTTTTCCAATTGTTTAGATTTAATGTATACTGTTTGTGATATTTATTTTTATGACAACAGCAGTTTAATAGGAAGAGCACTTAGAGAATATCTGTACTATTACAAAGTCCATGTAATCAATGATTCCACATTATAAAATTATGAAAATATTCTTTGTTTCATTTCACCTCTAACACAAGTAATGCTGATGATGAAAACTTTTATGTTGATTTGGAATCAGTATTGAACATCGAAAGTGAAGGATGTTTCTTTTACTATTAATAATAATTCTACCTTTAGTGGCATCTGAGAAAATTGATGTAAATTATCGAAAGATTTGGATATGTTAACAAGTCGGAACATGATATCACAAATATGTCATCGATTTTAAAAGATTTCCAAGAGAAATTTAATTTTCCTGTAGATGGCACTCTAAATCCTGCAACTATTCAACTATTGGAGCGACCTCGATGTAGTGTAAATGAAAACGATCATGATGGTGAACATTCGTATCGCGTTAGAACAAAATGGGAAAAAGACTAACCTAAATCGGTATTTTCCTCAAGCATCACCGTCATATGTTGCTGAAAAGGCATATTTGGCAACAAAATTCCAAATTTACAATTTAAACACCAGTCTAAAGGAACAGCACTTCTTACTCATGTACTACTTATGAAACTTCAAATCGACGTAATAACATTAAAAATTCATGAAAACCTGTGGGAAGGAGCTAGGATAAAAAATCAAGTTTCAAGGTTATATGAATATTGTTTTATTAATTGTATTTATATACATATTACATCAAATAAAAAAACAGTACATATTACATTAAAGGCAAAATGAAAATTATACATTTGACAGTACATATTAAATATAGTTATACAGATAAAAGCAAAAACTGAGGAATTTGAGCTTGTACAAGAAAACTTGAAATTCTAGTAATACGATTACAAATTATCTTAGTACATAGATCTACCAAACTCTTCATCTGAAAATAAATTCCAATCAATTTATTATAACTCCATAATACTATAATGTCCCCACGGAAGAGTGTCATGTGAACCAGGTATCAAATATCTTTTATCATCTGATGGGTTTAAAGCAATTTTTATCTGTTCAATGGTGTATACATCATGTAACTTTGATAGTATACAACGTTGAGTTGCATGCATGAAACACTCTTCTTGAGGATTTTATATAAATTTCTGCAAACAGAGAATATAATCATCAAAAGTTATTTTTTTCTTTACCACATTAGACTTAATACCTTTAGCTTTTTTTACATCGTTTCCCTCACCTAACACTCTGAAGGCATACTGTTTAGAACGTAAACCTACAAAATGTGTCATAATTTTTGAGTTATTTTCATCCTTCATAATTCCGGGTACTTTCTTATTAGCTAGAGGAATATCCCACACATTATTTACAGGATAATCACTAGTATCAAAACGGTGAATATCCGCCTTTATTACTTCTTCATATATGTTATTACAATGAATTTCGTATACTAAACTATCAGTATCGGTATAAAGTAATTTAGATTGTTCAGGTGAAAATTTGGTCAGCATATAATCATAATGAAATTCATAAACACATATTTTTGAAATATCTAAAATTGCTAATCCTATATAAAGAGGTTTGTCAAATACAATTTTAGTTTTCTTAAGCTCTATAGCCAATAAAGGATTCTCAACATCATCGTTAAATATAACCCGACTATGAAATGTGGGACTTGCAATTAAATTTCTAGCTCCTCGTTTGCCATACCACGTTCGAAGTAATTTCACTAACCGATGTTTACGCAAATTTTGCATCGTTTTCCCGAATACTGCATTATTCATAAGTTTATACAAATTTTTTTCAAAATTATTTTTTGCGTGGGATCTCATCAAAGTATTCAATTCTATATAAGGCTTCAACCAACAACTTTGTTGAAATTTTAATACCCTATGAACTTTCTTAAGCAATAATCCATGAGCTATAGCTTGCTTTAAATTTTTGTAATGTATAATATAATTTTTTTATTATACAGAGTAGTCATTAATTTCTTTTGTTTAGAATTTGGTGGTGAAATATGTTCTGCACAGAATGGCAGATCTTTGTGTAGATCGTGTTTATTTTTTGGATACTCTAAATCAACCTCGAGCAGGTACCCTCCAGGGGAATCATCTGGAATTTGAGTTATATCAATATTATGATCTACCCATTTAAATCCTCCGTAGGGAAGCTCCTGACTCATAGCCCAACCATAAAGATTATTAATATTTGTATATAAAAGATACTTCACAGGTTTGTTTTCATTATACGTAGGCATATACTTGTTGTTGGCTTCACCGTATCGATTACAACACTGAGATATTCCACCCCTTATACCTCTTTCGAAAAATAGCAGCATGTCAATATCTTGCACTGTCTCTAATTTACAATGAGTATACTTGAGCATACAATCCCAAGTGTAACCAGGAACTGTATAATAATGACCAGGATCCAAACCATATGTTTTCCAGCAAGTATCACGAAATGTTTCAAAAACAGACGCTAGAAGTAAAATATCTGTTTTCATATACAAGTCACTGTAATCAGCAAAGGTTTTCATATTAAATGCTGACCAAACTAATTTTGCATGCCTATAGTCAATATCTTTTATATGTTCATCGTTAAGTTTGTTGTAAAAATATTCTTTACTAGGTAATCCAGTTTCATCTAATCGCTTTATATCATCTAAATAATCATAAAAGAAAACATCTTTTCTAGTTAATAAACTAAATTGTTCAGTATTTAGATTAGAAAATTCTTTTCTAAGTGGAATGAAATTTTCTGGTTCTAATGATGATACCAATGAATCTAATGAACATTCCATAAATCTAAAAGAGTCTATAAATCTAAACCTAATATTTGTATTATTATCCCAGATTGTAAAACTTATGTATTTTTCTTTATTAACAGGTAAAAGTTGAACATAATTTCGGTTAGCTAAATCTCTAATTATGAAATGTGAATCATAACCACTTAGGTTGTGAAAAACTACTGGAATGACAAATGATTTTTTATAATTAAGATTACAGTGGTTGTGAGCAAAACCTCGAAAATTACCTGTTAGGTGACAATGTTCCCTAACAATCTTATCACCTTCCTTAAATATCTCCTCACAAATATGACATTTATCTGAAGCATCTTTTAAATTCACTTCAACATTTATTGGTTCAACATTTTTTAATTTTGACATTACAAATTTTGCAATATTTTCAATTTTATCTACAAACCATAACACAATCAGAACTTCGATTACTATCATAAAATGACCAGTTATCGTTAAAATTACATTTAAAATATAGTCCAGCACTATAAGCTTTATGTTTTTGATACCTAGCACTTCTCGTTACCGACTGTGAACCATATCCCTTTTGAGATTTTATTCTAGCATCTACATCAATATAAGGAATAAGTAGTGATTCAAAATCTGCATAAATAATAAAAGGTACTTTTTCATTGTATACAAAATTTTTAAACTTGACATATGGATCTTTAGAAAACTCAATTTCACAATTATTATCAATTTTTTCACAATATTTGAAATGGTCATCCAATTTTTCTTGAGAAACAAAATAATTCAAACATCTATCACATATATATTTTTTTCTTGGATTTTTAGAGAGTTGCTTGGATAAAAGTCTTGACAAGTCTTTTATCCAAATATAGTGATACTGTATATCATCACTAAAATCATAATCATCATTATCTGACTCTGGTTCGCAATCATTCTTTTTAGGAAAATATTAATTTTGAATAATCAGTAAATTGACATGCTTTTCTCTTTTTTGTTTTGTTAAACGTACTGGCACAACACTAAAATTTGATGGTCTGAAAATTTCCAATTCAAAAACATTAACCGAAATATTAACATTATTTTTTTCGAAAGTTGTAATCTGATTTGGGTGTACAGGAAATGTAAGACCGTTTATGTTCAAAACTTTGCTATAATGAGGATATGAACAAGTACGTTTAGGATTTTCATTAATAACGCAAGGGAACAAAGCTGAAACAATTGCCCAAGCAAAGCATGCATTATCGTCATTCTGAACGTTGATACACGCCTTTCTTTTAGCTATTATGTCTGGTAATTTAATATATGATGATATTCCACTAGCCACCTCGTATTTATTTATATTGATTTCCAGAGATATAATTTTACTTAAGGCCCACCCCGATTCTTTCTCAGAATATTCTGTAAGTTTTCTTAAAATGACATCTCTTACATTAACTGCAAACCATTTTTTAAAGTCAGTTGTCTTATCAATTATTTCATTTTTTGTAGAAAAATATTTATTTTCTGTAATTTCAGTATCACCTGATTTTCTAAGAAATTCTGCACAAAAACAAGTATTCACTTTCAACATATTGCATTTTTTTAATGCGTTTTTCATTCTAGTGCTGAAAAGAAACAACGAATCATCAAAAAACTGTAAGATATCTTTATGAGATTTATTTATATAATCCCGGTTCGAACTCTACTTTCAAAAATTGAATTAATATCTTCCCATTTTACTCTATTACTTCTTTTTTTATTAATAGTAAGCCCCTTTCCAGATTTACTTAGATTCTGAATTATTGTTCTAAACCGCTTTAAGTGACCCAAGTTGGTTTGTAGTTTACGTAATGTACCAATGGTTAGATCTTCATCACTTATTGCTAAGTTGCAAAGTCTAATGTGGCATTTAGCTTGTTTTGACCATTTTTCTATATCATAAAAAGTACAATTTTTTTTTGAAATAAAATATTTTCAATTGCTTGAAACTTTTTAACAATATTATCATCAGTCAGGAGAGCTATTTCCTCAGAATTCATTTTCAAAAAATTATGAAAACTTACGATTTTGAAAACTGAAGCTGTTCACCTGTGTCCAGATTATTTTTTAAGGTGTTGAAATTCAATATGTACTGTTTTGTTATGTTTTTTTATACATTCTCTTCTATTTTGAAGAGGGTCCTAGGGGAAACCCTTTGGAATGTTTGAAGTCCCAGGAATGTAATGCTGAACTTCCCCGGCGTAAATTGATTTACATGCGACGCAAATGCATCCGTCACTCTTTTGGGGAGAAATACTATATTTTCGTCCAGCTCCAGAAGTATTTGTGCTCCAAATTGCCCCTGGTGCACCTTTGCGCTGTTTATTCTATGTGGTGTATGCCTTGGTAAATTTTTCAGTTTTATAACGGGTTTTATTTCTGCAAAAGCAGTGCTTATTGTATTATTCTCATTTAAAAAATTCATCTGTAATAAAGAAAGAATTATTTGAAAAGATAACAGAATAATAATAATAATTTAACATTTAAGTTTTTTAAAATAGTTAAAGATGAATGAAAAAAAAACAGTAAACTTATAAATAACTTACTATCAATTGTGGAACCTTAAACGAAAACTTTTCACTGGAACCCTAAGTACAGTCTATTGTCTAGTATTTACTGTGAGCACTATTTAAAAGAATATTGCACAAGTCCAATGAGTTATTTTTGATATCATCATCATATTTCCAGAAAACTATATTTTTCTACGATTTCGTACAATCTAATCTGTTACTAACAATTATAAACCAGAAATCATGACATTCCAATCTTATCATATTTGAAACAAGTTCGCTATTGTCTGAATAAATGATTTGGTCTGCACGTGCTTGCTAGCTATAGAAATAACGCATAATTATTACCTACTAAGCGAATTTAATATAATGCGAGATTTCATTTATTACAATATAAAAAACCTTCTATAAAATGATATGAATTCACACACATATCCGTTTTGAAAAAAAATGTTGGTTATCAATCTAATAACATTCCTTTGAGAATTTCAAAATATAGAACCCTTAAAAAATCAGCTAACTGCATAGCCCCTCCCCCTCGTAAGCACTACCCCTCATCTCTTACACACACACAATCCTCCATATATTTTCTTTCTTCTAATAACTTCTTGTATACACCCTTATTTACTTTTTACGCAACCCCCCCGTAGACGCTACCCTTAAAAGCCTCTTCGCTTCTTCTAAATCACCCCCTAGATACCTTATACACGTAAAAACATACACACTTATTTACTTTTTGCATAACCCCCGTTCTTGTATACACCCTTATTTACGTAATCCTCGTAGACGCTCCCCTCCCCCGTAGACGCTACCCTTAAAACCCTCTTCGCTTCTTCTAAATCACCCCCCTAGATACCTTATACACGCAAAAACATACACACTTATTTAATTTTTGCATAACCCCCGTTCTTGTATACACCCTTACTTTTTGCGTAATCTCCGTAGACGCTACCCTTAAAAACCCCTTCGCTTCTTCTAAACCACCCTCTACCTTATACACCTAACAACATACACACTTATTTACTTTTTGCATAACCCCCGTAGCCGCTACCGTCATTATCCCAAAAATTTTGGCAATTGGCCCAGGCCAAACCCCCAAAAAACTTTTTGCATAACCCCCGTAGATGCTACCTTTAAAAACCCCTTCGCTTCTTCTAAACCACCCTCTACCTTATACACGTAACAACATACACACTTATTTACTTTTTGCATAACCCCCGTAGACGCTACCGTCATTACTTGCTAACCATCTAGAGACTTCTTTTACTTCTTGTAAACCCTCTGGAAACTTCTTCCTATCGGTAACCACCCATAGGCCATCCGCCTGTTCATCCGATAAAGTGTCACAGAACATACGTGTATTACCTACTCCCTTATTTTTTTCCAAAGCAGTTTCAAAATATCCACGATTCTTTTTCTTAAATAATACTTTTGATGTCAAGGGACAACCTTTAGGTAACCGATTATCGCGAATAGTACCTATAGCAGAATATCCATAAAATGTCCAAAACGAAAAAAGAGCAGGTCCAGAGAATAGATTATCCATGTAAAACTTATATTTAAACTTTTGTTTTTCCTCTGATATCTCACTGAATGAAACTAAAAGCGGACTAGCTGCTTTGCCAAAAATTTTCTCGTAGGACGTATTTGACTTAGGGCCTTTGCCTTGATATAGCTCGAAATTGACTAGGTATCCACTACTGGTATTGAGGCACCACATTTTAAATCCGAATCGAATCGGTTTGCCCCGGATAAATTGTTTACTTCCGTGCCTACCGTAATAACGAATCATGCTTTCATCATAAGACAAGTGTTGCTCTGGCACAAAATTTTCAATACAGCGTTTTTTCATCTGGTCCATAATTGGACGCACTTTCCAAGCTTTATCATTGCTATCGACTTTTGTATTGTCAGTGCAGTTGAGAAATCGGCATATCTGCAGAAATCTATCTCTTCTCATAGATTCATAAATGGCAGTATTCCTCATATCGTTACCCCCGTTCCAATAGTGCCGCTTAGATGGCACGTGGTTATAACCACTTATTAGTAATATGCCAAGAAAACACCGTATCTCGCTTGATGTTATTTTTGGATCCGGGCAATTTAGGAAAAGAGCATATCGACGACTTTCTTCTACTAAAAGATCAATCATTGCATCGTCTACAAATTTTTCAAAAATATTCACCATGGAGAGACTTTTATTTTCACTAAAATCAGCATTGGGAAACGAGGCAGCTTTTCCAATATCAAAATCAGCTCCTTTTTCTCATCTCACTTCTGGATTATCATTTATTTTTGTCTCGACAATCCATGCTCTAACTTTATCAGGTAACATAGAAACAAGTTGATCATCTAAATTTATTGCTGCAAGGTCAATTTCCTCATAATTTGTTCCTAATCGATCGTTGTTGGGGAATCTTATTTCTGCATTGGCAAGTAGTTGACGGGTTGTAAGATTATCAACTAGCCTATAAAATAGACATGTGATAATATAACCAATTTGTGAAACCAATAGGTATTTCTTACCCGCCTTCGTCTTCGTCCGCTGAGTCTTCATCCGTATCTACATTTACATCTGGTGGTTCAATAAATATGTCTCCATCAATATCTCCACTGTCGATCATATCAAGAGCCTCTGATAAGGAAAACCCCCTTCTGAAACAACGATTCTAAATCAACGTATAATACAGTAACTAGAAACGCCTAGCGTGGCAATATGGCTACACTAAGATTTAACTAGGCATTGCATCTATACAATTCATCTAAATATTATTAAATGTGCATAAATATATTGTTTAGCTGTTCTAAAAAGCCACAGTTAAAATACATCAGCCAAAACTCTCATTTGTGTTAGTCAAAAAGTACTTACTCAAATCTAATGTCCATGTTTCCAGTTGAACTCACAACAGACGAACTTTACACGACAATAACCACTTTGAAACTAACCGGCAAACAAAACGAGACGTTCTCGCGCGTTTTAAGATGTTCCTAACTACAACGTCATCAATGCTCCGCCCTCCAGCTAATGATCTACTGGCATTGAAGTGACATAGAACATAAGGGTTTTGCCGTGTCCATAGAACGACGCACGGCGTTAATGGGTTAAGGTACGGAATTATTTAAAAAAATGTTTATCAATAATTGTTTATTAATTCTTTTGATTTTCAACTTACTTTTATTGATAGATATTATAATTTTATACTCTATTGTGATTTTACGAATGTTTATATGCTCGTTCTATCTACAACAATATATATATATATATATATATATATATATATATATATATATATATATATATATATTTTCTGGACCTATTCAAATAATTTTTCACAACGGTACAATTTGCTTGTCTAAGTATCGTTGTTGCCCTATTTTATCACCTACTTGATTATTATTCTCTTATTTAACTTACTTAGTAGACAATATAGAACTAATTATTATTATTACTATTTCAATCATTGTATAATTCGACCACACTGTTGATGGCTTCTGTTTTTGTGCCAGTTCCGAAAAATAAGCCAATAACACTGTCTCCGAGAAAGAACTGCATGTCTTTTTCATTTTCCATTCCTTAAATCTTGAATACGCGTTTTCGTAAATTTTCCGCGATTTAGCTGGCAATAATTTTCGTGACGCTACTTACGCTGCTCCTATCAACTCCGGTGGAGTCAGAGAAAACTCGGAATCAGACATTTTTCAACTTTATATTTTCCAAAATAACTACTAAACAATCACTGAGCTCGCCATTTTGTTAATCAAATCACAGAATTAAATTGACATATATTTGATTACTTTGAAGTTTTCCTTAGCAACGCAGGTCTAATTGTCGCTATAACTACAACAGCGTACTAGTTTAAAAATTCAAATTTCATATCGATAACATTCTGACTTTAATATATTGTAATAATATGTTCTCTCACTATTAAACCGTCGTTTCTCCTATCGCAGATAAAAATAGTGTATTATACACGGGAAAAATATCAGATCTTAGCTCTCGGTTTTTTGTCTCCCTCCGCTTCGCGTCGGGAGACATAACTTCGAGCTAAAATCTAATACTTTCTCCCTTTTATAATAAATAACTATTATTATAGTTTTATTTCTTCCTAAATTATAATGGCAAATAAATAGATATTAATAATTACTTTAAGTAAGCAACATTAAAATATTTTGTGCCAACCTAATATGGCAACACATATCACTTAATGCGCGATTTACAATGTATCAACAGAACAAATACCTTTTCGATGCATACAGTGATCAAAACCCGTTCTGTAGACCAGTAGCTGGTCACTTTTTCAACAAATAATTAACAATAAATAATTTAACGTTAAAATTGAACGTTACATCTATTCTGTGAAATTTTTTCATATAAGGATAATTAAGGAGCGTAAAAAAGTCACAAAATGTTAATATTTTCATTGTTATTCATACTCAGTACGATCAAGATGATTCTGCGTGTCGAGTATAAACTAGTACCATTAATATTGTGATGATTTAAGCATACCATATAATAAACCATATCTTTCAAAAATCACTGGGATATCTTCGACTAACACATTAATTACAATTATATACAATAACACTGACCAACGTCAATATGTCGTTGATCATAGTTACACTTCCGACTAAGAATATAAACTATTTGTGATATAGTTTTTCGACCAAGTCAATGTGTGTAAGTACAGTTTATGGGGTTATTGTCAATAAAACAATGAAAATCTATTATTTTTTCGGCCAACGTTTCGACTTTTATTGGGTCATCTTCAGGGCCGTCTACAAGAAACATACAAAGAATGTATTTTTTGTGTGATACACTAAACACAACAGTCATAAAATTTGTTAAAATCAAATAAGAATTATTACAATAGTATACGTGAGAACGAAAAAAATTTATTTAAAATGTATTAAAAGTTAATTTTTAAGTGACATTTATGAAAACCACAGGAAAACAGGTGAGATCCTTTTATGTCATTAATTGTGATATACAGTTAGAGTTTATTTATAAAATACATACTGATTATTATCTTTCAACGCCCAATATCCGCTAGTTAAAGACCATATATTGTTGTAATTATTTATGTAGGTGTAATCTCTAGTATAGTTCTATAAGGAGATAGACTAGAGAAAAATCAAATGGAGAAAAACAACATTCCTCCTCCTCTACCTCTTAATTAATTGAGAAAACCTAAAAATTTTACAGAAAAATTGATATTCAGGTACAAATTTTTGTACATCAAGATGTTAAACATTTTTTTTATTAAATGTGAATCAATTATAGCTAATATTAAGGAACAATTGTGTTGTTGTTGTTTTAAATAACTCAAAAAGTATTAAAATCGAGATGAAAAAACCTAATTAAAACTATGTTAAACAAACAAAGACTTTTCTTTCAAAAAAATTCCCTATCATATCAGGCCCTCCTAGCAATTTCCATTAAAGAAGTAAATAAAATTTCAATTTGTTGTTAGTGTTCATGCTTGAGTACGATAGGAACTGAATATTCAGTTTTCCTGTGGTTTTCATAAGTGTTATTTAAAAATTATTTTCTAATACATTTTAACTAAATTTTTGTCGTTCTTACGTATACTATTGTACTAATTTTCATTTGATTTTAACAAATTTTATGACTGTTGTGTTTAGTGTATCACTCAAAAAAAATACATTCTTTGTATGTTTCTTGTACACGCCCTGAAGATGAACCAATAAAGGTCGAAACGTTGGCTGAAAAAATAATAGATTTTTGTTGTTTTATTGATAATAACCCCATAAACTGTACTTACAATATAAACTATTGTTGCGTGAATAAATATTATCCTTACCAATTAGCCTAACTTGGTTATCATGTATAATAACAGTAATATCTCTATTGTTAAAAGGTTGTCCAACAATAACAGGAACGTTTTGGATATCGTCAGGCACAATTAATGCTTCTATATCAGCGGCAGCCGAATTAACTATTAAATGAATGAAAACCTTAGAATTTACGAAAACTGTTTCACCGCCGAAGCCGATGTCGCCTAACGCCGTAATCCAAGCCTAGAAACCTCACATTCTCGAATCGTTACTGCACCACAACATCTTACAGGCTCGCCATTTATAATTCAATCGATAAAATAACATGTATTTACATCATTATCGTCAGGAATTTCAGGAATTTGTGAAAGGTTCTAAGACTTACCTGTAGGGGCAACATCTGGGCGATTTCGAGACGTCCCCACGTGACACTTACTAGCCTCGTGACCTAGTAATATGCATTTAGCGCATTCTACACGTCGTTTGGGGCATTGGTTTTGGTAATGCCTTGGTAGTTTGCAATTGGAATAGTGCACTTGTTTAGGATCCATATTCACAGTACTTTTTCTTTGTTCCCCACGATGAACAGGTCGCTGACGTGATTCAGGTCGTTTAGTACGTTCAGTGATATGTGGTGTACTAGTACTTGTCGCATATAACTGGTCATCTCGTGAAGATGGAAGATATTTCTCGTAGAAGACCTGCGGGGAAAAGTAACGACCAGCCCGTGCGCCATTTTGTATCGTAACATTTAGTATACCATCAATAAGGCACGACACTGTATTTCGGCCAGATTTTTGACACGTTCTGAGTAGTTCCATTTTCTTAAAATTATAAGTTGTGATTGATTCATTACCTAACTTCATTTTGTTTAACATTTAATGTAGTGCCATTGCGTAATCGACATGGTCGGGAAACGTTTTGGAAAGTTGTATAATCGGTAAGACTGTGGTACCAGTTTTGTGCCATTCCAGATAATCCTGATTGCATTTGGTATATTGTGGTGGCGTCATCCCAGTCATTTATTTGCTTAATCTGATCCACTATTCCAGCCACTTAACAGCGGATGAATTTTCATTTTCTGGATTGAACTTAGGTATGCAATCACTCCTTAAAGACACGGGTCGGCACTCCTTGTTTTGCCCTTGTTATACAAGAATTTCTAAAAGATGCTCCAAGCGATCGACTCGTGCTTCAACCGATGACGTGGAATTCTGAGCAAAAAAGGCTCCAGTGCCTTCGCTTGCTATCGCTGGCTCATTTGTATTTGGCAGAGTTGTAGAGCCCTCAATAATCGCAACTTCATGTATTTGAGGCGAACGTAACTGCCTATCACTGTTCCTTTTCTGTTTTGGCGAATGCTCATATTCCTTTTCTGACGTACCCACGTCTACGGGTTCCCCACTCAATCGTTTTCGTCCCCAGTTGCGAGATTTGTATCTACTATCATTTGTGGAGCTCCCTGAATTAGAGTCACTCGATGTAGAATTATCACGTTTTCGTCTATTCATGATAAACACTTGAACTATTTATTTATTAGTAACACTTAACGATAAACACATAAATAAAATATACTAAATTGTGCACTCCACTCCCTCCTCGCCCAACCCAAATAGGTATTGTGTGGAGGCCCCCTACAGCTACTTTCAGTCCCAGAAAACAAATTCCTATTGAGGTTGAGGGTTAACTCCTTCTGGATTTAGACAGATCTGCAACTGAATTAGACGTATTTTTGAAGATATTTCCTAGAAGCTTACTTATACATATTGCTGATTCTCCCAACAAACGCTTACACCTCATGAAAAAGAATATACAGAAAACTGATGCACATGAGATTATGCTGATTCTTGGGTGTACCCTGGTGATGTGTTATAACCGAGTACCAGAAGGTCCGTCCAGAAGAAGATGTCATCAGTGTACTAAAAATAAGGTGGAAAAGCGTACGAAGACAATCTGTATAGCTTGTAACGTGCCTTTATGTGAACATTGTTTTTTACCTTTTCATTCATAAAAACACTCAATAAAATATGTATGATAATATATTGGCGTTGTCTGAAATGCGTACCAATGGGACATAACGATCCCGCAGAAGAAAACTATTGGGACATATAATCCCAGGACTTTTTGTGAAATCTATGTCATTCAAAAAAATAATAATATCTTTTCCATACCTTTTTCAACCATATCGATAAGTACATTCACCTAAAACGAAAATATAATCAAAAAACATATTCAGTGGTGAAAGGGTTAAACTAAGCAAAAATATAGTAAGTGACCTTGTTATTATGACTTCTTACCCAAGTAGGCTATTTTAGCAACAAAAAAGGTGATTATTGAGTAAAAATATGCTTGGTTAGATTGAGACCCTCATTTATTTAGTTTACAGTTAATGTTTACTTTAGTACAAGAATTTTAAATTGTCATATTTATTAGAGTTTTGGCCATTCCTGCATGATTTTAAGCACACTTTAGAGGTTTCATAAGTCTTTCCAGAATGTTTTCCTGTTTTCGAGAAGAACTTCCTCGAGTGCTTCTAGGATATTATCCCTCTTTTCTTGAGAAAATCCACATGGACACTCATGGGAGTTGGGCATCTTGATTCCCTTCATAGCCTTTTTCTGAAGAAAATCCAATTCTTGGTATGGACACATAGGATCGTAGTTGGATTTACAATATAATACATAATCTCCTCTTCTTGCACTCACATGGACAATGTCACTCAAATACAATCTACGAGGAGATTTCTTCAATTTATGTTGCGATGTTGAATCAGGCCAGTCAAAGAAATCAAAATGATGGATTTGCAGCACTTCAACATTTCCCAAATTTGCGGTTGACAGTGCAAGCACAAAGTCTTCAAAATCGTAAGTTTTTGTTTTATTTGTCAATGATTGTTCCACCTGGTGGTGGAAACTGTCGGCACTCATGAACGAATGGCCTGGTTGAAAATAATTCAAAACAATTTCTTCTGCAGCAATATCAGATGAGTTAATAACATACACGAGAAATGTGAAAAGACACCAGTTTTTATTCTGAGACTAACAGTTTTCAAGCCAAAGGATTATATTCTTAACATCTCTATTTTTTTTTTAGAAACATAGAGAGAAACTGAATAATTGATACAAAAGCTTCTGAATTTAAAAGTTGAAACTCCTTACAATATTTTGTATCTATTATCTACAAATAAAAAAAATATATACGACTGTCTTATGAGTTTTGTTACTGAGACAAATATTAAATTGTAGTCATTAGATAATCTTGCATTCCTAAATGTCTATCCTACTGAATAATTTACCTTACTCACCGTGGTCTACCTTGAATTTGTTGTTCAAAAAATTCCCTGATAGACCCCTGGGCGAGAAGGGAGTGACCTTTGTAACTTAATCCTAAAAAATTGTTTGGGATATTCTTGTTAGATAGGTATAATAGGCATCAACACATTGTCACATTTAATTATAAAATTACCTGCAGGTTTACTTAGATCAATTTTACATGATCATTTAAACATTTTACCTACTTAGTGTCTGGCTGCATGGGCTATGCCTTAAAGCCAAGAACAAAAACAGAAAAATATAGAGAGCACGTACATTATCCTCTCTGTTCCTCCCGGAAATTCCGTCGTGCCAAAGCATGGCATTAGGTTTCCTTTTTCCTTTTTTCCCAATAGGAACAAAATTTTCATGATATGCTATGAGTCTTTTGACAAACAACACCTTCTTAAACATGTCAACTCTTGGAAGCATTATTATTTTTTGCATGTCGCCTGAAAAAATAACGGTGTCATTTTGAATATCACCTTCTGAATGTGATTTATAGGCTTCTCTTGCTGTAACCACTAATTCATGGTGATGAACCCATTTACTACACTTTTCACACTCGAGATCCAGTGTATCGTTATTGTGTTCATGGAGAGAAAACTCTTCGCATTTTCAATACTCTTCGTAGCCTCTTCGGTCAGGGAAAGGCTTCTCTTGCTGTAACCACTAATTCATGGTGATGAACCCATTTACTACACTTTTCACACTCGAGATCCAGTGTATCGTTATTGTGTTCATGGAGAGAAAACTCTTCGCATTTTCAATACTCTTCGTGGCCTCTTCGGTCAGGGAAAGGAGTCAAACTTCCCTGGGCGGTGTTTGTTAAGGTATAGTGTACAAATCTATCATTGGTAGGTTTATAACCTAATATAGTAAAAAAGAACTTTTTACACACCTCAAACGCTTTATCGCTGCTGTCTTTCAAATGATACTGGATGGATAGCATTCTTCTTTCTTTTTCATTATCATTCTAATTTCTTCTTTTTCTTTTCACATCTAGTTTTTGGCAAGAAGTTAAGATAAACCGTCTACGCTCACCCCACGTCATGTTCCAACACACTTTTCTTGCATCAATTGTTGTAACATGGACAAAACATTGTGAGCCCTGTTCAATTCGTCTATCTTAATTTTTTTCCTTTCCTTTAAACTAACATCAATTTTTCTCCTTTTCTTGGGGCCGCTTTCATCTTGGCCTAGGTCTCTTTCCTGTATCTCCTCAACTCCATCATCTATCACTGCCTCTTGATTAGAACGAGTGTCCTCAAATTCCAAATTATCCAGGAAATCTACGTCTCATGTACAATAATATCACCTAAGTAATTCTCAGTTAGTTGTCTTTTTGTTAATGTATTAGTCTTTACAACAAAAACCATAACTTGATTGCTTTCTACAGTTATTTTGTTGAAAACATCAGTTGATACTTCATTTGAAGGATCATTAATTATAGCTGAACAATCATCTTCAACACTCTTATTGGGATCGATCACTACAAACGAAATGTAATCCTCTTGCTTACTACAATCTGGACCAAGTTGAGCCGCTTTATCACTTCCATTACCTTGTAAAGCTAAATCCATCATTTGTCTCGTTCTTGAGGATACTTTATTCGGTATCATGTTGAAATACTCAAATTGTCAAATAATATTTACTCAAAATAAATAAAATGACTAAAATGTTCACCCGGTCACATCACATTACATTTGTTGCAAAACAAAACATAACATAAACAAAACATAAAGAGTAAATGTCGTATGTACAGCCACAGTGCTAACATTGTTAAGCAAAACTGCCGTATGTGCTAGAGCTTATCAAAAGTGCAGTATGCGCATTGGAGTTACTGCATTTATGTTAAGTGTCTTGGGCTCACAACACTCTTGCTTAGCAATGGAGGGATTTTAATGTACTTACGGCAAATTACATCTGGATATCTAGAAAACGGTTGGGGATACGGCATTTTTGAGTAGTTTATTGGATTCCTCATGGTCTTAAACATGGATATCAATGTATAACTCAAAATCGATAGTTTTGCACTTACGGCACTTTTTCTTAGTTGGGCAGTATAGGGCTCGATAAAGTTGGGATATGTTGAGTCACTCATTTTCAAATTCCAGAAATTCTCCGTGGAAATTTATTTCAATATTCATCGTGGTATATAGTCTAGTCGACAAGTTGAAAATGGTACAAAATAGAGATACTGCTCTTAAAATGATGTGCGATAGCTCATTGGATTCGGAATGAAGCCAAGAAAAATGTGCTAAAAGCGTGTATTAGCACATAAAAAATTGCAAAAGTGATAAACAATTAAAGATGAAAAAAATGGCATTTCGTTTTTTGCCAATATTTCATAAACTATTAATATTAAAGAAATTTCAAAAAAACATTCTGAAACAGGAGGGAATTTTCAATAAAAAACTCCCAACTTCCAGAACTCTATCTCCATTATTTATAATTTCAATTTAACGCTGAAAATAGGTCTGCGCGCGACATTTTTAGATTGCGCGCGTGGCGTCAAAAGCGAGTACGGCACATTAATTAATTTATTTAAGATATTGAATATTTTTTTTCTAACTTGAAAAAATTATGGTGTATTCTGAACACTATAAATAATTTATTTCCGTTGGAAATTTTACTTAAAGTTAAACAATTGTTAACTAACAAAAGTTTCTTGAACTTCACTCTTAATTGTAAGTGAAAAAAAATGTTTAAATAATAGTTGTAAAAAATTTTCGCTTCATAGAGCCTTTCTTACCCACATACTTAACATGATCGTGCCATAAAAGTTAAAAAAATATTTATACTTTGTTTATAATAATTTTTTTATTTGAACAAACACTGAAAAATTCAAGTAATGTTGTTATTGTTGTTAATTATTATAAACAAAGTATAGATATTTTTTCAACGTTAATGGCACGATCATGTTAAGTATGTGGGTAAGAAAGGCTCTATTATTACAACTATTATTTTTTTTCACTTACAATTAAGACTAAAGTTCAAGAAAATTTTGTTAGTTAACAATTGTTTAACTTGTTGAAAAATTAACTTTAAGTAAAATTTCCAAAGGGAATAAATTATTCATAGTGTTCAGAATACACCATAATTTTTTCAAATTAAAAAAAAATATTCAATACCTTAAATAAATTAATTAATGTGCCGTACTCGCTTTTGACGCCGCGCGCGCAATCTAAAAATGTCGCGCGCAGACCTATTTTCAGCGTTAAATTAAAATTATAAATAATGGAGATAGAGTTCCGGGTGTTAGGCGTTTTTTATTGGAAACTTCCTCCTCTCTCAGAATCTTTTTTTGAAATTTCTTATATATCAATAGTTTATGAAATATTGGCAAAAAACGAAATGACATTTTTTTCATCTTTAATTGTTTATAACTTTTGCAATTTTTTATGTGCTAATACACACTTTTAGCACATTTTTGTAGGTGTCATTCCGAATCCAATGAGCTATCGCACATAATTTTAAGAGCGGTATCTCTATTTTGTAACATTTTCAACTTGTCGACTAGACTAATATAGAAACTATTTATCGCCCTCTTTAAACACTCAAAAATTTAGTTTGGACATCTCCAACTGACTAAGGTACAAGTAGAAATATATTACTAGCGCACCTAGAGGAGAATATTTTTTCACAAATAATACGAGCGTATAAAAACAAAGACTTTATTGCATCTATTTTTCTTCTTACAACAGCTTCAAATGAAAGAAATATATACATTGTTTCATATTTATCTCTAATTATTTTTATTTACATTAATCTAGATATAGAACACTACATTTACACAATCAGATCACTATCAAATATGGCGGTTACGTCTGAAAAACGGGCTCAGTATTTTTCAAAAATAACAGTCCACATTTATTGATAACAATTATCTACTACAGATTTCGATGAAATAACCGTTGAAATTTTTCAATAGCTGCCAAAGAAGTCTTCAAATTTCACACGCATAAATATATGTTACAGAGCCTTAGTGGTCTTACATAGATTGGAACGGCTTAAACGTAAATATAAACTCTTACATAATTAATTCATTTTATTCTGAGAAATTAAACTCAATATCTCACCAAAAAAATAATCAAGGTTCGATCTGTTTTCCTTGTTTGTATTACAGAAGCGTCCAACTCATCAAAAAGTGAAGTTTCGCGTAAAGAAAATATCGGAAAGCTAATAACATCCGGAAAACTTCTTTAGCTAAAAGAATAAGTCAAGAGTACTGTATTCTCATTACGAGAGTTACTAACTTCCTTAGATATTAATAAGTATCTCGAAATGTGCAAGAAACTTTTTCAAGTAGAAAGGTGACGATCTAATTATGAAGTATAGAAACTTCGTAATTGGAATCTAGAAATAGAATTGAAATTGAACACGTTATACCAAATAAGCGCATATCAATTAGAGAAATGACGAATCCTTCACCTTTCTATATAATAAAAATATATATAAAGAAAAGTGGCAATTATTCATGGATTTAGTTAGAATTACAAAGTGAAATGTTTTGGGTCTAATTGAGCATTTGACGTAGCAGTTTTGTATCGTTAACAAATCATTAATCAACCATCTATCAAGCAATCAGGAAGAAACATCTCGTCTACCAGTGTTCGTCGACTTGTGAAATCCTTTAATGATGTATAAGGATAAACATTGAACAGTAACAGTTCTTAGTAATGCTTTGCGACATTTAGAAAACTATATAGGGTGAGACATACTTCTACCTTATATAAAGTCCCTCAGGGAGGATATCATGTGGCTGCTAAAAAGTGTCAACTCCTATTCTTTATTAATTTACAGGATGATTTGTGAAACTGACCATACATTTTAATTGGCTATAGTGTTTACACGGCTCATTCGATTTTTCTAATGTTTTCATGATACATTACATTAATATCAAGCATTCGACTGGTATAAGCCAAACATAGAAACTCCAGGACCGGCTTTGGAGAAAATAATTTTGGGATTATTGAATATTGCACCCTCTATATATTTTTTTTAAATACAATAAGTGATTTTCTAACTACAGGTTGGCAAATTAATTTTGGTAGTCGGAAGTTTGGCATCATCCGATGCGCCGTAGCAAAGACAGACGTATGCGGATTGCAATAGCTCACTTCGTTTCGACAGTACGGTTCAGAGAAAAATGTGACTACCGGGGTTGTGCAATACTAACTTGTTATGGCGACTCCAGAAAGTAAAGTTGTTCATAAAAAGTTGAGTGAGCAGTGTCGTGAGTCACGTCAATGGATATTGCATATTATGCAGTAATATATTTCAAGGTCAGATTGTATTGTTAAAATTCACTTAATAAACGTCTCGTGTGTAGTTCGTTTTTTAAAAAGACCTTCTCGAAGTTCGAAAACATCATTCGTGAAATAATTATGAACGTTTCAAATTTCATGACTTAAGAGGCAAACAATGGCAAATTTACACTCGATAGTAAATTTTTTAATTCGACTTTCGTACAGTCCAAGATGTTTTTTGATTTGCCAGTCCTAACTCCGTAAAAAGTGTCAAGGGATGTTCTAATTTCATAGTAAATATTTGCAAAAAACCCAAAAATTTACATATGAAAGTAGAAATATCTACCACAAAAAAGCTTTAATATTTCATTTATATTATTAGTA
This sequence comes from Galeruca laticollis, assembly GCA_963921935.1. Taxonomy (NCBI): domain Eukaryota; kingdom Metazoa; phylum Arthropoda; class Insecta; order Coleoptera; family Chrysomelidae; genus Galeruca; species Galeruca laticollis. Next base: position 74,048,208 of record OY998181.1, read on the forward strand.
TTCTTATTAGACCATCTCTTAAGGCGAATTCCCCAATTTGTTTTTCAAATTTTATGTACGATATAAACCCGAATTTTTACATTATTATCTACTACATATTAGGAATAACATTTTTTTTTTTATCCGCATCGACCTACAAGATCATTAGCGGTTTACATAGTACACACATTTCTTAATACAAAATAAATTAAAAGTTTCATGGTAGATATTGAAACAAATAAAAATACATTAGCGGTATATGGTACATAATTCATAATTAATAGAATAAACAACAGAAAACAGGTGTCTCAGTGCAGTATTAATGTTTAGTTTAGGTATACTGTATGACGGTAGAATAGTTATATTTTATGAAACATCTTTGCACTTTTCAGAAAAGCTATAACACTTGATGGGTCTGAGGCATTTCCTAATATTTCCTTAATATTCCGTGGGCTTTTGTAGGTCTTTCGTAGTAGATCATACATAGGGCAATCGATTAGTAGGTGATGTACACTGATATCTTCATCACAGAAATTGCAAAATGGAGGATCCCCCCTTGTTATTAAGTATTCATGCGTGTATCTGGTGTGTTCTAGACGTAGTCGGGTGATGATTACCTGGTTCCTTATGTTTTCTGTTGGTATATGCCAAGGTCCGAAGTTAGGTTTTAAGTGTTTTAATTTAGATTCGGATTCTTGCCAAAAGTTGTTCCAGCGTTTTATGATTTTGTCCTTGAAGTGTGATTTCAAATTAGTTGATGTCGATAGGTTACAAGCAAGACAGTTTTGATAAGTTGCCGCTTGTGCTTTCTCGTCTGCTTCCTCATTACCTTTGATTCCCACATGCGATGGAATCCAAATGAATCTGATGTCTTGGTTATGGTTATACAATTCTTCTAACTCTTTTCTTATTAAATTAACTATTGGATGTCTTTCGTAAATTTTTCCTAACAATTTTAGTGAGTTCAATGAGTCTGTCAAAATGATAAAGTTTTTATCTTGCTGGTGTTTGGCATGTTCTACTGCTTTGTATATCGCATATAGTTCTCCAGAAAGGATAGTGTATGTGCCTGGTAGTTTGAATGTTCCAGAGTTAGTATTTGTTACAAAGGCTGCTCCAACATTTTCCCCTTTTTTAGATGCATCTGTTTATATCTCTGTGTACCCATGATATTTGCTTGTGATTTCTTTAAATTTTTGATGTGTAGTATGAATATTATAGTCATGTTTGTTGAGATCGGTTAAGTTAGTATTGATTTTAGGAGGGACACGTGCCCAAGGGTGAATGTCGGTTTCAGAGACTCTATTTGGAAAGGTTAATGGGAACGAGACATAGTTGTGGCTTTTTGAATATCTGCGAACTCTTTCATAGAAAGGAGGGTTCCAGTATTTACTTTGGAAGCAGGAAGGATATCTGTCTGATATGGTATTCTTATACGTTGGGTGTTGGGTGTTGCTGGATATTTTTGCTGCGTCTGATAGGCTCAGAATTTGCCTTCTATCACTTAGACTTACTTCTGCTGCTTCGCAATTTAAACTATTTACGGGAGTGCTGCGAAATGCTCCTAGTATTATTCTTAGTGCTTGATTATGGATAACATCAAGGAGCCTCAAGATTGACTGTTTTGCTGAAGCGTATGCAATGCAACCATAGTCTATTTTTGACCTAACTAATGCTCGATATACCATCATCAGTGTTTTTCCTTCCGTTCCCCAATGTTTGTTGGCTAAACACTTTAGGAGATTCAAACCTGACTGACATGATAGAACAAGTTGTTTAATGTAAGCTTTCCGATTTAATTTTTGTTCGAAAATTAATCCCAAGAAATTTATGTGTTCTTTACATTGAAGAGTTTCGTCGTGTAAAGTGAGTTTTGGTTGTAATTGTGTATATTTTTTGGAGAATACTATGCATTCTGTTTTTTCAGATGAAAATTAGAAGCCATTGGCTTTAGTCCATTTCTCTAACTCCTTTATTGGATTTTGTAGTAGGGTGGTTATGCTGTATACATTTTTGAATTGTTTTGAGTATGTCGTTAATCGCAATTATAAATAGTGTGGGACTCAATATTGACCCTTGTGGGGTTCCATTCACTTGTTGTTTGGTGTTGGATAATGTACCATTACTTCTTACTTGGAAAAGTCGATTTCTCAGAAAGTTTTGGATAAAAGCTAAAATATTGCCTTGATAGTTCCAGTTTTGCAGTTTTAATAAAATTAGATGATGCCATGCAGTATCAAAAGCCTTACTGAGGTCAAAAGACACATTTCTGTTTATTAACAAAAGCTTCATTTATTTGACTTTCTAAATCTATAATGTTATCTAATGTAGATCTATTTGGCCGGAAGGCTGATTGTTATGCAAATAATTGGTTGTTTGATTCTAGGCACCATAATAGCCTGCGGTTCATAATTTTTTCAAGGAGCTTACATGTACTGCATGTGAGTGATATTGGTCTATAAGACTTAGGCGATAGAGAAGGTTTTCGTGGTTTGAGGATGGGTATTATTATAGCTCGTCTCCAGACATCTGGAAACTTATGTTGAGTCCAGATCAAGTTAAATATTTCTAGCAAGTGCTGTTTTGCAGAGTACGGAAGATTCTTTAAAAATACAGTCGGGATATCGTCCGGTCCCGGTGAGGTGTCTTTCATGGATTGCAATGCTTCAGAAAACTCTTCTATTGAAATTGGATTATTAATTTGATCTACATTTTCCTCAATTGTTATAGGCGAGGATTCAGCTATATTTTTGAGGTTTAAGGAATCGGCATCATAGTTTTCATTACTTGAAGATTATCTATATTGTTCTGCAAAAATTTCAGCAATTTCGCTAGAGTTCGAGATTAATGTATTGTTTTTAGTTTTCAAAGCAGGGATTTCAAAAATTATATTTTTTTCTGATATTTTTTTCACCTTTTTCCATACTGACGATAATGGCGTGGAACTATTTATATTTTTCAGGTAGTTGTGCCATGATTCTTTTTGGCTATTTCGTGTTGTGCGCCTCGCATGTGCTCTTTGTTTTTTGTATTCTAATAGGTTCTCATTTGTTTTGTGTCTTTTGAACTTGTTCCATGAATGTTTACTGGCTTTTATTGCAGCATCACAAGCATTATTCCACCAAGGCACAGAGTTGTGTTTTTTGAGATAACCAGTTCTCCCAATTTCATTAAAGGCAGCAGATAGTATTAGAGAATTGAAATTATTGAGGATTTCATTGACGTTGTTGGTTATTTTTAGGTTAGTAATGTTTTTCCCAATGTGATCTGCAAAATTCTTCCAATTTGCTTTGTTTAGTTTCCATCTTTTTAAAGGATTTGTGTTGTTATTCTTATTTGGTTTGTTCGCTAAGTTTTCTATAATAATTGGAAAATGGTCACTGTTGTATAGATCATCGACCACTCTCCAATTGAGGTCAGTTGTGATGTTCGAAGAGCACAGTGATAAATCTATAGCAGAGAAGTTTTTGGTAGCTACATTGAATCTAGTCATGCTTCCATCATTCAATAGTGACATATTCATTGTGTCTATCCAGTCTTTTATTTTTCTACCTCGTGTGTCGATGCTCTCTGATCCCCAAGAAAAATGGTGACCATTAAAGTCGCCGACGATGATAAATGGATTAGGTAGTAGGTTTGTTAGAAGTTCCAACTCGTGTTGGTCTATGACTTGACTGGAGGGTATGTAAATATTGCTTATAGTTATCTTGTTAGGAGTTGATAGTTGTACGGCTACGGCTTCAAATGGGTTGTTTATTTGTATTGAGGTTGTTGATAATACTGATTTAGTGTAGATGGCAACTCCACCACTGGCAACTTTAGAAATTCTATTTTTGAAGAATCCGGTATAGTATCTTGGTGTTTTGTTATTGTTTACATGAAAATGTGTTTCTTGCAAACATATTACATCCGGCGAATATTCTGCAATTAATAGTTGTAACATATTTGAATGGATGTAATATCCATTCAAATTCAATTGTAGAATGGTCTGGAAAGCGAATATTTATTTAGAAACAGCTGTCGGCAGATGCGTCACTGCTAGGGTCGGTATCTGTCTGTCTTTCTAGTTTTTTCCGTAGTTTTGTACATTTTGTTCTTAGGCTTCTATCTTCTATTTGTGGGTGAACTTGTAGCAGCATTTCGATTAAGCTATTTATATTGTTGGTGTAATCTTTGGCTATATTGATAACGTCTTTAGCTCCAAGTAAGTCTTCCAGTAATGAAGTGAATTGGTCGGCATTTAATACGAATGGAGGGCTGTGTTTATCTATAAAATCTCTAACTTGTTTCACTTCTTCTGGTTTGGATAAGTTCTGGGGTGGATATGGTAACTTCTGAAAAACTTCTTCTATTAGTTGTAGTTTGATCTGGTAATTGATTGGTTTCCATTGTATCGATTTCTTTATTTGAATTTTGTGATTTTTGTTCATTGATAGTTTTTTCTTGATTTATGTTTGAGAAAAGAGATGAAGTGCAGGGCACAGTGTTTGTTAAATTAGCAGCAGGCTCTTCTGATGTGGATGCATTTATATTTTGGTTTGAGTGAAATGTGTTGATTGTTGTGGTTAGGAGATATGCTTGGGAACGAGTGTCAAGTTTGGTATGAGTTGTAGGAGTAGTCTCTGTAGGAATTGGTTGTCTTGATGAAGTGGAAGGTGCTGTTGTAGGTATTGAAATATTTGGGCACTGTGAAGATAGATGACCCGGATTTCTACATTTGAAACAGTTTTGATTGTCTCTAGATAAAAAAATACGGAAATTGAGAGTATCGCATTCTAGATCGAAATATTGTGGAATAATTATATTATCTAGAGGCGCAATGTATATTTGCCGTCTAAAACTTAAAATAGGGCTGTATTGGGGGTTATCGAAGCTTATCTGAGAGGGTTCATGGGCGAAAGTAGTTTTGATCCCAGTGTTTCTAGTTTAGCCGTAAGCAAATCATTGGGTATAACAGGACTTACATTAGATAAAACTAGTCTTTCCGAGGGTGTAATAAGTCGTCTTACTTGAATTGTTTCGTTGTTGACATTTATGTGGCCGTAGTTGTTAATAAAGTTATCTACTACTTCTTTGCTTGATAGGAATATACATAGCCTATTATTAGAAATCTTGGAAACATGTGTAATATTCTTTGTTTCAACTAGACGACCAATTTCATTCAGATAGTCTTGTAATTTCGTGTTTGTGAATAACAATTTTGGAAAGCTTAACAGGTAGGTATCTCATTAACTATTACTATGAACAGAAAAATTGTTAGCCATTGTTAAATTAAGAAAGTCGCCTAACAATCCTTATCATATTATACGCTTTATCTACAAAATTTACCTGAATTCCAATTTATATACAAATAAACCTAATCGACGAATATTATGGAGGGTAATTATATGATTCCTTGTATGGTTTTTGAAGCAATACATAATTATGTCTGTTCAAAAAATACCAATTTTAGTAGAAAAATCCAATGGTTGTTATTTCCTTATTCATTCAATTGAAAATTAAGAACACATTAATGTTATTTTGTTTCGTAAACTCGATTTTATATAGCATTATACATGTGCCACAATTTATTATTTTTAAATCCAAATTTAAAATATTGTGTTACGCTCGTACGAATTAGCAGTCTCACAACCTTTAAAACGTTGGAAGCGGAATGTACGTGGCCTGCTCTTCCCGGTAACTGCGTTTACAACGTTGTCAAGTTGTATGGCTTTCTCGCGCATCGTCAACTGCCAAAATAAGTTTGCTAACCTGTACATAAATAGCCAATTAAAACAACAATGTTATCGCACTTTTATTCAATTTTAGTAAACGATCAAATCTAACCCAAAATAGAACAACCATAATGCCGTATCACATAATAAGGTATTAATTTTAACAAATGTTATAAATTTCAACTAATCTAACAAAAATGATAAACTGTAACGAATAACAATAATGACAAACATTAAAAAACAAAAGACAGTAACTAATAACAATCGCGAACAACAATTTTAAAATTACTAAATTACGTAGTTAAGATAAACGCATACATACTAACTGAAGAAAATACTATAATGGCAACTAATTATGAATAATTTAAAGTAGTGTTACGAAACAGCACAGTGGTGTAATCCCTGAATCCGACTCTGTCTAAGCCATGTATGAAAGTTAAAATTATGGTGGATTTCTTAGAACTGTTTAGGATTTTTTTGTGACTATCTTATCTAGACATGGTTTTTGTGACCAGTCTCATCTAGAAAATTCCAGAGAGCCGATTGTTTTTGTGTAAGCCGTAATCTAGAATTATCTAGTAAAGAAGGCACTAATATATAAAGGACTGACCAGCGGGAGAAGTTGAGTTTATAAAGTGATCTCGTGAAATAAACAAGTGAACAAGTAAATAGTAGTGGAATGTTTATATAAATTAGTACAAGTGCATATACTGTGTATATAATATAAATTAGTGAATAGTACCAATAGAGACATGGCAGCAGCATTATAAAGAGATTTACGATGCTAAGGAAATGCCGAATATATACAAATACGAAACAGATATAAGTGGTACGGTCACTGATGAAGAGGTGGAAGCAAAACTCAAGAAATTGAAAAACAGAAAATCACCCGGACCGGACGGCATCTCCAACGAGCTTTTAAAATACGGAGGCCCCGAACTTGTAAGGAAACTATCGCAACGATTTAATAAAATCTTAAACAAAACGGACACGCCAGACGAATGGCATAACAGCATCACAATACCTGTATTCAAGAAAGGACTAAAAACCTGCCCAGAAAACTATAGAATACGGTAATGAAACTTCTCACGAGTATCAAGGACAAACTGGAGACACAAATTAAGAACGCTGAAGAACAACAGGGCTTCACAAGAGGACGGTCAATAACAGACGCAGTGTTCATAATGAAGCAAATAAAAGAAAAGGCTACAGAGTATAATATGCCAGCGTATATCTGCTTCATTGACCTAACAAAGGCGTTTGATAGGGTCCGGTTGGTGGAAATTTTACATATATTAATGGAAAATAAGGCATCTGCAAACATGACAAAGATAATCCATAACCTAAATAACAATAACGTAACAAAGATCAAGGTAGGAGATCAATTCACTGAAAATATCCCAACACCGGGAGGAATTAGACAGGGTGACAGTCTAAGTTCCTTTTTGTTTAATCTCCTCATGGATAAAATTATAAACAAAGTAACATGTCTCAACCTCGGATACAGACTGGGCAACAAAAGAGTTGGTATGGTGTGCTACGCTGATGATGCAGCAATCATCGCCGAATCAGAAAACGACCTACAGAGACAACTCTTCCAGTTCTTTCTGGTAAGCCGCCAACTCAATATGAACATTTCTATCAGCAAAACCAAATGTATGACAATCGCGAAGGATCCGCTCAGATGTAAGCTGGTGGTGGAGGACAATCCCATAGAACAGGTGATGCAATTCAGATATCTGGGCATAGATATATCAAGTTCCCACCACCCAGTTAAAGACCTAAGAAGACAGATTAATAAAGCATCCGCACTATCAGGATGCCTACGAGATATAGTCTGGTTCAACCCGTACATGCGCAAGTATAGCAAAATTAGAATCTACAAGACTTGTATCAGACCCATCATGACGTACGGCACGGAAGTCCGCGAGGACACCGACAAGACGAAACAAATGCTAAGGGTGGCCGAGATGAAAACACTAAGAACAATAGTGGGGAAAACAAGAAGAGACAGAGTAAGAAACGCAGATGTCAGAGAGCAGTGCGGGATACAGGATACTGTGAGATGGGGAAGACAACGTAAGAGGCAGTGGTACAACCATGTAAGACGGATGGACGAGAATAGTCCTCGAAAACCACCCGCCCGGCTCAAGTCCTTCCGAGAGACCACCTAAAAGGTGGAAAGATAGTTGGCAATCCACCTCCCAGGAAAAGATGCAGAGGCAGCTTCAGAAGTAACAGATCGACAGATCTCCAAGAAGTAGAAGAAGGAGAAGAATAATAGTTTATTGAATAAATAAATTAAGTAAGTGTACTTACTGTGTGTATGAATTTATCCCACCCGTCAGGATAAACTGTTTGAAATAAATAAGAGGAACATTACATTGATGTCAGAAGTGGGATAATATAAAAAACATGGTCAAGAGACTTAGTGACCTGACAGTAACAGAGGTAAAGGCAGAATTGGGAAATTGTGAGCTGGAAACGACCGATAAGAAGAAAGACTAAAAGTGGCACTGGTAAGTGACGGCATGGATCCAGAAACATTTTTATTCAATGACGAGGCTTCCACCTTAATCTCGTCAATTTCTGCTAATATTCCTCCTAATATGAAAAACGGTATTTCTGCCATAGAAGAGAATATTTCAACCATGAAGAACGATATCTCTGCTAACATGGACAAACTTTCTGCCAATATCTTATTAATGAAAAGCGATATTGCCGCTGACGTTGAAAATAAAATTTCCTCTCTAAAATCGGATATTGAGGATAAAATGACAACGGTGGACGATAAAATCAAGGGGTTAGAGAGAAAGATGGCAGATTCAAGAACACAAGACACGCCAGCAGAACAAAAGAAGATCGAGATATGCAAGCCAGAAACACAACCCAAGACATAAGATATTAGCAGTTTTGCCCGAGACGAGACGGAAAGACATCGTGAAATTATGTGAAACAATTTGATGCAGCCGCTAGAGTGAATGATTGATCCGATAGGGAAAAGGCAGTAAACTTAACCATCGCGCTTCGGGGAAATGCCGTACATGTACTTCAGACGATACCGCTGGAAGAAACGGATGACTTCGAGCAGTGAAGAAGAAGTTTGACATGCGATACGGTCACGAACATTTGGAATATTTGTACCAATCCCAGCTGAAGAACCGAAGGCAGAAACGGTATGAAACCCTCCAAGAGTACGAAGTGGATATTGCCCGACTAGTTCGATTTGCTTATCCATTAGCACCAGAGAATATGATGGAATATATGTGCAACCAGGCCTTTATTCATATGGTAGAAATATGTAAAGTTCCCCATGACTCATCATTTATAATTAAAAAAACAATTTCACTGACATAATCATGAATTGATCCATATTTCTAATTATCAGTTAGATAAGTTTTGTCAATAGAAATTTGAAATTTTTCTCTAGCATAATAACAACTAATATATTCGTTTTATCTGAGCATTATTCAGATTGTTCAGTTTCTGAAAATTACAACCACTATACTGTTCACCTCAATTAGCAGTATTTTCAACCACTGACAGACTTTATAGATTGTTATAGCAATTCCTGAATAATTGTTATGTTTGCTGTATAATTATTAACCTTTGTGACAAAAATTATTTCAGACAACTTTGTTAGAAATATTTTCTATAATTGCATTTACTATCAAAGCTAAACACATTTTTCATGGAACTGGATGATTTGAGAGAAAAAAACTGCAGTTAATTAAAAAAATCTACTAAATAATACGATAATCTGAACTAGAAGATTTTTTAAGTAACTTAGTTCCCGGAAACTTTTTTTAATAGAAATAATGGCTCGTAAAAACTTCGGAAAATGAAACGGAATGAAATAATAATAGCACTCAAAAGCGCCGTTTTCTAAACTGAGATTTATTTTGTGGTGAGAGGTGAACATGTTCAAAAAGGGTTTGTACAGGATTAAACTCTTAAAAGGGTCTATCTAATCTCTATCGAGTATTATTCTTCCACTGAAGTTTGAAATTTTCTAGCACTATTTATGGATTAATCTCATCTAAATCTTATTGGCAGCTAATAAAAATATCAAATTTCACTATTTTGTACACATTTTCTACATTACGAATATCTTTACATTATAATATAACTCAGGGAACTATATACAAGATGAATCAGTCTTAAAAGAAAAATGGAAACTTCCGAAAAATTATACATTAATTTAAAGCTTTATTGAACTTATAAACTAAGTAATTATCAAATATTTTCCTTTTTCGTTTTAGTTTATTCCTGGTAAGCGGTCAACAAAGTTAATAGTTGAAAATAAAGAGATGTTTTATATCGTTTTACCAGGAATAAACTAAAATGAAAATTTAAATAATACGTTCATGAAATACACACTGGCAAATATTTTCCAATAAACAGAGCTGCACCTTGTACTTTAAAACTTCGAAATTTGTATAATAGGTATTTTGGAAAAAGTTCATATAAAATTCCTTCCCGACACTCAGACAGTGTTTTTTTAATCATATTATGGTAAATTGATAATTTATTCCACTTTCACGTTCTAAAATTCGTTTTTTTTCTTATTTCACAAGTTATAAAATTTGAAATTATTATTGAACTCACAATATGCTAACAAATTGTTAAAAATTGCCACGAATTGAGACAACTTTCAAAATAATTCAATAAATGGAATATATGGAGTACCCTAAAATTGACGTAACCAAAAGTGATAATACCGCAACACCATTATCTATCCGTTCTGCCGGCTAGAATGAATTAATGACAGTCGTTTTTAAACCGTTGAACGCACATGTTATTATTTCGGAGTGCAAGTTACAGGCCTAGAAAATTCTGGATCAACAACAATAGAAGATGCAGCGACAGCGTCTATTTATATATAATAATAATAATATATGTTTATCCACTAGCATTGACAAAGTATTACAAATGTAGATCAAAAATCGTAAATAAACACAATGCCCCACAGAAGCTGTAAAAAACAGCTTGTGAGTGGTATCTGAATTAAGTACAGCGACAAAATTAGTTACACTTACAACAATAGTAAACTTAGCAACAATAATGATAGTGTTTTTAAATGAAACTCACGGTCTCTAGTTAATTCCACAATTAACTAGAGACCGTGAGTTTCATTTAAAAACACTAATATGAGCATATTCCACGAAGTAAGGGTCGAGACAGTCAACAATAATGATAGTAGTAATATCACAAATAATACATAGCACAATCAGAATATCACAACAAAATATGAATTTAAAAAAATATAATATGAAAAATTAACGGAATAAAGAAAATAAACATGTACTACTACAGAAAAAAAACCTGTATACTCCGTTTTTAAAAGGCATAGAGTAATAAATCACTCATTTTGGCCGGAACCATAGGCGTACCACATTTAGTCATTTAAAAAAGTTAAGGCTTCTAAAATTATCTCATTTCCGAAAATAACCGTTTTGTAATATTATTTAAAATGAAATTTCAAATTATCAATAATATAATAAACTGTGGATTATATCACTGACATCAATTTTCCAGAAAATTTATTATTATGTATAAAAGGGCGTAGACGAGTCCCTCCACTAAGCTCCAGGTAGTTATAATCGTACATACAATAAATAATAAAATAAATGTTAATAACAATTTTATACAAATACATATATATATATATATATATATATATATATAATGAGTAACGAATATATTAGTGGGTATTGCACGCAAATAGAAGAAAGTGTAACCGCAGACATGCATGTTTCTGGCTCATTAGCCGTCATCGGTACGGTACAACCAAGAAAAGATGTGAAACATGGGAGCAAAGTTGGTGAATGAAACATGAGAAAATATAACAGAATTCAGCAGGATAGTCAAACACAACATTTGCGTCAGTAATATTAGAAGATCTCGAATTTTCGAGACAACAACCACTTTTTTCAGTAGCCCTTTCTTCTATTTGCGTGCAATACCCACTAATATATTCGTTACTCATTGTTTATGTGTCACGCACTATTCGTACATCTTAATGTTATTTCATTGATCTGGGTCGGAAGTTTCAGACGGGAGTGTTATATGCACCTCCGTGTCTATGTTGGTTGTTGTCTCGAAAATTCGAGATCTTCTAATATTACTGACGCAAATGTTGTGTTTGACTATCCTGCTGAATTCTGTTATATTTTCTCATGTTTCATTCACCAACTTTGCTCCCATGTTTCACATCTTTTCTTGGTTGTACCGTACCGATGACGGCTAATGAGCCAGAAACATGCATGTCTGCGGTTACCACTTTTTTCAGTAGCCCTTTCTTCTATTTGCGTGCAATACCCACTAATATATTCGTTACTCATTGTTTATGTGTCACGCACTATTCGTACATCTTATATATATATATATATATATATATATATATATATATATATATATATATATATATATATATATATATATATATATATATATATATATATATATATCCAAACCAACCCCATTTGCCGATTATTTCACCCAATTAGCAGGTATTTGAAGAAACTTGACAAACAGGTAACTCAAAAATGGTTTTATTATTGTGAAATATAGTCTTTTCAGTTCTAAGAAAATGTCCCCATAATACAATGTACTTACTAGAACTTTTCAACTATAATAGTAGCGGAAAGGTTGAATATTTTCAATTTACAGTTCATCTGTTCTGGAGAAACTGCTGAGTTGATTGATTTTCCCATTATTACTGTTATTTGTTATTATTTTTTACCGTTATTGTTAACTGGTCTTTATTTTTGTTCATCTATACAAGTTCTCTTCTCATCACACGAGACAAACACCTAACTACACCTTCCAACTATATAGTGTTCCAACCAAATTCGACCAGATATGGAGGATTTATCACCATCTAAGCGACCTAAAGTTGGCCCATTGTCGCGGAACGAAAAAAATCTGATTTTAAATTGCTATTCCTCGTTGAAGAACGAAGAAATTAGAAGAAAAATCATGAATTTGACAGGAAGTGTTGATGAAACTGTGGAGATTACTGCAACAATGATGGGTGTTTCAAAAACAACGATTCATAATTTAATGAAGGAGAAAAAATGGAAACATCACAGCCCCAGCAAAGTCCCCAGGCCGACCCAAACTTGAAATGGATGACGACTTGAAGAATGGAATAAGGCGTAAGGTGCATGCTTTTTTCTTTAGAAAAGAGATCCCAACTCTCTCCAAAATTATGGCTTTGGTTCAAGAAGATTCAGATTTTCCGAAAATGTCTCGAAGTACATTATGGAAAATTTTGAAGGATTGGATTTGAATATAAAAAAAATTATCGGAACGCAATGTTGATTGATAGAGACGACATTGTCATTTGGAGGAGGAGTTATTTGCGCAATAATCGGAAAGTAAGACTAGATCAAAAACGAATTTATTATTTGGATGAGACTTGGTTAAATGAAGGTCATACTGTTTCAATGTTTTGGCAAGACACGAACGTCAAAAGTCGGAGGCAGGCAGCTCTTGAAGGGTGGTCAACAGGCCTCAATCCACCAGCAGGAAAAGGACGTCGACTCATCATTACTCATATCGGAAGTGCCGAAGGTTTTGTTAAAGGTGGATTGTTGTGCTTTGAGTCGAAGAGAACCGGAGATTATCATGAAGATATGGATGCAGACGTTTTCGAAGAATATTTCTCACAAATGTTAAATCTAATTCCAACGGGCTCAGTCATTGTTATGGATAACGCAAGTTACCACTCCAGGTTAGTGGAGAAATTACCTTCAACTGCATGACGTAAACAAGGTATCCACGATTGGATAACCTCGAAAAATATTGAATGCCCAGATAACCCGCTGAAAAATGAGCTCTTGCAACTGGCCAATTCACATAAACACAAATATAGTAGATACGTTGTAGATCAAATGGCATCAGCGCGTGGTATAACGGTGCTGAGGCTTCCTCCTTATCACTGTCAACTCAATCCCATTGAATTAATATGGGCCCAAGTGAAAGGAGAAGTTTCAAGAAAAAATACGACATTCAGAATGAGTGACGTAAAAGTTTTATTCGAAGACGCGTTAGGTAACGTAACCAAAGAAAACTGGAAGAAATGTGTTGAACACATGATACAAGAAGAACAAAATATGTGGGAAATGGATCATATAAGTGAACACATGATTGAACCATTTATAATCAATGTTAATAATGGACTAATTTTTGTGTTAGTTATTACTATTATTTGTTAGACTTTTTTTTTATAAATATTACATTAATTCGTACTTTATTCCTGCATTTTTCTTTTTTCCTCTCCTATTGTAAACGGTATATTAGTAGTAAAGTTGATACCTACTGCAAAAAAATTTGCTATTCTTTATATAATATTTTATGTTTATTGTTCATTCATAGGAACACAAAAAAATGTGTTTTTATTGAATCGATATTGTGAACTCTTTTGAATAGTTTTCGTAATTATAATTTCATAGTGCCTTCATATTCTTATACCAAGTTTGTTTTGTCCTGATTGCACGCCTCTGAGGATTAAATTGTTTATTTGTTTATTCAAATACAATAGAGCGACCCTTTCAATACAATAGGCGACCCAACCGAATACAGAGTTACGGGGTGTCTACCTGAAATTCGTAACAAATGAGAAATTTTAGTACAAAATTAGATAAACTTCGGAGATATTTTATTATACACCCTGTATCGGTTTTGCATACCTAATGAGCTTTTATTACTCTATGCCTTTTAAAAACGGAGTATAGTATATTGAACTATTTAAGTGATTGAACACCGAAAATTCCAACCTTCAGCCAATGTAACCATGTGTAGTTGTAAATACTTCTCACGTTACGATTTTTATATCGCAGAATTCTCTTTTCTGCTCTGTGCTTTGTGTGTTTTAGTTTATTTTTAAATAATCGAATATTTTGGATGCTTTTAATATAATCTGGAATACGGTTGTAAAACTTAACGGAATAGAAAGAATATGTTTTCTGACATCCTAGGGACTGTATGGAAATGTCTATTCCGAGTATTGTAATTATGGATTGGTAAGTTGTATGTATTCTTTGATCCACGATATTTTACTGAAACGCATAAAAAGTATAGTTGTTTCAGATCCAATATTCTACTTTCAGAATACTAAAGATCTGAAGAATAAAGGTTAGATTTAGACATTATGATTTTTAGAAATCTCCTCTGGATTATATTTGATGGCCGCAGGTGAGTTTCCAACGCACTTCCCCAAACCTGAATTCCATATCGAAGATGGCTTTCTACCAATCCAAAATATAAATTGCGGAGATGTTGGCTAGAAATATACTTTTTCAAGTGCCTAAATTTATGCAAAATAAACTGTAATTTTTTTATTATATATTTAATATGTAGATGTTAATGACCAAACGATTCAGAATTATATAATTAACGTTATTCAATTAAAATTAGTTGATAGGCTAATATTTTGGTCAACTCAAGAACCGAATTAAATACTTGGCCTTTTATAAAAGCTGCATTCCAGCAATGTTTCGGAGATAGACGATCATTAGAACGTCTTCAACAAGACATTATAATGGCTCGACCATTAAGAAATGAAGATCCAATAGATTTTGCCAAACGTTTAAACGTTCACAAGTTTTAAAAAGTCATCTCGTTAGTAGAATAAATCATTTTTTCTGATGTTGAAATGCCTTTACAGAATAAAGATCTGTACAGTAGACAGTATGACCAAATGACGTTAAGAACTCTTTTAAGAAATTTATAGGGAGTTTACAGACAATAATTAGACTTAAATATCCAAGAAATATTGAAGAAGCTCTCGTATATATAATTGAGGAAGAACAAATTTTGTATTCTCCAAATAATTTTAAATCTTTTGATAACAAACCTAATACTTTTGATAAACCTGAATCTCAGCATATTCAATCTTATTACACAAATCACGGAAATACGCCGAGTACTTCCACACCGAGAAATTTCAATTCATCTAATCAAAATTCTCAAGAAAATTCATTCCTAAGTCAACCAACTCACAACCAGTTCCTATACAATCACGTCCTATAAATAGACACTATCCGTCTAATCGACAAGTTTTTGGACCACCCAAAAACTTTTTTGCTCCCACGGGGTCGAAATCCCTGTGGAACCCCAGAACCAATGTCAATTAATACAAGAAATACTTCCGCACCTAGACAAAATAATCAGTTTCGACAACAAATATCAATTATTCCCTTGAAACCAAGACAAAATGAATCCAATTATATTGATGAAGAACTATTTCAAGAAGATAACATAGCCTTAGAAAACCCAGCAGACAATTATTTCGAAGAAACCATCGCGCAAACTACTATTAACGAGGAGTTACCTAGTAATTCAAATGGTACACATAATAATGACGGGAATTTTTGGACAGACCCTCCAATATAAACGAAATGTTTTGTAATTCATATTCTACAGATTTACCGTATATAATTATTAAAAATCCACGGATTAAATTATTAATAGATACAGGATATCGTGGAAAATATTTCCCAAATTCTATTTATAAAGACCCCACTTTAATAATTTCATCTGTAACGTTGAGTGAAAAATATAAGAAGATACGCAATGCAATGTAAAATTTTGTGCCTTATGGAGATTCCCGGGTACCCCCACTATTCATTGAAATTGCTACTGTTTTTAGGCGACGCCGTGTATAGACATCGAACTATTCACCTCGAATCCACCCGAATCGGTTGTTTCGGACATTCGGACGGCTCTACTGTTGGTTTGTGAAATTTATTTCCAAGTTTATTTCTTATAGAAGCGGGCAGTTTTTTTTGTTCAATACATAAAATATTCACAAATTTATATATCATTCGATAGAAAGAAATATAAAACAAAGCTAGGAATTAGAAAATATAAGTACACGCGAACATAAAAATAATTAATTTTATTAATGATAGAGAGAGAGATGTTCGTGGGTTTTTTGAAGTTGTAGTGTTTATTTGGGCTTGTTTTGTTTGACGTGTAGCCCTGTTATAGGATTCGGTTCCTCTTCAGGGCTGGTTGGAGGTTTGTTTTTTGGGGTGGTTTGTGTGCGCGTATTGACTTGGCTTGTTTGAAGTAGGGCTGAAAATTCAGTTTTCGAAAAGTGTCTAGGAAGTTAGAGAAAAAAGGTGTATAGAAAATTGTAGTTGAGTTTGGTTTTGTGGGTGGTTTGTGTGTCTTTGCTAGAAATCAACCGGAGGGAGAGGCGAAAACAATCAGCGCCGAAATTGGGTGATTTTTATGCGAACGTGGTTTTTTTGATGAGGGAATGGGGAATTTGAAAGTGTCTAGAAAAGGTCGAAAATGAATAAGACGAACCACGTTGCGTTCGGATAGTTAATAGAGCGGGGTGGGTGATGGTGTTGTTGGAAGGTGAAAATATATATTTTTGGGGATTTTGTGGCTCCTGCGTCATGAAAGTTAATAGAAGCGTAGGGGAGATTTGGGAATTTTAAAGAATTTTTTGGAAGTTTTGAGTTTGTTGAAATTTGTTGTAAAAGTGACTAGGAGACATTGAAAGATGTGTGGATGAAGTCGGGTGGTGGCGACTGGCTTTTCTCGAATTCGAGGTGAGGAGATGGTTGTTAAAAATATTGTAATGAGTGAGGTGGCGCCGAATAATAATCTTAAATCCAAAAACTTCGACGTACGTCGGCCCATTTGGCTAGCGAATAAATTCACTATGCTACAGGAAAGAGCGTGAAAAACCTGCAGCACCGACGGGGTGGTTGGGGCTCGCGGATCAAATTGAATCGCTTTCGCTCCTGATGGGAGTGAAAGCAAAGTGAGCACGCCTGCCTATATTTGTTATAGAGCAGTTGTGTCGATGAATGGATGGATTTAAATGACGAAGTGTTTCGGCTATGACATCTCTTGAGTTGGGGATGGCGTTCATGAGGGTGACGGTGAGAATTTCAATGATGATTTTGATGTCGGTAGAAAGATCATAGGGTGTTGGTGGCTTTTCGAGGGTGACTGGTGCGGTCTCTTGGGGGGTTTTAGGTGTCGATAGCCTGTGGGCGCGGCGAGGATGGAAAGCGGGGTGTGGACCACCGCAATTGGTACATTTAGGAGTGCCGGACTTGGGGCAATTTTCGGTTCGGTGGCCTGTTTGGCCGCAAGAGGGGCATATCGGTTTAGACCGACAAGATTCGGAGGAGTGTCCGGTTTGGGTGCATCGACTGCAATACTTGGGCACTGGTGGGAGTGGATTTGTGTTCGATGGCTCGCATCGATGTGGAAGGCCGTGAAATGGGAGGCCGGAAGTTAGGGCCTGGTGGTAGTGGGCTTCGGAGGCGGTGACGATGCGAAACATCGAAGTGGGTTTGTTGGTGGCTTTGGCCACGATTCGCCAGGTTTTGAGAAAGGGAATTTGTTTGTTGTGAAGAATTTTTCCAAATTCTTCGGGGCTGACAGTGGTGTCTACATTGCTGCAGACGAAAGAGTAGGTGGGTATAAGTGTTTTGTTGGCTGTACGTGGTAGACGTTCTGTTGAGTTAAGAACGTTGATGATGATGTTTTTGTCACCAGTAGAGTTATGGATTTGTCTCAGGATAGTTGAGACTGACTTTGGGAAGGACGTTTGGAGAAGGGCGGTGCGGTTGAAATTTACCTTAAGAAAGAGGACGTGGCCGTGAAGCAGTTCGAAGGTGTTGAGTAGAGTGAAAAGGGATTTTTGAGTGGCGTATTGGGTTGGGAGGTTTCGGAGGTTCAGGGTTTGAATTGGTGTGTCGTTGATGGTGTGAGTTGGTGCAGGAATGTTGGTAGGTGTGGGTGTTGTTGGTCGGGTTTTGGTTCTCCCGACGAGGGTGAAGCCATCCTCGTCAGAGACGGGTTGTTGTCGTGTGAGTGTATGTGTAGGGGATTGGTATCTTACGGAGGAAGCGTAAGACCTACTTGAGGATGTGTGTGCGGATTGTATGTGTTGTGGGGATGTATATGGGGTATGTGTGTATTGTGGAGTGTTATCGTGTGTTATGTTTTGTAAGTGGAGTGGTGTTGCTTGATGGGAGGGTGTTGAGGAGTGGTGTGAACAGGTTTGAATCAGTGACCCGCTCTGCTGTATCACCTTCCTCAGGCGATGACACGACGTTTATTAATAAACATGAAGTCCCTTTCTGTACAGTGAACAGTAACAGATCCGTAGTCGGTAAAATTTAGATATTAAAACTAAATAATATTCTACCAGTCAAACATTCCAGATGTAAAATAATTATTTCATCAGGCATTTTTATCGGATTAAGGTTAAAACGACATACGTTGCAATGGAGTATGCATGAAAATTGAAAGAGAGAACGTCACACAGACTAATTTTTTTGAATATTAATATAAAAATTATGGTATGTTATATTTTTCTTGTGGAGTTTGTTATTTATTGATTTTATTTAATAATTATGGAAAGGTTCCAGGTAGTAAGGGTTGACACAATTAATTTGGTTAAATAAAACTTGGCAAAAACCAACGATACCTCTTATTAGTTTTCCAACATCCTAACTTTTCTATGTTTTTTTATTTATTTTTGTTTTTTGAAATTTTTCAGATTCCCATCTGAAGGATATGTAAATCATCATTTTCATAAAAATGTCCAAAACAAATTTTTTATGATCTGTACAAATCTGAGGATAATTTAAATATGGATTCAAATGCAAACATATTGTTTTGGTATTAATGTTGCCTATCCGGTAGAAGTCTACAAATTCATTAAAATATTAATTGTCTTGCGTCTCCTAGAATATTTCTTTCGAATCAGTAGCGAATCGTGATTTGACGAGACTACATTTTTACGGTCTATTTAATATAAAAAGGTATATATATATATATATATATATATATATATATATATATATATATCGACAACCGGTTGGACTATAGAATAAACCACTTCCTTTCCATCCAACCCCATCCCCAATCAGTGGTGAAACCTATATTGGAATATGAATGAGCCAGCGCGAAAAGTAAGTTTTTATAATTGTTAGTTTTACTTTTTCATAAAGGAGAAAAATAATTAATCACATATATTTTTTATTAAATCCTTTTCAACTTTGAACTTTTCAAAGCAAATAAATAAAATTGTTTCAACAATAAACTAAACACTTTTAAGTACGGAATAGAAGGTTTTTTTAGAAACTTGGCTGATTCCGATTTAGAAAAGTCCTTGTTAATTATGAATAAATAATATTGGTCATTCAAATCATCTTCTTGAATTAAATATTCGCGACAACTAGAACACTCCGAAAGCTTCAGCATTTTATGAGCAACAAAGGCAGCAACATATGCTTGCTTCTGTTGTGTTTTCTAGAGAAATCGGTCTAGCTTCTTCTTCCACTATAAGCCCTAATTGTTCATATTCTCCTAATGTTAACGGTTCTGCAAAATCTGTAGTTGTGGCAATATCTATTACACTAATTTGATCTGAACTCCTATGCAATTCTCCAGCATGTTCTTCGTCACTAGAAACATTCAAAAATTCTCCATAATCGGTGTCACAATTTCCAGTATCAACTGCAATTTGCAAGCGAATATTTGCATAATATTGTAGAGCAATTCTGAATTGACGCACACTTGGCATCGGATTGTATCCTCCTCTTGTTCGAATTACGGAGAAAAAATTTTCAAGTGCGTCTTGATTTAAAAATGATGTAATTAAATAGTTAATTGACTAGTTAACTTTTAAATCTTCCCATAACAATAAAATTGATGTAATAGACAACTGAAATCCTTCAATACAATAAATATTATTTCTTAATTTTTGATTTTCGTAAACTTTCATGGATCTAAATAAATTAAGACCCTCTCGTAAAATTTTTTTGGCATTTAAATTAAATACTGATAGAGGTGTCCTATTACTTTTACAATCACCTAGATACCGACCTTTCAACGCATCAAAAATTTCATCAATTTTTCTTACAAAATCTGCAGTATTCGATGCTGTTGTTGTAACCAATTGTTTGGTATCTATCAAGGTTTTTATCGCTGCCGAAACGGAGAGAGAAAATATTTGGGCAGCATATAATACCCTCATTTTTTGAGAACTGTTAGGCCGAATATGTTTTTCTGTAAGCTCAATTAAAGCTCGAGTTTTTGAACTTTTGTTATCAATACCATATGCTTCTCTAATATCTCTCCATGAAATTGGGTTTCCTATGTCACCATATATAAAATTTAGTTTCCCGTTCATCAAATCATTCCTCAGACTTTTCAACAGGTGTGGACAATCATAAATAATATATACTTTTGATCCATCAAAATCGAGAGTTGGATTATTAATGGTGGCCCCTAATAGAGACACAGCTTTGCGATTATTGGATCCCTGATCACACACAATTGCCTTGGGGTTGAGACTACAATCTTTCAAGGTTTTCAAAAAATCTAAAGTTAATTGATTCAATATTTCTCCCTTAACAGGACCAGCAAAGGGGAAGCCTCCAGTTGTGTAAAATACCACGTTTATAAAGCATTAGTGCTGTATTAGCAGGTACACTTCTTCTTCCAAGATGACCGAGATCCTCATAACCTTCTGCAAAATCTTTTATATTATAATCTGCCTATTTTGTGAGAGTAATCTCATCTTTCAACACTGCACATATTTTTTCGTTGTCATCTAGTACATTAGCTTTTGTTTCTTATTTTTCAATTATTGACGATTTAATTCCGGAATGAATATTAACCACTGTCATTCATTCTTGAATGGTTCGAATCGATGGTAAAATAGAGTGTAGCTTGTCGCGCATGAATTTGTACAAAGAAGGGGAGTTATAATTTAGTGATAACGCCAACTGTTTCTCCGCTTTTGTCCATTTTGACCTGGTTTTATGATAAACTTGCATCAAAATAAAAGTTTTCACAGCAGAACTTTTGTGTTTCAAAAGATTCTCTAAAATGTTGAGGGCCGCTAATTTGGATTTATTTTTAATCCGGTTTACACAATAAGTTTTGGCCCTTAATATTCTATTTAAAACATCTACTTTATATGATAGAGACTTAATTGTCTGCTGTAAAAAAAAACCTAGTTGGAGAAGGCATGTTTATAACTCTCTCGCTAAGACTCGATGCAGGAGAACTTACTGTTAATGGAGAAATTCCTAATTTAACAGGAGAGGATGGATAGCTTGTTTTGAGATTTTTTTCGTATGTTTTCGTAGAAGATAAAACTACCAATTCTTCGGAAGATGTATCTAAAGTACAATAAAAAAATGAATTAGTTCAAATATGTCGAAATCGCCAAAAAGTCTATACCAACCAGATAATATGTCCTCAGTCTCAAGATACTTCCCAGATTTATATTTCTTTTCATTTTGTAACATCCTTGTTTTCAATAGTCTAGCGTTGTTTTCTTTAAAAAATAGGTGTAGGTATGTTAAGAATATCAAAGTGTAATTTAATGAGCTCACCATCTAAGTCTGAAAAACGTCTTTTGCAAACACCACTTGTTGAAGCTTCATGTATATTTTCGATATGGCTTTCTACAATAGAATTAACATTTATTTAATATTTTTTTTCTTGTAATTAGATGCCTGATTTTAATTCCTGATTTATGCTGCTCAGATATTTTCATATCGCACAATAAAATACTTTGTGAAATAGTTTAAAACTACATACATAAAAACTGATCAACCATGTATATCATCTATTTGTTTTAATTGTTTTAAATTTTCCATGAATGAAAATAATGGTGCACATTACAAAGTGTGGACATTAAAATCAGTCATAAGAAATGTACTATATTTGAATAAACCTTGAAATTATAAAAAAACATACCTTCCTTTACAATAACTTTTTGGTACAGCATTTTTCCTTAGAATCTTTTGTTTATGATGTACAATAATAAAGTCAGAACTAAAATGTTTTTCACATAAAACTTCATTTGCTAACTCGTCCTTTTCCAAATTCCAAATAGTTATATTGCTACAATTTTTTTCCACTCATTAAGAATGTTCTCATTTATAGTCGGAAATTTAAAGAAACTTAAATGTTTATCTTTTTTTGAATTTTGTTCACATTCATGAAAACAACAAATATGGCTTTTGGGGTTCATATTTAAAAATATGTTTCACTACGTAACACACAACAGAGTCTTTTAATGCCTAGATTAACTACACACTTCTTGGTTAATGGACAATAATCCTTTGTACAAACAAAACACTCGAGAGAGAGACAAGAGCTAGAAATTCCGTTTGCCGTTCTTAACTCTACTACGGTCGGTAGACGACTGCTAATTCCTAGAGAAAGTGGCGATGGTAGCGACATCTCTCCGCCAACAACATTTTGCGGCACAAAATCATTTACGAGGTTGCGTCTCTTCTTATATTTTTCACTCAAGGGCTGTAAGTAAAACGAAAACCGAATTTGAAACAAATATTCCTGCCTTCGCCGAATTTAATTCTAAAATTAATCTCAATCTTATAGTATATAAATTTTGATGGTTTGTTAGGGTTAAATGAGCTACGGGCTTTGGAATTTTAAGTAGATTTTAGTATAAATGTATTAAGAGTCAAAAATATTGAAAATTCACTTTTATATAAAGTAGATAGGGAACAGTTCACTATCTCTGTTGATGCAAACGATGTAGTCGGATTACAAGTCACTCAGATGGCGAGGTAACTTTGGACGCACTGGGGAAGTTCCAATATTTCACTGCTTTGGATCTGACGCAAGGATTCCATTAAATGGAAATGGAACCTAATTCAATACCAAAGACAGCATTTTCCGTCGAACACGCTCATTATGAATATACTCGTATGCCAATGGCATTGAAAAATGCACCGGCAACGATTGAAAGAGTTATGGATAATGTTTTGAAAAGTATTCAAGGGAAAATTTGTCTTTGTACATGGACGACATAATTATCTCTAGCTCCTCTTTAGAACAACACATTCAAAATCTAAAAGTAGTTTTTAGCGTTTACGGAACATGATATTGAAAATACAATTAGACAAAAGCGAATTTTTTCGAAAAGAGGTATAGTTCTTGGGGCATGTAGTGACCCCTGACGTCGTAAAACCGAATTCGAAGAAGCTTCAACATATTAAAGAATTTCCACTTCCAAAGTCTCCCAAGGAATTTCAATCATTTCCAGGTTTTTACTTAAAATTTATGAAAGATTTTGCGAAATTAACAAAACCTCTGACAAGATGTTCGAACAAGGGTGTTAAAATGGAATATACAGCAGAATTCGTGAACGCCTTTGAAATGCGTAGATAGTTATTTGTAAAACAAGTGTCACAATGACTCGTTTTGTAGTAAGAGTGAAGTTTGCACAACGAACCGCTAAGCGGTGAGTTGTGCAAATCACGAGTACTACAGAAAGTCATTGTGGCACAAGTTTTACACAATATTTTTTATATTTCGCATTTATTTAATTATTTAAATAAAATAGAATTTCATATAATCCTTGTTTTTAAACTAGGAGGAGTGATTTGAATTTAAGTTGGCAATTCTGTAGATTCCTAATTGGTCAGATCACAAATGTTTTTATTCAGCACTTCTAACTTTTGACATATTATAACCGAATAATTGTGTAAATTGTAAACAAACTTTCATTTAAGCAAAAAGAGGATGATTATGTTTAAAAAAGAGCTTCTTCGTATATGCTCTTGTGATCTATTTATATTATATCATGAACAGAATTATTTCTGTAATGCATCTTCACATAGATATCTGGTAATTTATCCCTAAAATCGAACGTTTTGTATACCAATATATTGATCCTATATAATATAAAAATAAACAATTTACAAATCATTGATAAATAAACGTTAGCGTACTTTATTCATTGATATTTTTAATATATAAACCATTCTAATTTACCTTTAATATAATAATTTGCTAGCTAGAACAACGCTAGACCATTTTGTTTATAATTTGTGTCAAGGTTAAAGTCAAATGTCAAATAAAAATATAACTAAATTCAATAACCATCTGTACACTAAAAATTACTATAACAGTGTTGAAAGAGCTTCATTGTGACACTGTAAACAATGTTATAATGAAGGCTCTTTTAAACGAGAATTATAAAAAATGTATTGACGTATTCCCCTATATTGCAATACCCAGATTTTTCGAGATCGTTCAATATAGCAGAGGACGCCTCTAACTTTGTAATAGGAGCCGTTTTAAGTCTAGGTAAAATAAGCAATGATCTGCCCATTGTCTATACTTCTAGAACCCTTAACGCTGCTGAAATAAACTATAGTACTATTGAAAAAAAATTACTGGCTGTTATTTTTACAATAAAAACATTTAGATGTTATTTATTTGGAAGAAAACTTAATATATTATCTGATCACAAACCTCTCAAATTCGTAAGATGACGTTTATTAATTTCTGAATTCGATTACGAAATTCATTATAAGCCAGGTACTTTAAACAAAAACGCAGATGTTCTAAGTAGAGTAGAAGTTAACGCCAAATTGACTCCTTAATTGTTGAACCAAGTGATATTGACCAGATAACCGAAGAGTATCTTCAGAATTTTATTGAACCCGCCGAAGACAACCTAGAAAATCAACTAGGCAACTCAATCAACACAACTAAAGTTAACGATACAAATCAATAAGAAAAACTAGAAATTATAGGGACTACAGATGAACCACAAGTTCGCAACAAGAAGAGGACGATGAGACCGTCCATACTGCGGCCGAAAATCCCACTTTAGAAATCCCATTTACAGAAAACGTGACAAATTCATACAATAAGCAAATAATAATAGTACAAAGTAAAAGTAAATGTTTTTCCATTAATTCATTTCGTATAATGGCCTATCTAACTGATAATATAGGTGATCTTAAAAATCAAATCAATAATCTGTTTAAGACTTATGTAGAACCGAAAAAATTATATTGTATTCATGTAAAATGTTCAACAATAACAGATTTAGTATATCTTATTATAACTACATTACAAAATACGTTTAAAAATCAAAGTTATAATTTAGTTATATCTAGAATGTTTGTGACAGATGTTGAAAACGTAGAAGACCTCGAAATGAATATCAAATATCAGCATGAATGTCAAACATGCCACAGAGGTATTGATGAAACTCAAAACGCTCTAAGAAATGAATACGACATGAACGTTGATGTAATTAAATATATTCTTTGTTAGATATGTAATCAAGCGAAATATGATCGGCATCCGCCACAAATAAAATTTTTGTTAACAATCACACCATCAAAACCATTCGAAATAATCCACATGGATATATTTCAAATTTTAAACACTTAATTTTTAATACTTTTGGATAAATGCGATTTATGTGAGTCCTCCAAGAATGCTTCTGGAGAAAAAGAGAATATTGAAATTGAGTACAAACAACACCAACTAGAAAAAGTACTTACTCGAAAAGAGTTAGATTGTGACAGCCAGAGAGCAAAAAGTAATAAAATATTTCTTGCAGTTCATGACCTACGGGCAGTTCTACCGATTCCAATGGGTGATAGTTCGGTTTTTCTCTACAAGTCTCGAATGAATTGTTATAATTTCACACTAAATCGCAGTGTTCATAACTTTTGAAAAATTCTGTTTACCTTTTTTTCTAAATTTTAGATTTCAGAAAACGAAAAACATTAAACTTCTTGCTATTTCTGCCGCGGCCGTGGAGGTGTGACGGATGGAAATAGGCATATGCATTTTCAAACTCCTTCAAGAGCTAGCAAACACTAACACGGGTATCGATGTGGTATTCTTCTTTGACAATTGTGGGGAGTAGAATGGGTGAGTACTAATAAAATGTAATTTTATATTGGCTGAATATTCTAACTCTCCCGGTACCTCGTTGTTATGTATGCAGTAGAGTGCTTGGATATAAATTCAATAACGCACAAATATTTATTAAGAGATCATGCACAAGGTGATTCAGTTCACAGTATCATTAAAAGATGTTTGAAAAGAGTAAAAAGATTTGGGCCTATTTACGTGCCTCACCAAATTGTATCATTTATCCGAAATGCAAAAAACAGGTAATCCTCTAATAGTTAAAAAAATGAACACTGAGAGTTTTTATGTCGTGAATGGAAAAAACTTTCCAGATTTATTAAAAAATACAAATAGGGACGAATTTAAAATTAGCGAAATAAGGTTACTACGATTTGGAACTGGGTAAAATACAAAACCAGTGACGAACAACCAGAGTGGTATTCCATAGATATTCAATCAAAAAAGAAGTTTTATAGAAGCCTGAAAATGTAAAGATGTAATTTTGAGACCTGATGCCTATAAGAATAAAACTGAAATAGCTAATAATAAGAAAAAGGGTCTCAAAAGTATTGTTGAAAGTAACATAATCCCTCAATTTTATAAATATTTTTACGATCACATTTGTGCCTGATTTGTTTCTTACGATGCACCGACCTAAATATTTTTTATAACGTTTTAGTTTATTTTATTTTTTCGATCACATTTGTACTTTATTTTTACTATAGAATATATTTCCTATAACATTCAAGTTTGTTTTGTTTTTACTATCACATTTCCCTCTGAATTGTATTATTTTGAATATTGTTAAGTTCATGTTCAATTTAGAGATTTGACAACCTACCATATGTTTGGTCATAATGGCCTTTGGGTAATTTTAAGCTTGGAGAAACAAAGAAGCAATTACAAAAAACGCTTAATTGGTTTGAACTGTTTTCTTAAAAAAAGGCTTCTGAAATATGTCACTAATTTACAGCCAATAACAAAAATTTAATTGAAAAACATATATTGGTTGATTGTTACTGCACAATTCAAGAAATAGATTGGAAATTTTTGTTTCTCTTGTACAATTTTAATTTTAGCAGTAACGCCTTTGTTTTACCAGAATCGCGATGTGATAATACCGGGAAACAAAAAGAAAAGAAAATTAGTAAACGCGACTTAAGTCGAGAAGACCCTAAGCAATATGTTGAAGTTCGGGAGATATTCATAAGAAATAAGGAAGCTTTAAGAAATAAGTCAAAACCAACATTTTCAAAGAAAACGGTAAAATCAGATATGAGCAAGAAAATGGTTACAACAAAAAACCGTGAAATCCATAAATCAAAGGTTAAGAATCCACTTACTAACATTCGACTTTCTTTACAGAATGATGAAAATACAGGGGACAATCTTCCTAACCCTGATCACAACTCTTGTGTCTATAGCTCAAAGTAATGACGTGGAAATACAAGTGCTTGACACTCCCTTATTACCTTTAGAATTAGACAAAACAAAATCAATTGAAACAAACCATACCTTTTCATATTCTATTGAAATAAATTTATTAGTTGAGCAGTTGAAAAATGTTGAACGTTTACACAGTAGATTAGGAAGTTATTTAAACTCTTCGTCACTTGAAGATTAAAATATTATATAAAGTCTATTCGAACATACGAAATATTTACTAAATGCAAATGACATGAATTAAGTAACCTGGTATATAAGGATATCAAAGAAATAAATAACAGAAGTTGACGAGAATTGTTTAATGGTATTGGAACTATAAATAAAAGGCTTTTCGGAACTTAAGATAATGATGACGAAATCAAATATAATACTGAAATAAAGCGATTAATTTACAACCACGAGTTGAAACTACAGTCTTCCCTCAATACTCATCTTATTGATCACTACAACAAGACAATCACTAGTTTATATAAAAATCAATTATTACTCCAGTATCAATTCAATGAAATCTATAACATATCTCAAGACGTAGCCCGTCAGGTATTTGTATATTTTAGATTGTTCAATTTCATAGATAACTTAGAAAATTCAATTATATTTGCTCATTTAGGAAGTTTACATACCCCCATTATATCTCTGAACAATTTATCTAAATTGATCAATCGCGTTTTAATAATATATGGGGATTCGAAAGTCGTCTAATTTAAAAATTCATACAATTGTTACCAATTGACCGGAGTTGAAGTCAAACTTCAAGATTCTAAAATAATTATTTCTATCCATATACCCATTCTAACCTATAAGATTATCTCTTTACCAAATGAAAAATCAATAATTGTTCCATGCAACCCTCTCCTTGTGCTTGGTAGAAACTCACATCAATATAAGAAAAAACTGTGTCCACGTATTGAAATTATCTTGTTTTGCCGACAACATGAACAAGCCATTAACGATATTTGCGTAATACCTTTGATCCGAGCCGAAACACCAACCTGCAGATTTGAAGCAGCAGTTTTGAATCCCCCTGTAGTAGAACAAATCAATAGCAATTTTTTGTTATTATTGCTAACTGAAGATCCTATAAAAGGTAAAATTAACTGCTATAAGAATAGAATAGCTATAATCAAAAGTAACACTATCATTAAAATATTTCAAGGAAAGTCTTTATATGAGAATACAGAAGGAAATACGAATGGGAACCTTTACAATTAGAATCAGTAGATCTCAAATCCATCAGAGACATTGGAAAGAAGCAGATTCATATGAGAAAGAAAAAGTTGCAATTTGGAATAGGGTAAGTCCGGGAAAGACGCCAATTTTTCATATCGACTTTGATTAATGCTTCCAAATAACCATGTCATAATAAAAAAATACGTCGTTAGATTCAACATTTATTTATCAAAACAGAAACATAAGTTTTATTCCGCGATAAACATGTAACAAATATTAAGAAAATATTTTTCAAAACTCTGCAAATCGGAGACGCCGTCAGGTTAAGGTAGAGATGCCACTACACTATACGCCTCTTAATAAATAAGCACTTTAACACAGATCTCGCACGTATTTTGATACTTGGTACATCCCTCATGCACCCACTGCTGGCAATGAATGCATTGAATCCAATCTTCATCTTTTGTTGTCTTCGTATACTCTTCGCCACATCCAGTGCAGGTTGCGTCATCATGATTTTCCAGATCTGAAGTTCTATCATGAAGAGACAAGATTGAATCTTCGTCACTGGACTCCTCTACCTGCAGTTTTAGGGTCTTCTGTTTTCCTTGTGGCACCGTTTTCGCAGAACAATTCTCCTTTTTAGGTTTTAACTGCCTTTGTGCCACGTTTCGTTTTGTTGAGATTCACTTGTTTGTGCTCCTGAATGCTTTTGCGCCTTTCTATGGCTTCAGCAGTATTTAAAATCTCTGCGAGTTTCCCTCCTTTTCTTTAAGCGTCTAGCACAGCAGCAGCTGAAATAGGAGATACAATATCCAAGGCTTTTCAGGCGTAATTTTTGTAGGAGTAGATGTTTGCGTTTGAACTATATGCTCATCAGCTAAATCGGCAGCACGTGAAGGTGAAGGTTGGGGTTTGGTAATTCGTTCCTCCTCTTGGCACAGTATTTTCGCAGACGTTTCTTGTATTCCCACATCGGTACCTCCATAGACATAGTCTGGGATACTTTGCGAATTAAACGGGCAAACTCCAGCCGCCTGAAAACCTGATGTTGCATTTTGAACACTTGCAGCCTTCATCCAAGCAACACCTAGGAGTCGTCCGAACTGTAGCCTTCCGATTTTTCTACCAGAATTGGATTTAACCCAAGTATCGCAAACTTGATAAAATGCTGCCTTCAACGATTCAAAAAAGGATATATCGAGAGGTTGGAGATAGTGGGTAGTATGTGGGGGAAGGCAAAGCAGGATTATGTCATTCTCATCAGCGTATGTCAGAGCTTCCACTAAGCTGCAGTGAGATCCGTGGCCATCAATAATTAGGAGCACTTTTCCCGCAGTTTTTCTTGGGACGAAATGAAACTTGAGCCATTTGAGAAAAATCTCTGTGTTGTTGTAGGCTGACTTATGATTCATGTACACAATAGATTCGGGTGGCATTCCATCCTGCAATTCTGATTTCTTATTTTTACCTTTGAGAATGCACGCAGGCAGGAAGAAAGTGCCTTCCGCGTTGCAACAGCTTATAACTGTTATTGTTTCACCCCACTCCGCAGCCGTCAAAGTAGACACAACTTTAGAGCCTTTTTTGGCAATGACTTCGCCTGGGCGGTTGTTTAGCTGTAGCCCCGTCTCGTTCATGTTGTAAACACAAGCGGGTTTGTCGAACAACTGGTGCTCCTCCATTGTAGAAGCCAGCAGTTCAAAGTAGTTTGTAACTATATTTTTAGCCATGCTGAAGCTTCTACTGCGGAATACGGTTTCAGCTTTTCTTATGTCTAGTTCAGGATGTCTTCGTGAAAAGGACGTAAGGCAGTCGTAACCTGCGAGTTCAGCTTGTCTGTCAAATTAATGGCGTATTTTCAACTGCTCGGCCAGGTGAAAAGCCATGCGCCTAGCTTCAGTTCTCGTTGGTGTAAATCCTCTTGCTTGCAGTTTATTTATGTGAACAACCATTTTCATTTCAGCTTCTTCACCAAGTGAACTGTCAGATCCCATTCGTCCTTTTTTGGAATTGCCGGATGTAACTCTACGTTTTAAAGTTCTTGGTGGAATGCTCAACACCCTAGAAGCTTTATTTACATCCATTACTTCTGCCAAGCTTCTTCTAGCCGCTTGCAAACTTTCTTCCCTCCATCTACCCCTATTGGGACACCTTCTTTCGTAATTGCTTGGCATTGCTGCAATTAAATAGTTTTAAATTAGCAAGGCATCTCACACAAACTTAAATCGGCGTCTATCCCGATTCAGTTGAAATTGATGCAAATAGTGCACGAATACAAAGACGTACAACCTCTTCACATGCTTTTTCACCACGAGCATTTAAAATTTTCACCAGGGCAATAATTAGGTATATAAGGTCTACTTACTTTCTGCTCCGAAAAACTTTTTACTGCACCAAAATAAACATTATTAGGATAAATCGAAATGCTTCAAGGTTACGCAATAGCGACAACCGGCTGTGACAAGCGTTGGAACATCACTGCTGTAGATCGCCTTATAGGCGAGTACAGTACGAGATATAAGTAATTGGCATCTCTCCCATACCGGCATCTCTACCGGACTTACCCTATGCCTAGTCTAACATTGCTATTTGAAGGTTTCATTATTATCTGTATCTGGTATAGAAGAAGAGGCCAAGAAGATGTCAGCCTCCCACCACAAAAGGACCAGAAATTCGAAATCAAGCCCTTATCGGTATTGTTTTCGCCCAAGGAAGGAGGAGTTATATGAAGACATCCTGCATACAAGCAAGTTATTTGAAGCCATCCTGTTTACAATGATAAATATTTCTGTAGTCAGCAGTTAGTGTACTTGTTGTAGCTCACATAAATAATTGTCATTCTAATGATGTACCGTGCATTGTAAACATCAAATTTAAATTAGTAAATTTTTGTATATTTGAAAAATAGAAGTTTTTAAGAAATATCTTCGTGTTTAACTCGCCACTAAAACTGAAATTTTACCATTTACTTCATATAAACCATTTTTAGCGGATAATAATACTATCTTTGTAGGAAATTGTACTCTTGAGCTCGTACACACAGTCAAATATCTAGGCTTCCATATTGACTCATTTTTGAAATGGGACGTTCATTCTCGCAACATCGCCAATAAGCTCAGAGGCCCAAATTTACAGATTCAAACAATTAGTAGAAATTTTATGTCATAAGCAACAGAAAATTGTATGTTCCGCTTTTGTTGAATCCATATATGGTATCATTGGTTGGGAGGAAATTAGGGATAATTATTTGAGCTCGATCAATAATATCGTTCAGATTAAAACTAACTTTTCCGTATCTGTGGCCCTGAACAATATTCTATCATAAAATTGTTACTTGTGTACACTTCGGGAGATGTATTGTGCTAACAAACCGAAATTTCTCCAAAAATAACCATAAATTCAGTACATCTGGATTTATAGGACCCGCTATACTCGCTCTAGTCAACTGAAAATCAATAAGGTACATCTGTGAAACACCTTGAACAATATTCAATCATGAAATTAATTCGTATACTCTCTGGAGGCTGTATCGTGCTAACAAACTAAAAATTCTCAAAAAATGACGAAAATTTGGTACTTCAAGTACCATAGCACCCGTTGTACTGGCTTTACTGCGTTGTATATCTATAGGGTTCATCTTTAAGACGCTCTGAATAATATCCAATCATAAAATTGGTCACTTGTATATACTAGGGAGGCTGTATCATGCTAACAATCTGAAACTTCTCCAAAAATGACAAAAATATCGTACTCAAAGTAATGTAGCACCTGTTGTATTGGCTCCTGTGAGCTGAAAATCAATAGGGTTCATCAGTGAGATGACCTGAATAATATTCAATCATGAAATTGGTGACATATTGAGCTTTGGAGGCTGTATCGTTCTAACAAACTGAAATTTCTCAAATATTACAAAATGTCGTACTTCAAGTACCATAGCACCCGTTGGACTGGCTCTGGTGAACTGAGAATCAATAGGGATCATCTGTGACATGTCCTTAACAATATTTATTCATAAAATTGCTGACTTATTGCACTTAGGAGCCTGTATCGTGCTAACAAGACATGTAAGGAAAAGTGGCCGACGACGACGACGACATACACACAGGATTTTTTTCTAAAAACCGTTTTTTCGTGTTGTTGTTAATGGAAAACGTAAGAATAATTAAAAAAAATTATCAAAATTCCAACTTTTTTGAGGTAAACCAATATGAAATTCTCGCATATAGAAAGGTTGGGCGGAAAAGTAAAACCTCCAATTAAGTATATATTAATTAAAAGGTAATGTACAGTCGGCAACTCAGTTGCTTAAAAACTCTTTGTTTCTTGTATTTCCAGTTAGTTTCCTATAAAAAAGTAATATGAGTAGTTTCTATAGAATAAGGCTTGAAACAATAAATTTCATAATAAATTAGGGATTATATTAAATCGTGAATATTCTTTTATATATAAATAAATTGTACTTTGAACTTGAAAACTTCCTGTGTGAACCAAGAAACCTTCTTCTTATCAAAATGACTATAGTGTTCATTATTTCGAAGAACAGTTAAGATGGAAATACTTCTATAATTTCAAGCTTCCCATAATAACTCCTCAAAAGAACTCTTTACTAAGTAAATATTAATCGTTATTTTTTAGTGTACCTACGTGGATTTTACAAGACCAAAACTATTACAAGTTAAAACCTAATTAACCTATTATCAAAGTATTTCTCTTACATAAGCGAATCTACAATTCAATTTAAACGTTTCATAAATTTAGTAATTCAAGTTGGGATCGGTAACTTTTAATGAAAAGATACCATTTTAGCTTCGCATAACTTCAACATATTCGCGATTTGATTAAAACAAACTAATTTCAGCGAGAAGTAAATCTAGTTTTAATTAGAGTGATGCGAGAGAACTTCTCTCATTTATTTCGAAAACAAAATTAGAAGCTTTGTAGTATATAATTTTATAAAAACAAATTCGATAATTTTAATAAAAAATTCTGTCATCTTTTTTTTTTATTGTATCAATATTAATTTAGATTATGATGTCAGTGGAAAAAAATTTGTTTGATTGTATGATACTCAGTTTTGTCTAGTTTCAAATATTGAACTTTATTTTGTAGAACATTATCGGTATTATAAGATCAACGAATTGTTCACAATTTATATAAAATGCTTCCAATTTTTACCCATTCTACTCCAAATAAAATAATCATTGAGGACACTTCTATGCTCGAATTACTTGATTGGATATGTATAATTCATCTAGAAAACTGACAAACTACATAAATTAGTCAACATTAA